>VZRZ01007072.1:664214-783046 GCA_013398175.1 Climacteris rufus
CCCCCCCCCCCAAAAAAAAAAAAAAAAAAAAAAAAGAACAAAATGAAAAAGTTATGAAGACATTTAGAGATAAATTAAAATTTCAGGAGTGACCTTGTATTTCTATGGCTCTTTTCCCATGTATGTTACACCCTTTGCAACCTTCAGGTACACTGAATACACTTGGAATTTGTGTTTATTTTTGGATTGATTTGCATGGGTATTGGTTAAAGTTAGAACCCAGAATACTTCTCACATTGATACACTTTACAAGCTCAACATTTTTCCCTTTTCAGCTTTGGAAAGGTTTCTTGTGCAAAAGCCTGGGGCCTGTTCAGATTCTTTTATTGTGAATCCAGTATGACTCTCCAAATACTTTATGGCTGCATCCAGACTGTTTCTCATAGGAAAATGTGGGGTTGTGCCATCTGCTTAACACAGGGACCAACTGCAGCACAAATTCCCCCTTTTTCCACTGGTGTCTTCTGAGATAGGATTCTGGAGAGAGTGGAATAACAGGATGAGATTGAGAAGAAAAGTTATATTAAAATCTTATCTGGAAGTGGTGACAAGCAGTGTAATGTTAGGGGTGGAGAAGCAGTGAAAGCATAAATGAAACCTCAAGCTTTTTCTGAACTTGGAAGCAAGTTTCAGTTGCTTCCTTTCAGAATTTAAACCTACAAAAGAAATCAGAAAATTATAAAACAGCAGAACCCCAAGAAAGAGAAGGCTGTTATTGAGGCTTAGAGGATCGAGTTTATAAATCTGTCTTGGGTAAATAATTTTAAGAATATTTGAAAAATATTTTCACTGTAACAAAGAGTAAGAAGAAACGGAGCATGAAAAATTCATAATCCAGAAAGGAAGCTGGTTTGAAGAGACAAGTAATTTACAACATAAAACAGAAATAACAAAAGAAGTTAACGCTTGAAAATTAGTATGTGATGTAATTCTTAATTCTGCCACCAAAAATTACAGTTTCTGAAGTTAACTTTTGTTTTCATTTATTTATGTATTGTTTTACCTATTGGTAGACTTTCAAAGAATGGAGAAAACCACCCTAATGCTATTTTTCTGAATAGTAAAACAGATCTGCCTGGAGGAGATGCTCATGAGAATTTCAAAATGAACAATTTTCACTTTAAGTTCTGTTAAGTTTCCCTATATTTTTCCCATGTACTCAGTCCTATTCAAAGAGAGTAATCTAGAACTTTTTTTTTTTTAGTAATAAATTTTGAGAATGTATCTCTGGGGTTGTATTTAGTAGGGTGGTATCAGCTCTTATGAGCATTATTAATCATTCTGTTTTGCTTTTAATCAAAAATAAACTAGTGCTTCAGTATACGGATTTTTAAAAAAATATACTAATGTGTGTAGATGTTCAATGTCTTTTATAAAGCACATGAATATGTTTAGGCAGAGTACAAAAAGAAATGTCTATACAAAAATTAGTAATTTTTCCTGGATACCCATCTTCATTTTTCAGATGATAGTACACAGCAGAGGTTAAAAAATGTTAAGCGTGACCAGTGTTTTGGTTTTTTGGTTTTAAAGTTCTGTTTACAAATATAAGAGACAAATGGCAGTCTTTTTCAGTATTAAGTTCACAGAATTCAGGCAATTAGAGAATTGCTTTTGTGAATCTTGATTTGCAGCATGTAAATCAGTTCTGGACCTGCTCTGATCTAATCTGCTTGTACTGTCATTTTCTTAGCTATTAATCAAATGAAAGTTGAAGTGCTTTGATCAGTGCACTACTGAGACTGTTGCAAAGACCAAAATGCCTTATTTTTGAGGCAGAGGGAGGTGTCTTTAGGTAATGCTCAAATGGGGAGTCAAGCTTCTGAACAGGATGGTCACTTGCTGTCTAGGTGCCAAGAGCTCTTGCCACAGTGTCTTCAGCTGTATTGGTCAAGATGCCCTGAACAGTTCTTCTGCTGAATCTTTATTTCCAGCTGACCTATTGGTCAGATGGGGAATAAATCATTGCTGTTAATTATCTTAAATTGTGTCCAAAGCATTTCCTAAGTATGCCCCATCTTAAGTATACTCAAGGCTCTCCTTTGTGACTGCTCTTCAGGCTTTCTACTATGATTGTCTGCAAGTATCTTTTCCCTATACAGTTTTGTCAACTCTGCAGCAGGAATTGCCCAAAGTAGTGTCTGGGGTGGCCAGATTCTCCAACCAAGTAGCTAATTAACACTCTGAAGTATACAAATGTTGCTATCAGGGGGTCTAGCCACAGCATGAGGTGCCTAGGAAAAGCTGCTTTGAGAGCTCTCACCTTGAGAGTCCTTGTAACAGTTAAATCAATTCTTTTTCATGAGGCTGCTTAGGAGTTCAGACAATCACTAAGTTTCACATTGATCCATTGTTCCAAATCAGTCCATTCGCTCCTCTATGCAGAGAATAAGCTGAGGTATTCCTGGACCACCATAGATTATTACTATGAGAACTTGAATTTCATCCCTATATCCCACTTAAATTCCATAGCTCTTGCCACAGGACTATTTTTATTTCTTGCTGAGCCAGAGAAAGACTATTTTGCTGAAGGTGTCCATGAAATAGTTTGCAGCTGCAAACAGAGGTCTGCACTGTCAGCTGCAAGCAGAAGTCCCATTTCCCCTCCCACACAGTATTTTAAGTTTCTGGAAATACAATTTTACCAGCTGTTTGGCATGAATATATGACTTCACAGTTCCAGTGTGTAGAATCTTGCAGATTGACTTGTCCTGCTTAACAGAGATGGAAGAAGGTCTCTATTATCTTCCCATCACTGCCAGTTAAATGAAGTTTCAGAGGTGAGGACAGTTCAGGGACTGCAGATTAGCCCACACATAATGGATGAAACTGTTAAGTGGATATTTCAGATGAAGTGGTTAGCACTGAAATAGCTGTCATTTAAGTCATCATTCTTAGGTTGCCTCACTAATGGTTGAATGTATGCATCTCAGATTTTATATAAACCGTCTGTCCGGAGTTTAATGGTTCAAACTTCAGAATATTCCCTGGTTGTAAAACAAAGAAACTATGAACAATGCTGTCTTATTTTTCAAAATTCGAGGGGGTGCAACAAAGAGCAGAGAGCAACCATTTGTGTAGTCCAAGCCATGATCTGTGCCTAGGTAAGGCAACAAGAATGTGAAAAACCAGAGACCAGAAAACCAGAGAGAAAGCAAGTTAAGAATAATGATAATGTATGCAGTTTTATATCTGTTTTTGATTTAGGTGTTTTACTCAGTGTAAGATTTGTGTTCAGTTTTATCTGAGCTTTTGAGCTTAGAGGTTCAATGCCTTAATATTCATTAATTCTGCTGTGTCCATGGGAGAAACTGTCAGCACAGCTTGTGACAACTGTTGGCATGTTGTGCTTCTGCTCACTTATTTACTGTGGGCTGGTGGTCTGGACCAGAATCCACAGTCCTGCACACAGAACCTGGCCATCATAACATGCACTGTTGAAATTAGTGTGTTGCTTAATATGAATTTGATTCTACAGTTCGGAACCATTTGAGCTTATGCAGCAATCTTGTAGTAAGATGAGTAACTGAATGTAGGACTCTTTCAGGAGGTGACCCTTCTAGGTCAGGAATGAGACATAAGAACAAGGTAATATATGGGAGATTTCCACAGCTGCTGTTTTAAAGATAATTAAAATACATTAATCTCAAATGGTATTACTTGCCATTCAACACTTGCTTTAGAAAAATGTGAAGTGAGAAAGTCACAAGCTCTATTAAAGTTTCTGGTTCCATTGTCCTTTCACTTCCTTTAACATTACTGTGGAGTTCTCACTCCATTTTCTGTGAACATTGGCTTTAAAAATACCAGTCTATGGCACCTACGGTGCAGAAACAGCAAGTATAGTTGCAAAGATTATGATTTGCTCTTGGAGTAAACTTTGCTTTGAGTTCAGTGAATCTGACATCTACAATTTTCAGTTTTGTAGATAGGATATAAAAATTCAGGACTGGTGCATCTGCCTGAGAATATTTTCTTTCTCCGCAGTTAACAGTTCATAATAAGCCTTAATATAGATGATATAATACTTTACAGGTCAAACATAGAAAATATTTTGATTCAGGTCTCTCTCTCAAGTATCTTGCAAAGCTTTCAAAATTATCCAGAACTGAGGGGCTCTCTTTCTGTGATATGTTTTTTACCAGAGAGGTACTTACACTCTCTGATGCAGATTCCTTCTCTGATGGAAATGGTCTCTTGATTCAGTCACAGCACTGGGATATTCAAAGGTGTTTTTCTCATTTGGCTTATACTCCGTTAGTCAGAGCATATGTAGACTATGTAAATATTGTTACTGGATCTTCTGGGATTGGCCCATAACAATTTTGAATTTATTCAGTCTGTCTTGACTAAAACATTCTCTTCATATGGATTCAAAAGAATTTTTAGTGTCCTAATATTAAGTTGTACCCATAAGATACCAACATAAGTGCATCAGTGTGTGTCTATATAGTGTGTAAACCTGTTAAATCTCCTAATTTCTTTTGGGCTATTTTCTGCAAGGTCTGATACAAATGACAGAATGAGACATACCTCATACTTCCTCATCTATTACTAATTATAGAGATTTCAATCATATGCCTCAGTACTACATGTGTTTATCAGTAGATTATACAATATTAGTGCTATATCTGGATTGTTTGAGTGAAAGAACTATTTCATTAAGTCATTTTGCAGAGCAGAACTGATTTGATTCACTCTCCATTCAGCTTCTATATACAAAGAAGAAAATTTTGGGGTCACTATTAACAGTTTTACCTACCAACATATATCTTGCCTGGGATCTGAGAATATGGATGGACATTAAATGTGGTCCCTAATGTCCAGTCAATGTACAAAGGCAATTTCAGTGGTAACTACAATGCTGTGTGTCCTATTTTGCACCCTACAAAGCCCATCACTGCACAGATCTTGTCCGTGTACAGCAGTTTGAACTTATCCTGCCAAATTAATGTAGTACTTGTGTAATACTGACTTAGTTATATTTATATGTATGTGCAGTAAACATATCTATGGTCACAGTAAGATTTTTTCCTGTATTGGTATTACACCATGGGTGGTACCAGCACATCTAGAACTCTCACAGAGAGTACCTGTCCAGAAGAGTAAAACTAGTGTAAAAGGTGTGTATAACCAAGTTTGTTTTGAAAAATGGGATATAAAATGTAGGCCTTTTCATGCAAGTTTCAGTTCTAATAATGTATTACCTAAGTCATTACTGTTATCTCTGAAAGCAGAAAATAATGTGGCAAGCCTTTATTTTGTAAACTTACCTCTGCAGTGTATGGTTAATGTTTTTCACTGCAAGCTCACAGTGAATTAAGTTTGCGCTGATGGGTTCACTGAACTGATCAAATGAAACTTTTAGAAGCAGAGAAAAAATCAGAGAAAAATACACAATGCTTTGGGACAGGGAAGGAAAACAATACTTAATGAACTCCAAACACTCATCACTAGCTCTCTGTTTTATAGATTTCTTTTATTTTTTTCAAACAATGACAAACCTTTAGCAGTATTTTTTAGGACGCTTTAAATATTTTCAAGTGAAACTGCAGATACCAAGTGAACTAGATGTAGAAAATATAGAAAAATCATTAAAATCCTTGCAAGAGTCTCACAGAGAGCCATTCCTCATGATGATCCATGTGTTCAGTTTGTTGAAATTTTATTTTTTGTAGGTTAGTTTGCTGTCTGTGCCTGTTACTGCTCATCCATTTAGATAAGGCTGGTCTCCTTTTATTAGGAACACAGTGTAGTTTGATTCTTTGTAGATTAAAGCAGATCATTAAATATAAATCTCTGAGTATTCAGTCCCATCATAGGCTATATTCAAGCATCGTTTGCAGGAAGATAAATGTGACAGTGATTTATGCTGTATTTTGAGAGTATAAATCTCACTGTGCACTTTCATGTGTCTTTGTACAATAATGATTTTCTCTATTAATGCTTTTCATGGTCATCAACAAAATATAAAAGTACCATTATTTTGTTTAATACTGTTTTTTTTAGAGTCTTGGAGTAGGATTATGCATACTGTTGGATTCAAACTTGCAACGTTACACCATCAGTGTGCAGACTTTTTAAACTTTATAAATCATGATTCATTTCTCTGTGTATTTTATGTTTGAAAGACTGGGAAAAGTTTTGTGATTGAAAACTGGTGTCTAGGCATGATGGTAACACAAAACACCATGTATGCCTAGAAACAGGATGTGGCCATAAAGAAAAAGGATAAAATGGCAGTGAGAATATAGATCCAAAACTGACAGTAAAGAGGGAGAATTTAAAAGTACTTTAAAACTACTTCTGTAGGAAAAAAAGCCCCAGACCTTATGGGAACTTTGTATAAAGTTGGTTTATTCTACAAATAATATAATTTGTGAATGATGAAAAAATCTTTTGGAAAAAAATATAAGAAATTTCATTATTTTATTATTTTTTATTTGCAAATAAATTAAATGACATTAAAGTGCTTCCTGTGGGTACCTGTCTCTGTGTTGACAATGATATTGTGTCAAAGAATCCTTGGAAACTGAGGGGTATTTGCTTGCCTGGCGTTTCAGATCCTTTATCTACAGAACTATTTGTTAATTAAGTGGCTCTTCCCCCACATCATAGTGATTTTCTGAATTCGTAAGTGCAGAACAGATTTGTCTGAAACACTGCTTTGAACCCAAATGATTTTAGTTCTTCTCAATTACACCTTAGCCATAACTTTAGTTAAATGTCAGATAATAAACACATTCCAAAAGATCAACCGTTATATTACACAGCAGAAAAGACACATTTTTGTCAGGAAGACATTACTGGTAGATACTTTTTTTAACCTACTGTACTGCTTAACCAATAATACTTTCTTAGAAAGGATTTATCCATCTGAATTACACATCTATATCTGAAGTTGCACTGGATATGTTTTAAATGCAGTATTGACTTTGTTCTGTGTTGTACTTTCAGGTCCGTATTTTTACCTATCTGATTGGAAGAGAAGCTGCATTTGCTGATAACCTGAAGTGGATGGCCTGTGCTAACAAAGGTTTGTTAACCTTCTTCTGTGAAAGCTTTGTTTTCAAAACCTTTTTGCTGATCCTTCCTGCATATCTGACCCTTCTACAGATATGGTGTCACTGACAGCTAATCACAGAGGATGGACTGTTTTCTTTTTCCTAGAAAATGAAAAGACTTAATTATCTTGTAACACACAATTTAAAGTGCAAAATAGTGCAATTTGAAATGCATTTTTTTCCCTTAAAATATATATGCAGCTTTTAAACTATGTGGTCTTAAATTTTTGTTCAGAGAACAAACTAATTTCAAAGCATTTATTCTCTTATTCTGTTATTACTCAGAGTGAGTTTGGTTTCTAAGAACATCGGGTACAAGTCCTGTTGAGTTAGGCATGGTATGTAAAACACCAGACATCCTGTCCCTTGAGGAACTGACAATGTAATTGAAAAAAACTGGTTTATATCCTTTAAGGAAAAGAACATTAAAATGTTTAAGATGCTGAGATGCTACAGTAAAAGGATTGACTAGCATAAGTAAGAATAATTCAGGAAAAAAACAACCCAACCCCCCAATTAATCTTCAGGTTTTCCTTTTTCTTTCCTCTTGGAAAAAAATAAATGTTCTTTTTTTCCATTGTGCCACATTACATTATGATGAATTACATCAGGTGCTATCCATTTAGTCATTATTTCTTTAACTACTGTTATGTCCAGCTGATGGAAATTACTCAGTTTGAAGTCTTGTCTTAATCAGCTAATATTACACCATAATTTAGTTTAAATAATAGTATAAGAATCCTTTGAAGCATCTTTTTTGAAGACAATTTAATCAACAAAATCTTTTAACGTTTTAGCTCAGCTCCACAAATTCATAAAGATCTAAGTACAGCAACTCAGAAATTAGGACCAGGCAATGGAGACTGCCTTAGCAGATCATCTGGTCCACGTCTTCCTTATTCCCAGAGGGGAAAAGTGGTCACCTTTGTCATTCTGCAGGACTACTTTGTTCTTTTCAGAGCCATGTTGCTTTGAGTCAGAGTCTTACTCATATGAATCAACTAAACAGCTTAATGACTGTTACTTCTATAAATTTATTTCCCTCTCAGTTTAATAGTTACAATACCTGCTCCTCTGATAGCTTATAATGTAAAAATCTTCTATCTTTAATCAGTAATTATTTTTTTTAGCTTTGAAAATCACAATTGGAAACAGCATGTCATTATGTCAGACGGTAAAGATTTAGATCTTTCCTTACAGTTTTCAGTTACAGCTTGTCCATTTTATTTCAGTGAAATGAAGGATTACAGCACAACAGATGAGGAGTGTAGTAAAGCTGGTTTAAAGACTGGCTGAATAGCTGGACTGCAGTTTACTCCTTGCATGGGTGGGCCAAAATATGTTGTTGTCATTGAGGGTCAATGACCCTAAAATCAATTTTCCTTGCAGTGATTTTCTTCTTGGAAGCACAACATAGATGAAGGCTGTTTGCAGGGTTTCCAGCTGACTGGACTGTGGACAGCAGTTCTTTCCTTGAAAATGGGTCACAGGGGAAATTCACACCACCTTGCAAAACTTCTTTAACTTCTAAGTTCTGATGGTGAAACCTTGAAAAACCCCAAGCATGTTTTTCTGTTACATTTTTCTGTATAAGTAGGACATATCTAGAGGGAGTTTGCTTAATGAAGCAAAACACCAAACCATTTTAAATACATTAAGACATTCAAGATCCCCAAAATCCCTCCAGAGCAGTTTGTGAAATTTGCAGTGATTTACTCTTCTGTATTGTAAGAAGTGCACATTAAGGAAAACAACATTTACTAAGATCTTGAAGTGAACAAAGGTGAAAATTTCCTAGTGTTTAGTGTGCATGTGCCAGATGTTAGCAGTAACATCTAGAACTTAGAAGTGACAGGAGCTACCTTTCCCTCAGCATCACTTCTAGCAGAAAGCTGGAAAGATAAAGATGGGAGTTAATGCACTACTTACTAACAAAACAGCTGGGATATTTTTTTTTTCAGTAAAATTCACTATTGCATTAGCAATTTGACAGCTCCTGTTTTAGTTATTTGGTTTTTTAAACATTTTGTTAAGGATCATCACTGTGGTTGGTATATTACAAAATGGACAAAGGAGAAGATTCATCAATACAAAGGAGCAGAGAAAAGTGCTTCCCCTACCAGAGGGCTGATAGCGGCTCCAGCTCAGGCAGAGGACAGATCAGCCCCGAGGCAGGCTGTGCCCCAGCTGGAGCGGTTTATAGACTATTGTGTTAGCAGAGGAGAGTTCTGTCCAGGAAGCCTCCATCACATCCATTCCCATTATTAGCATGACCCCAGCCCCTCCTGCTCTGGGGGCTCTGGGGTGGCAGGCAGCCAGTTACCGAGCGTTCACCTGCTCCGGAGGCCGCGTGTGGGGGGGGACAGGGGAAACCTCCATGGGGGTTTTACAGCTGCACTGAAACAATGAATTCACTCCTTAGTCCCTACCCAGAGGATTTTAAAATTCTGTTATTTTATTACTTGCAAGATTATTGCATCTATTTTGCACAGTGCCCAGGAAACGACGAGTACTACGCTCCATGTAAAAATCAACTGGAGGCATTTTGAAAAGATTTCAGTCTGATGGTGGACATTTTAGAGAAAGGCAAACCATCCAAAAAACATTGCAGGGACTGTGTAATGGGGAAAGGCAGCCCACATGCAGAGCATAAGTGTCTGTCTTTTACCACATTATTATACATCTCTCACGCTTGTCATTACTAAATCTTACCCATTTCCTTCATGAGTTTTTACCTGCTGGGGAGGAAAAAAAGGTAGTGCTGACTGTGAGGGGCTCGGAGGTGGCATAATTCACACACCAGGGAGCTGAGAAGCAGGTGTTGGAATGCAAAAATTTAAGCACGGGTTTACTGCTATTGCTGACATGGCCTCAGCAGCTGCACTGAGAACTTCAGAGCAAGTCTTTATCTGGCCACTAAACCTCCGTATAGCAACAGTAAGGTATTTAATTCCATGGGGTATCTCTAATCTCTAGATAAGAGATGTAAGTGTGACAGTGCAGGAAGCTAAAGCTTGTGAATTACATATAGCTAGAAACACATGAATTGTCGAAAAGCTTAAATATAAAGTAAAAATTAACTAAGAGCACGTTACCTAATATTGTTCCTAGCTCTAACTTCTAGTAGAACTTTTCCATTAGGAGAAGATAGAAAATTGTTTTCATTTGTCTTTGAAACCTATATTTCTTTACTAAGTTTGTACAAAATTAATTCAGAGTTACTGTCTCCTTTAGTCATAGGAAATTAGACTAAAAACTGTTTTCTCTATTGTACAGTTGAGAGATATGATTTGTAATGCTAGAATGAGGAATAAATCCTTTGTCTGCATCATGCTGCCTGGAGGATTCTGTTTAAGTTGTGATATGGCAGCATTAGCAGAAATACTGCAAAGAGAAATACCTAATGCAATGTACACCCATATGAAGAATAGTTGCAAATAAGTGCTAAAGAGGGTGTCTTGATGTACCTGGTCCACATGGGTCTCTTCCAAAAGAATGAAAAGACAAGAAGAAAATTCAGCATTATCAGTGTCTTGTAACATGTGTAAACCTATACAGTACAATACTGAAATGTTTCAGATTGACTTCTGTTTTATGTTTGTTTTGGGTTTTTTTCATTTTGTTTGAGTAACCTAGCTAATTTTTTTCACTTGAAGTAGTGACATAAAAACATTTCAGGAGACAATCAGAATGGATGCTCATTTTACAGCAATGCATTCTTAAAGGCAATTTACAGTCTCTGATTAAACAATTTTCCAGGCATAGGCATCCAGGAGCTTCTTAAATGAGCCTTTAAGGTTTTGATTTTAATGAAGTATGGTAATAAAAAGTGTTAACTGATTATGATTCTAAAGTGTATGTGTAAGAAAATACTGCTTAATTTAAAAAGTCTTTTCTATCACTTTAGATACAATAGTAATCTCCTATGACTTTTCAGACATTGTTTAATACATTCATATATATTAAGTGTCTGAGTGCAGGTGTGGTCGTATTGTTCACTTTGTACTACTCAGTGCCAACACATCTCTGCTCCAAATGTAATTCTGCACAAGTACTAGCATAACATGCACTGAAAAATGCTCAACATGAGCTCAACACAACAAAAAGTATTGGAGTAGAGATGCAAGATTTCACAGCAAACACTGAAACACAACAGTGACTAACTTTTCTCTTTAAGGACAACCAAAAACATGTCCATGGAGACAACTGAAAGGATGTGTTTGGTAAAAGGAGAGAAAAATGTACATAGAGGTTTCCAGCTTTAATCTCCTACAGGGAAATGTGCAGTTTGTGCTGTTTCCTTTTAGCCCTCACAGCCATTATACACCATTCTAAGGTGGTGGAAAAGGCAAAAGGCTGATTAGTTTACTTGTGATTCTGCTTGATTTTTCTGAATATCTGAGTGGCCTGGGCTTTTGAGTGTGTAACTTGGGACAGGTGAACAGTGCTGAATATGGCCTCTGAATATTGGTTCTATTTTAAACTTTCTGAAAAGAGACATACCAAAACTCAGGCACTCTGTACTGCTTTGGGAAAATGTAGGTCATACCCATAAGATGAGTGATCCCCTCAGTTGTGAAGTATGTTCAATCCCTGATTAAAGCATTATAAACCACGGTGTGTATATACACACATACAAACATGTATATATATAGTTTGTGAGGTTCTCTGTGTGAATAGCTCATATTGCCCAATAATCATATTTTGACTATGTATTGAAATCTTTACCAAATTAAAATACCAAATACTAAAGTGTTCATTATTACTCACAGAGGGAAAAACCTGTACTTTGGGGTCCCAAAATTGGAACAGGCAGCATTTCAGAAAGAGCAATATATACATTGCTTTTTCACATAAGCCTTCTAATAGTTCAGGACATAGCACTATAGTTTTGGATTTTTCACCATATACATAGAATTCTCCTTTCTCAAGTAAAGATTTCCTAATTAAACTCATTAGTAATTTTAGTCTGTGTCTGACAAAGCTTTCAGAACCTTGCAACAAATAATAGCCCTGTTCTGAAGAAAGAGGTAAACCTTAATAATATGTGTAGTAGTCAGTTAACATCCTCACATAGTACTGGACTTCATAGAAAAAAATCAATAAAATTCCTTAAGCAGTATATTGCATATTTTAACAGTGTGAACACTATACTATGAGTAAGAATGCCATACTAGAAATATTTGAGATCATACTACAATCAAATTAGCTTAAAAACCCACAAACAGCCCAGCACCTCTGCTTTTTTTATTAAGTTGAAGATATGTATTAGGCTACTCCTATGACTTGTTTCATTTTATATATCTCTTCTATAAAGTCTGTTCTTACATTGTGCATTAATTCATACATAGATGGAATGTGTGTAGAAACGTCCCTTTTGTACTGCAGGATTCGTGGGCTGGTGTATTGGCTCAGAAAGTTCTAGATTCAGACTACAGACCACTCTTACAATCTTGCCAAAATTGGCCCTGTCTACAAAAACACAGCTCAGAAGTTCTTTGCAGCTGCCATATTTTCTAATGAAGGTTAATAAAGTTTAGTATTCCAGGTTCACAGAAGCTGTGATCTTGTCAAATGATTAAAATTGTAGTGAGGCCTCTTTCATGTTGGTCTTTTCTCATTAACAGAAAGCAAATGAAGGGAAGTGATGCATTTAAATAAGGCCTGGTGAAACTGTAGCCTTGAAATTTGTCAGTCCTTCATCACCCTTGCATGATGTGGGCTCCAGATGCCAAGTTTGTGAAGTATAAAGATACCTGACATCTAAGCACTGAAAAGGTTGTAGTGACAGCTCATATAGCTGAGGCCTCTGTTCTCAGTGCTGTTTGGTTTGAGGAGACGCTTTAAAGGATTGACAAGGCTGTGATCACCTAACCAAACAATTCTAATTCTAGCCTGCATTTTCTATGACCTGTTCTATTTGTAAATAACATATTACTTCTTATTTTCAGTCACATCCTGCAAGGATGAGCGTTTCAGAGCATGTGTGACTACCATTCTGTTACTGCAGTTCTAATCCACCACGTGTCTTGACTCTGGACAAAGTGGATGAGACATATTTGAACAAAGATAATACCAGTTCTGAATTTTAAAGTCAGCACCACTAAAAAGAAAATGCCCAAACCATTAAACAAACATAGTCTGAAAATGAAATTTAGTACAGACAGTGCAGTGTTTCATAGCAATGTTGGAAATGCTGTCCATGAGGGAGGGCCAAAGGTTTCACAGACATCTCTTTTCACCAATTATTAATGTTTGAGGCTGTTTCTGGTGAAACATTCCTTTCTTGCATTTGCAAAGCAGAAAACATGACAGACATAAGCCACATCATAGTCCCTGTTGTAATCTTGTATTTGTTCTCTCTGGTTCGTAACTTGGAATTATGTGTTTCCACAGGGTTTTTTACTCAGATCTCTACCTTAGCTGATGTGCAAGAGAATGTTATGGAATATCTCCATGTTCTCAGCCGACCAAAGGTCATTGACCAGGAGCATGATGTTGTATGGACTGAAGCATACATTGACAGCACTGTAAGTCAGCAGGATAAAGCAAAAATGTTGTGGTAGAAACACTCATTATGAATCTGATTTTTGTTGCTGGAATGTGCTAACTCAGTGTAAGAATTTGGATTTTAGATCTTTCTGCTGCAAGAAAATAATTCAACATTACTGAACCTTAGCAGATATATTGTAGTTACATAGAAAATAGTGGAACAGATATGAGTTACAGAATAATTTTAAAGTTTATGGCCTCCAAATCTACATTTATTTTATTAATCAAAAATGGGCATTGAAAAAAAAATTTATTATATTGAGTAGCTATTTTTCTATATGTTTTAAAACATGTCAATTAATATATTGGTATACACATAGATTGAAAAGAATCAATATTTTTAGTGTAGAAAGGTGGGTCAACTGTGATATCTTGGGGAAGATTATTGAGAAGATTCTGCCTTTTAAAGTGCATTGGATGGGAGATATGTTAAAATAATTGTCATAAATGTCCAATTTTAACTTGATATCCTTATGAAACATTAGAGTTGGAGCACAACTTCCTGTTATGCAGTGTCTGAGCTCCCATGATACTTCTGTAGCATTTGTGGTAAATCATCAGATTTGCAGGTAAAGGTTGTTTGTTTTCATGAGCTGGTCTGAAATAGATTTTTATCTATTTCTTTTTTCTTATTATGTTTCCTTTGTTCCGGTTAAAATATTTTGGTTTGTGTATTATCCATAGAACAAGAATTTGTAGCAAAGGTACATTTAGAATAGGAGATGCCAGCTATTCAATATAATGAATAGGAGATCACAGATGACTAATGGCACAGATGTTTCTTTCTATCTGCTTTAAGTTTTTACTTGAAGATGGGAAAGGTGGGAGAACTCACCAGCTTCACTTTGATATTTGGTGGTTTTTGTTTGTTTTGAGTCTGTGTGGCTTCTAGATGGTTCAGTCTTCAATCACTCCAAAACCACCCTGGGAATAGATCTTTTATTTCATTTTTACAATTGTTTAGGCCTTTTCTATTCTTCAGTTGTGGTCAAGGGTAATGTAAAATAAATATGTAAACTTCAGTTATAAAGGAGAAACAAAAAGTTAGTTGCTTTAGAGGGAATTAACTTATCTCTGTCTCCTTTTTTAAAATAACATGCTAATCCCATCTTCCCCTTTGTTCTCTTTCTTTTATTGAAACATAAGATGAGATGAACACAAAATATGTGGTATTACTGTTCCTTCAGGGCATCCCAGGAAATGGGGAGATGACCAGGAGAATCTTGTTCTCATTCACTTTTTTTTTTTTTTTAAAAAGCTTGATGTAGTCTGTGTGTGGATATATTGCAGGGGGTTGTGTGTTTGCTAGAGAGTAGCAGGAAGAAACTCATATAAGCGGTCTTAGTGCAACTCTCTTCCTTTTCCTTTGCCTATGAATCGTTCATTAAAAGCATTGCAAACAAAATCTTCCTCCTTTCTCAACACCAAGTCCTCCCTGTTGCCTACCAACGCAGTACAAAATGCTGTCCCAGAATTAATTTTGCACTTTACTCTTTCTCTTGTCTGTTAATCTGTATTTCTTCAATCCTCGCAGGGAGAAAAATACTCATAAAAGTTAGTCTAACTTTCAGTGATTCTCCTGTAGGTTATGGAAAGGTTAAGGAAAATTAAGAACTTAATGTTGTGTGAAATACTAAGTGAATATAGCAGGGGTGAGTAAATGCAAGTGAATTTAAGAGCACTAGAGGGAGTGTGGAGAAGGAATCTTGAGAAAACAGGAGAATAAAAGACAATTGAGCTGTTACAATCTTGACTAACAGAACTGCTTAAATCTAAACAAAAGGTCTTTTGCTGCAGTGAAAATACTTCCAGGTTATTTTCTTTATTTCTCTTGTTTTATTACTCTCTTGACTAAACTAATTAATGTCATTATGCACACACACACACATATATGCACACACTCATGTACATACTCACAAGCACACACCTATTTTAAGTGTATGAAAGCTTCATTCAGGACCCTAATGGGTTGAATGCTATAAGAAAAGATTTAAAAATAAAATACTGTGATTTGCTTAGTTAAAAACTCTCTCTTTCCTCCCTCTTCCATCATTTTTCCCACAAAAAAAAACCTTATAGACAGAGGAACAGGATAAATTAGGGTAGTCACATGCAAAACTCTGGAATAGGAATGAAGGGAACCTTGTAAGAAACCAGGCTTCCTTTCTGCCTCAGCTAAAACTGCCTGAGTGCTATTTTCAGAAAGAAAATCTCTAGTGCCTTGGCATTGGAAGTGCCATTAGAATAATCTTCTCCATCCCATAACTTGTTTTTCACAGACGGTTTGTGTCCTGCTCCTCTGTGACCGCTGCTTGGACCTTTCCAAGTTATAAATATTAGTGCTTTCCAGGTAGCTCAAATGTCCTTATCACCCATCTGTGCCTGAACAGCCAAGGCTGGATTCCCAGGGCTATATATACATGATTGCAATAAGTGTCACTGTGCCCTAATAGCATGGAAGATACTTCCCTGTTCCCTTCTCACCAAATATCAGGGCTAATTGGCCAGCTGTGCTGTTTCTGAACAAGGAACATTAGGCTGGAACATACTAGGATCCAGACAGAAAGAAGCTGGACAGGAATAATCTTAGGATACAAAACATTTCCCCTGTTACCCCAGACTGTTCTCATCCAGTATTTGTCCAGGACAAAGTCATCAGTGAAAGCCAGAAGTTAGGTCATTTCAGTGTTTGATACCACTTAGGAACATTCCCAGAAGAATGTTGCTACTAAAGCAAGGCATCTAATTCCTGTGTCTGTTCACCTTTCCTGTAAGAGGATGTCTGCAAAATGTTCATGCAGCTGCCTCTTCAACCTGACTTTGACACTCCTGAGGAGCTTCACATACCGCAAGAAAAAATTATGGCATTTATGGAAGTAGAAATGTCTGGCAAGATATCATATGCAGAAAACATGACATGGAACAAGCCTTTATATGTGTCAGCACTGTGTATCCTTTGGCACTGTCAGGATCACACCGTTGATGATGTAAAACAACTGAGACAAGACCCCTCTGGTGACTCCCTGCTTCCCTTTTTTTCTGTCCTGAGACTTTGTTCTCTCCCCTGTGTTTCTTGTCTTTCTGAAGAGGTAACCAGTCAGCTCCCATGGTCATTTTTAGTTACCTTTCATCAGAAAATTGCTTGTGTTTATTCCCTTCAAACCCAGGAGTCCATGTTGGAACCAATATTATCAGTGTGCAAAGCCTCATTTCTTTCAAAAACAGGACTATTGACGTAGCTGTGATATGATTTTAAGTGTCATTGATTTTTGGAGAAACAACAGATTTCTGAAATAATTTGAATTTAAGTCTATGGGGAACTGGACTGATTGTACTCAGTTTAGACATTCAATTGGGAAATATCCTTTAGAGGCTTATTTTGGGCTGATTCTAATGTCAGCTTCACAGTAGCTGGGAATGCTAGCCCTGTAATAGTCTACTGGCTTAAGTGCTGTCAATACCTTTAGGCTAAAATGTTAGAATTGAAGTATGTGATATATACCAGTCAGCCTCTAGTCTTCTGATTTAGAGTCATCTGATCCCAAATTCCACACCTTTCCTCAGGCTTGTTCTCTCTTCCATTTGTGCTTCTGTACTCAGCAGTTTGATGCACACTAGAAATGAGTGAGCTTTGTTGGACCTATGAAATTCTATGAGAAAGGGTGTTTGGATGTGAGAGGCCAGGCAGAAGATTGTTAATTGTGGAGCTGAATAGGAGAAGAAATAGTCTTGCTGCCTGCTTGTGCTGAGCTGTGCAGCCCAGAGGTGCTGTAGGGAATAGCTCCAAAGGTTGCAGGTGGGATATGTGAGCCCTAGACAGTGAGGTCTGGACAGCACTCCAACAGAACAGTCTCAGCATAGCGTTTCTGCCTCTAAAATGGGTCACATTTGGATCTGATATCACTCCTTCAACATCACTATGGCCCATAAGTATGTAATGTTCATAAAATAAAATAACCTACAAGCTGCTAAAAAAATGAGATTTCTAAGTGGTAGCTTTCAAATGTGAGCAGAAAAGAATTCTAAAAGCGTAGTAGTATTTCAGGCAGGGAACAGTTTTAAAGTAGCCAATAACTTCTTCTAAGTCTGTATACATCTAGAACAAGTCAACAAAAGTGAACATTTGGGGGGAAAAAGGAAAATTTTCTGGGCATTCAGAATATTCAAGTGAAGCAATGCTTAAGTGGTCATCTCTTGGTATTGTAAGTAAATCATCTGTAAACCACAGAATCTTTTAACTCATTCTTATGGTCACATTTGGAATATGATGAAACATTACTTTTTTTGCTGCAGGAAATAAAACACAGACTGGTCTGGCCCATGAGTTACCACTACTTAAAAGCTTGTGATTGAGAATTTGTTTATTGGGGTGTACAATTTGACCTAGTTGGACCTTTGTTGATTCTTCCTGGTGAAATTTGTTCCTCATAAGTACCTGAATATTTTCCCTGGATCTAAAGTACCATTGAGTTCATCTCCTTTAGGCTGTTGGTCTCAAGCTGTGAGCAGGTTCAGGCAAACATTGCCATGGCTCTGTTCATTTTCCAATCAGAGGAGTTCTTTGCTTAAAAAGAGCAAATTATTGTTTCACTGAATATTTTGAGATGACTGTCTGGTGCTTCAGAATTTCAGAATTAATTTAAAACGACAGTGTTCTGAGTCATTACAGGTCATGATTCATCATAATATGAATGGTGAGTGTTTTTCCTCTTTGTAATTTTCTTCAGTGTTTAAGTACCATATGTTGATTCTTCATTTGCATTATCCCCACATTCTCATAGACATACATTCCATAATGGATTTGAGTTCAATTCAACAGTTGCTGTTGTATATATGTGTATTTATATAGATATTTTCCACATTTCTTTCTTTTTTTGAAGGAGGTATTTTTTTGAAATATTTCCTGATAAGAGACTGATGCTGTCCTAGGAAGGCAACCTGTCCAAGAACCTTATTTCTCCTTATGTGGCAGTAAATTCAGATAGCTCCTCTGAAGTAAAGCCTTTACTAACTCTTTCTGAAATGCTTATGATGGGTGTTACAATGATATTATTACATATATTATAAAAAAAGTTCAATTTATCCATCCTCATCCTTAAAAAAAAATCAAAAGTACAATGTAGGCATGCTTTTTACTGTGATCCAGGTTCTTTGCAGAAATGCAGCAGGGATTATAGGAAGCTCATGACTCTGAGATAGTAGTCACATCAGTTGTCACAAATATTTTGTGTGTGAAAATTTCAATTCTGGGATACAGTTCTTCTGACAGAGGATGAGTTCTGAACCAGTTCCAGAGAGGCTATATATATATATATAGATAGATAGATAGATAGATAGATAAGCATGTATATAAATGTGAGTGTATATATAGGTATGTGTGTGTGTGTATATATCTATCTCTATATATATATATCTATGTAGTGTACAGAGTTATAACAGAAAATCCTCCAGACTGAAAGCTATTATGTTGGCATATTTTTCTCTCCAGGACTTTTTGGTGAAGTATTAAATTGCTGTTTAGTGCTTCTTCCATTCACACAGTTTTCTTTGTGTTCAATGCACAGAAGAGCTTTTATGAAATAACAAAAATAAAATAGTACCCCGTTTCCACTAGCTGCTATCCCCAGAGATATCTTCAAATGCTTTTGGTGGCACAAGTTAATTGTGCCATTATAATAAGTGGGTATATTTAGCATTTCTATCACAGTAAAAGGTTCCCTGGGCCTCTATTTCAAAAAAGTAACTTCTAGATTGTAGTACTGGTAGGCATTAAAAGTCATCAGTGTGTTTAGCATGTTCACATCTAAAGTAAGTAAATATTGGTAATCACTGCAGAATTGAATGTCAGAAAGTGTCAGTAATCAGCAGCTGAAATAAGAACATTTACACACAGTAATTTTTTTTTAAGTACACTAAGAACTAGAAATCTGTGTTGCTTTTTTTCCAGTCCCACTTTGGGTTTGCTTACAAGCTCTAACCCTCCCTTTGTGGCCAGCATCTCCTAATCTCTAAGAATTTACAACTCTTTATCAGAAAATGTCATCACCTCTGACTGCCTCTGAGGTTCCCATGGGAATTTCCTTTTTGTGCTTTGACATTTGGGTGAACTGGGTTAGGGAAGAAAAATCCCATGCATGGATATCAGGCCTTCCATCAGGTAGGTTTGTTCATAAAATAAGGTTCTTCAAACTCTGCTTTATCTCCTACACATCTCAGTGGTCTATTGAAGGCTCTGGTATGGGAGAAATGTAGAAAGTAGCCCAGGGAATGTCTTCTTATCAGCACTTCAGTTTGGATTAATTTTCCTGGAAGAATACAACACTTCTGACCATTTTATCTTTTTCAAAGCTTCTGTAGGAGCACAATTGTGGTTCAAAGTTGCAGCAGTTACAGTCTGACATATCTGCACTGAGACCTCATAGATCTGGGGCAGTGCTTGAGACATTGGCAGTGCTAATCAGTGCAGCTACTTGTGCACACAGTAAAAACAGGTTATGCACATATTTATAAATAGGTGTAACATGCCTCTGTTCTCATGATTAGTGCACTGTTTGCGGAGACCTTTGTTGACAGTCTAAGGAAAAAGAAAGCATTTGAACTAAGGCTTTTATGAGTTCTGTGGCTCAAAATTTTTCGTTACCATAATTAAGTAGTCTCATTTTCTCCCAAACAGTTCTAATCTGTTTGTTTTACTGCTGGATCTAGAATAAATGAATTATCATTAAACACATGAACTGTTTCAAATTCAGGAAGATCTGTGTCAACTGTCAAAACATAATGAGTGCTCAAGATAGTAAAAGAATGAACCTTTCAACTGAATAGAATTCATGCACTCTCATTGTCTTTCAGATGCAGCTCAAAACAACAATAGATGTTGTTTTTCTATGTAAGAAAATGCACATCTGATTTATTCCAGCTCAGCAGCAGGCTGCTAATCAGTGCAAGGAATGTTGTGCTGCTTATATTTGTGCATAGAACCCTGTACACACACCAAGTCAAGAGTCTTGCCGTAGCATGTCCCAAAAAACCACACAAATTGAGACCCCTTAAGTGAAAATTGGGGCATTAATAGGAAAAGAAAGTCCATAAGGACCTAGTATGTGTATGAATACTTTAAAGAAGAATGATTAGTGCATTGTTCCATGCAGACAAGGATGTGCTGAATCACGGGGAGCTCCTATGCACATGTATGTACATATGTATCTTCTGAAGGAAACTGCTTCATTTGACAAATTGCATGTTTGTGTTACTCCACTGCTAATGCTGGAACTTACAATATTAGGGCAATTTTCAATGACTGCATTGAGTAAAGAATATTACTAGAGAGAGCTAATTGATAGTTGTCAAAGTCACTAGAAAAACTGTTGTAAAAAATAGCAATATTTGGTTTAATGAATTAACACTTTTTATGTATACTGCTCTATATGGTATTTACACTATAAAACACTATAAGTGATACATCAAAAAGATGTTTAAAACATCAAAACCAAAAACAAAAGTCCTGCACTTAAAGAGGAACATAAAATTTCCTGCTGGGGATGTGGAACATGGAATGCCATCTGTATTATATGGCACTGAGAAAACTGATTATGTTTGGACCTCTATTTCATAGCAGATGGGTTCATTAAATTTAATAGCCTCCAGAGCCTTTAGAAACAGTGTTAAAAACATGTGGAACATGCTGAGACACTTCACTTCTCGCCCCACAGTCATTATAACTCTGGCACAGACTATAAATATTACACTACTTTATTTCCATTGAATCAGATTACTATTATAATTATTTTTCATAGTGTACATTTACATGAGAAATGCAGAATGAAAATTGTTCTTCTACAAACTTTGAGATATGCAGTTGATGTCTTTAAATGTGTTTTACAGTTCTGTGTACTTGGAGGCTTTTATATAGAACTTATTTTTATCTTCTTCCTGAGACATCAGCAAGCAGCTGTAATGCCACAGCAAAGCTGAGTCTTAAGCAGCTCTGCTCCCGTTGTGGTGCAAATAAGACAAGCATTAGGTTAAACCATAGAAGTGAAATCAGGGGAGTGTTGCATCTTGGCTTTTAGCTATATATGGGTAAAAGAGTCTCTTTTCTAGTAGTTCATTATTTTATATTATAGGGTAACTACAGTTTGACCTTGGTCTCTGTTCATCTTTTATCACTGGATCAAAGAGAGATTAAATATCTAATTTTGAACCAGATTAGTTCCTGCACAGACACTGTTTTAAACAAAGGCAAATTTCACCTATTTTTTAAATCTTCTCAGAATTTGATAGATGAATATTTTACTCTTACTTTTTTATTTCAAATGATATTTCAAATGAGAAAAAAGAATTTTTACCATGTTTAAGTGCTTTGACATCTGTCTAACATTCTTCCACATCTTCATTTTGTACACATTCTGATATTTAAACTAAATTAGTCTTTGAAGAAGTTTTGTCATATTTGATCATGATTCTTTTTAAAAAATAATCCAGTTTCTCAATAACCATATCAGCTTGTTCTTGTACAATGTAACTCTCTTCTGTTTCCACTTCATTTTCTGCAGAATGCAGTGACTATCCACACTGTCTTTTACTGTTTTTCTAAAGTCACTCTTGGTTTTAGGTTGCACTGATAATTTTAATGTGGATTTTCTCCTTCTTCATATCACCGACTTCAACTCTAATTTTGTCACTGACCATTGCTGATATTATCATGACCTGCCAATTTTAATAAATCACTAAAGTCCTATTACAGTAGATGATGTATGATTACAGGATTAAATAACGATACCTTCCTCATATAA
This sequence comes from Climacteris rufus, assembly GCA_013398175.1. Lineage (NCBI taxonomy): Eukaryota > Metazoa > Chordata > Aves > Passeriformes > Climacteridae > Climacteris > Climacteris rufus. The sequence goes on from VZRZ01007072.1 coordinate 686,623, forward strand.
TTTACATTCAAAGTAATAGGTAGGAAGCACCAGGTGTTTAAAAAGGGCAGAGAGTGAAGGGACATAGTAAGAAAGGATGGGTCAATGCAATCAGTGATTATTGGTCTTTCAAATTGTAGTGTTCACTTCTACAGGTTTCCCACACCATTGTCTAGGTCTCAAGAATCATGGAGTTCTTCCTTGTGTTTGGTTAAATGTAATTTCATGGAATTCTATGACAAATAAATTTTTCCTAATACCCAATCTAAACCTCCCCTAGAGAAACTTGAGGCTGTTTCCTTGTCCTGTTACTTGGGAGTAGAGACCAACCCCTACCTGGCTACACCCTCCTTTCAGGTATTGTAGAGCCATAAGGTCCCCCCTGAGCCTCCTTTCCCCAGGCTAAAAAGCCCCAGCTTCCTCAATTGCTCCTTACAGGACTTGTGCTCCAGCCCCTTTCCCAGCTCCGTTGCCCTCCTCTGGACACGCTCCAGCCCCTCAGTGTCTTCTGTGCAGTGAGGGGCCCAAAACTGAACCCAGGATCTGAGGTGTGGCCTCAGCAGTGCCCAGTACATGGGACTGTCACTGCCCTGGTCCTGCTGGTCACACTACTGCTGACACAGCCAGGATGCCCCTGGCCTTCCTGGCCACCTGGGGCACACTTGAACTCCTGTTCAGAGGCTGTTGACCAACACCCCTACGTCCTTTTCAGCTGGGCAGCATTCCAGCCCCTCTGCCCCCAGCATGGAGCACTGCAGGGAGTTGTTGTGACCCAGCTGCAGGAATCAGCACTTGGCCTTGTTGAACCTGGCACCACTGGCCTCAGCCCATCACCCCAGCCTGATCAGATCCCTCTGCAGAGCCGTGCTGCTGTCCAGCAGATCAACAGTGCCACCCAACCTGGTTTCACCTGCAAAATGACTGCGGGTGCCCTCGATGCCCTCACTCAAATCATTGATAAGACATTAAAAAGGACTGGCCCTGATGCCTTTTGGGCACTACCTGAAAACAGAAGCCAGATGAAATTAGGAGAGTAGAAAAACAGTTGCATCTATGAATGTGCCTTCAGGTACATTTAGGGCAAAATGAAGCCCCGCCCAGAGGCTTCACCCAAAATGGGCAACAGGTCGTGAGTTTTCGTACTTTTATAAGTTTGGTCCATTTGCATGTTGGGGGTTAATCTTCCAATTGCAGCTTCAGGTAATGAAGCCATTTACCTCCAGTTTTGTCCCCCCCACAACTGACTTTTGTTTACATTCCTAGGGGCCTGAGACAGTAAGGTGTCCTTGGTTCCCAGGCCTAGTGAGGAATTGTTTTGTCTGATCAAAATGGGAAAAAACAGTACCTAATGCTCTATATGGAGTTTAGGTTATACACTAAAGAATTACAGAATTACAAATATATGAAAAATATAAAAGGTAAAATCCTAAGGCATCAGCCCCAGTAGTGATCCCACTGGTGATGGGCTGCCAGCTGGATGGAACTCCATTCCACACCACTCTCTAGGCCTGGCCATCCAGACAGTTTTTCAACTAGTAAACAGTGCACCTGCCCAAGTCATGGGCTGACAGCTTCTCCAGGAGAATTCCATGGGAAACAGCACCAAAGACTTTCCTTCATTCACTAAGGAGGTCATTGTGTCACAGGAACAGATCAGCTTAATCAAGCAGGACCTGCCTTTCCTAAACCCATTCTGACTGGGCCTGATCACCTGGTTGTCCTGCACACATTGTCTGTAGTTCCTGCATCCTCCTTCCGACCCTTATAGACAGCCGTCACATTTGGTAACTTGCAGTCAACTGGGTCTTCTCTGGTTGATAAATGATTGAAAGTTGCTTCTTATTTGAAAACTGATTGGATGCATTTGAAAAAGAATCTGTAAAATTACAAATGTCAGTAGGTTTCACCTGCTGGATGTTCTCCCACCAGTTATTATATACAAATTACAAAGAATTGCTCTGCTGTTGAATTTGATTAACAGGCCTATTCATGCCAAAAGGGTATTGGTCTCATTTGCAGACACCTGCACACTAGAGATAGAGCAGCTTGGGACCATTTCCAGCTGTGATCTGCCAATGACATACAGTGCCTTTGACTGTGAGGACAGAAAATGCTTTTCATTTCCACCTGGTTTCACAGGGAATTTTCTGGTGGTGTTGTGACACAGAAATAAATTTAAAAGGTAACCAGTTTCTAACTAGAGAAAGAATTTATTTCTAGATCCTTATATGCTATGGTGAATCCACCATTTAGGAGAACATATCTGTTCTGAGTGAAAATAACTACTTAAAGATATTCACAACTGATAACTGTCAATCCTTGATCTTACTGTCTCTACTCTGAGTGAGATTGAGTTAATTATAAGGAAATTGTGGCTATTTTGTCAGATATATTACCTTTTCTGGTATGTTTTTGTCTTTTGTTTTCACATAACAGATACTTAAGGATAAATGGTAATGTGGGAAAGCAACAAATTTAGTATAATGTACTAAATCCCTTCCTTTGATCTCATATTTGTCATTCTTTGACTTTCTGGAAGAAAGAGGGCAGTGAAGATGAAATGCAATTTATCTGCACTGCTGGAGTAAAAACCTGCCATAATAAGAAAGACTTATTAAATTATTGGTGCTATTTGAGCTTTGCTGCAGTGGCAGAACTCAGTGAAAAAAAAAAAAAAGAACAGAGAATAAAAGGAAATAATCTCTTTTGTCTATTGTTCTGCAGATATGAAAGTCTTTAGTTATTTATAGCACTTATTTTTGTATAATCAGGAGTTTTCACAACACAGTCACATACACAGTCAGTGCACACGTTACAGTTCATGTTTACCACAGTCTTTATGACTAATATTTGCTTTGAAGTTAGTAAATTGTAGATAAATTATTCAGAAATACACTTTATTGTACAAGGAATAGCAGGATGTTTTTTATTATTGTTCTTGCTGCTTGACAGCACAGTATTCGACCTTTGTCCACACCATTGTATTTTGTCAGATCAGATCTTTCCAAGCAGCATTTCCACTAATGATTAGTTGAAAATGATCTGTCCAGTTGGTTGCATGATCTCCAGCAACATCAGTATCAGCAGAAGAAAGTTAAAACTCGTAAGTATTTTCTCTGGAATTCATAACAGCTATTTCACCTATCCTGATGTCAGGTATTTTGGGGAGAAAAATGTCTTCACCCAAAATATTAGTTTCTATTTTCTAGTTCTAGGAAAATCGTTAAAGTCTCTAAGGACTCTCTAGGAAGTGTTGCCACAAGGACCCTATAGGACCATAGCATTTAAGGACTTACTTTAATATGATCTTTCCTTTTTTTTTACTCTACTTTTTATTTAGTGGCACTTAAATACTACAAGCAAATACACATTGCGAAGTGTATGCTAATACCAAAAAACAACACAACTTACAGAGCTTTCTAATGTCTTTTTGTTCTGTTGCAGCCAATGAACTCCAAATAATAATAAAGGCCTCCGTTTTCAATTGTCAGTTTTCAGTTGTCAGGTTTATTCCAGAAAATTGTCAAAAAAAAGTAAAAGCAAACTACATAAGCTAGTTATATGCTGGCATTTCATATGGGTTACATTTGTTGATTATTATTATTCTTTATTTTACTCTCCAGTAAATCAGTAGTATCTCTACTTATGTACCTGGAGTTTCACTGATGTAAACGAGAAGATGTATTCATTGTATCAGTTTAACAAAAAAAACTTAGTTTAAGATGCTTAGATTATACTTCTATTGGCTGAGAGAACATTTTAACATTTTGGATTAAATCCTTAAAACCTCAGAAATTTAAGAGTTACAGTGAACAACAAATTGTCTTTATTGTAAAGACAAGTTTAACTTACCTGGCCTCCTTCACCTTGTCCTTTCTGTGTTAAAGTTTAGTTTAAGAAAATGGAGATGCAGTGAAATCTGATTCTGCAATAATCAAGAGGTTTATGTTCATGAGGTTTCTACTGTGTAGCCAACTACAAGATAATGGGATTTATCCCATTTTAGATTCCAGTATGTCTAAATACTACCTTAATGTCTGCAAAAAGCTCTAGCTCTGAGATAGGTGAAAGAATTTTTAGAGCTTTTCTTGTGAGTTTTTGTAGTGAAGGAGAAAAGTAGGGGTAAAATTTTCTTGACTTGCTGGATAATGCAATAGGGAAGAAAAGAGTAGAAGGTGATGAGTAACTTTGCCTTAGGCCAAAACCTTTCCTGGAACTAGATTACAAGGGCAGTGTATTAAAAAATGAGAAAATCCATACTTGAATTTAACTTATATTATCTAGAAAAGCTCAGATTAATGATCTTCCAAAAAATCAGAGCCTTAGTTATTGGCCGTCAGGTTAAATTGGCCTTTGAGAAGCTTTCAGATTTCAATCTATGCAGAGGAACAACAAAAAGCTTCTTCCAAAATAGAACAGCAAGACAATTGTAGCTCTTTCTACAGCATGAGTGAATCTTTATAGAACCTGATGAATTCATCCTGCAGTATGAAGAGTCCATAAAATGCTCCATGGCTTTTTCAATAAAGTGTAGCTATAAAATCTCAGTGTAAAACTAGAATGGTGACATACATGAGCTACGTGCTCATTAGAAGGGTATGAAGGCAGAATCTGTTCCTCAAAACAGAGCTAATGAACAGGATGCAGCATTGATTATACCATTTTGTCATTTATGATGGCAGCACTAGCCCTCTGTATGGTACCAACATACCCACAAGATGATATAAAAATTTTCTAGAAAAAGAATGTATTTTTAGATCAGGAGTTTATCCAATCGAGACTTCACAATGTTAAATGAGGGAGTGTTTTCTAAGATTTTGTTTAATTCTTTGTTTTATTGTACAGTTTTAAAATAATGCTTTCAACAGTTAGAGAGTTAAATCTGCCTTCTGATCTTGTACATCTCTGTTAGGTAAAAAAATCAGTTGTTTGCTTATGCATGTGAATCTGAAACCACATGTTCCTAATTTGGAAACTGCATGGTGGTCACCTTGCTACTAGAGCAAGTAGTATTTTAGCAACATATTAATTTATTTCCAAAACACACATTGGGCAATTGATTCTCAAATTTTTATACAAAGCCTGGACAAAATTTTTATGGAGATTTGTTCTTGATTTCAGGAAGTATCCCTCCTCCCCTTGCAAAGCAGAACAGCACTTTTAAACATCTATCTGAGCTCAATGCCTGGGCTTCATGCAGTAATTTTACACAGTATTTTTGCACATAATTTGTTTCTTCTTTTTCTTTGCTTCATCTGAACTTTTTCAGCTGTGTTTTGCCCTTTCAGAGGCAAATTGAGAAACAAAAGGTGATCATCTTTGAAAGGGAATGAAGCTTTTTGAAAGATTTGAATCTTTTAATGGTTGTGCAAAAGCTGCCTTTCCTGCTGGTTTCTGGTGCCCTTGATCTATTATCATATCTGTGGATTTCTTCTTCTCAGGAAATGAAATTATCCTAACATTTTTGTGCAGCCTTTCTTCCTTTAAAATGATCCCCTGTTTATCAGCTCAAATGATCTTATGAGCGTATGGTGTCGATCTCATTGTGCCCTCCAGCCTCCTGCTCCATACAGAGCAGTTCTGGGCCATTGCTTGCTGACATTGCCTTCAAGGTGTTTTGTGATAGCTAAATACTAAATCTGTACAAAAGTTCTGCTCATTCAGAAGCAATTAATGGGGGAGAAAAAAACCCCAATAAAATCTAATAATTATTCTGAATGTATTTGTTAGGCAACTAAGCAGATTGTTCCCTCTATAAAAATGTCCAGTATTTTAATTCTAAAAGATAATTGTTTCCAGCATTTAGAGCCCTGTACTGGTTCCAGTATTCGCATCAAAGTTTTAGAATCAACTAGTTAATTTCAAAATATTTTTGGAAGGACTTGTTTCTAAGCAAGTAAGAGAAAGAGTAAGTCCCATTAATTAGAATTTCCCCTCCTCCAAACCCAACTCCATTTTCCTTTCCTTTGATATTCCTAGAGTCTTTTGCATCACAGATTCATGTTCTTACAAGATCAATTTAGCCCTCTAGTTATCAAAAGCAGATAGATTACTTTAAATGTATGTACAGTCTTATTGATGAGATTCTCAGTGATTATTTTTCCCCCTATGCCTGATTCTTCTGGTCTTGTTCTTGTATGCTGAATTTTGAAGTCAATCAATTATTTTTCTATTTACCTCCCTCTGTCCATCTGCTAAAATTTCACAGTAGTTTAGTATGTGCCTTGCTTTGGTATTAGCTAAATCTTTCCCTTTTCAATTTCAAGATCATTGATGTCATCATGAAGTAAAGAAACCATCATCAAGTGCCACAATAAGAAGCTTAAATGAAGATAAAGGAAAGCAAAATCATATTAAATTAAATGTTGTAAATAGACTCTGTCAGTCCACAGATGTCAAGGCAGTTTATTTACAGATTACAAATATTTTTATTATTAACTTTCTATCCTTGACACAAAATTATGTGTGAACTTTATAATGGATCAGTTTTTTCTTCATGCCTGTAAATAGTGTCCCCTGCAAATAAGAAAATGTTTGTTTCTACAGTAAACTGCTTGACATCAAGTAACTCCTTATCTGTTTCTCCACTGCATGTTTTGTTGTCATAGTCCAAACTGCTCTGACCTCGAAATGATGATGTTTGCACATAAATGTCAGCAGAAGAATCTTCTTTATTAAATGCAAGATCCACAAGGATAAACTAAATGTCTGGTATGAATTGTGCTCAATACAGACTTTCTAAACTAAATCATAAAAACTTTTCGTCATGGTAGATTCCTTCACTCCTGCGAGGTTGTGAAAACCAATGCAACAAGGGAGAAGCAACTCAGATTGTGACAGTAGGGGAGGGGCAGAGAGCAATGGAATGGAAGATGAGCTTCGACACATCTTCCACTGCTTCTGGCTGAGCAGTGCTCTGGACACAGAGAAGAAATGGTGCTCTGTGAAAAAAAGATGGGTTTGGATAATTCAACTGCACATGTTCTCACAGCCTTTTTAGACCATGGTGGATGATTGTAAAACAGACAACAGAAAACCACATCTATTTTAGAAGTACAATGCCATTTAATAGAATCAGAGTAACATGCTAAAAATCACAAACACAATTAATAAATCTAATTCTTAGAAGACATTCTGGCTTGCTTTACACATTCATTAGATCAAATACTCTGTCATCTATCCTCAGAAAGGAATTATCTTTAGATGTTGGTCTTACATTGATATGTAGGGCAAGTAAGATTTAATACAGTGCAAGATCAAAACCCCATTAATTTCATTGCAGGATTCTCATTGACTCTAATAGGTTTTGTGTGAGGCTCTTGTTTGGATTGGCTTTGAGGCCAGTGTCGATTTTACTGTGGGAGAAAGAGGATGTGTGTTTGTCTCCTAAGAGGATTTATGATTCTAGAAGGTCTGTCAAAGAACCCGCCCTTTTTTTCAAATGTGGAAGGGTATTTGTGTGAGAATAGATGAACAGATGAATGAGTACGTGTACATGCACCTACATTCTGAGGTTGATCCATTTTTTCCTTTCTTCTATTCCTCCCTTTTTTTTCTTATTATGAGATAAAAAGACTATATATACAAATTTCAATGTAAATTGTATCACTTAGTATTAGTGATGTGTATCTTACAACCATTAGTTTTGTCTGTATTTAGAAAAATATTCCAATTCCATGCATGAATGTTTATACAGTTTTTATTAGGAAGGAAATGTCTACTTTATAGCAGATAAGAGAATAGTTGTATCAATAATTTCTATAGGGAAGTATAAATGATGTTTATACATAATATATGTTTGCATATATAGGCAGAATTAACTATGGACATCTCTTTTTCACTTAGAAGTATTTTATTGGTGTCATAATAAAAATAGTACTCATTCCCTTTAAACACACAAGCATGAGGCCAAAATTTTGATCATGGGGTGTGGAATGTCCATGGAGTGTCTGATTCATTAATTGGTTCTGATACTTCAATTTGTAATCATGTAGCTTATTTGTACAATTAGCACAATTCCTTAAAAAATATTTATTAATAAAGTTTCTAACCAAACTGTGCATTTCAAGCAATCACTTGGGTTAATTTAAATATAATCTTTCCTGTAAATATTTTGTATTCATTAGAAAGAGAGACTAGTTAATTTATACAAATAAAACAATCACAGGCACAGACTCACTGAACATGTGAGTATGGATTTCTTTTCTGTTAACTTCCACATGAAGTTCAGAGAGCAGATGCAGACGTATGACTCCAATAACTGTTTTAAATGTTGAGAATATTTAGATCTTTTTTGTGCCGATTCTCATTTTAAAAATAAGATTGGTAGACTGCCTTAGAAATTTTTCAATCATTTATATTAATAAGCAGTTAATTTATTTTAGAAAATGTGTCAAATCTTCAAAGAGTGTAGCCATTTTATTACAAAGTTCTTGTATATGTAATTTTTTATTTTGCTATTTCTTAATTCCAATCCGATGCATTTACAGCTCCTGTGTGTTCTCTTTTTCATATTTCACAGAAGCTAACTCCTTTTATTTCTGTCATTTATAGGACTTCTTTTTAAAGAGAGAACTAGAATTGTAGTTTTCTGCTATGTTTTATGACTCCCTTCTCCATAGCAACATTTAAATTTCCTCTGATGTGTGTACTTTGCATGCACAGCACAATCTATCCTTGACTAAAATGCTGTAGTTACTGAAAAATATGTGATGGCACAGTAAAACAATTATGTGGATAATGAAGGATTTGGTGCTAAATCCCTTGAAAAATCAAGTGCATTTCCTTAGAGATGTCAGTGTAAGTAAGTAAGCTGCAGGTTAATGTCACTCTTTTAATATTTATGTTCAAGTCCTAATGTCAGGAACATCCCAGTAGGAGGCTGAATTTTATTTCTTTCTCTATGTGTTCATATATTTTTTTATGATGCCTGTATGATTAGAGGGGGGGGGATAAGTACATAGATTGCAAAAGAAAAATTGCCAAAATTATAATATTTAAATTCTGTATCTTGTAGCAACTAAGTAGATTTTAAAGCAGAAAGTTTACACTTTCTGCTAAAAACTGAGAGTTGGAATGTTCTTTCTGTTCTCTCACAAGTTTTTGGTATTTATGGGAAGAACTGTGCAAACCTGCCTAGCAATGAATGAAATGCCATGTTTGCCACAGCACTTCATATCTTTCCTGAAAGTGTATTTGTAAAAAGTAAAAGTTCTAATACATACATCCAATATCAAATAAAGAGTCAGTATGACTTGTGGGCTGAGTATGAACATTAAAAATACCATAAGTGTAGCAATATATCAAGGTTAAATTTAGTGCAGCTCAGAAAGTGTTTATGGAAATGTCTGTACTATCAAAACCATATCCAGACTTGCTGATTATTTACTGACACGTTTGTGGCTAATTGCTATTGATTTGTGTTGTACCTGATTTTGGAACAATCAAGTCAGTGGGGCTGTTAGCCTTTTTCATTGACTGGTGGCTTTTAAAATTTTGGCAGGAGAATAGGACTGTGGAAATTAGGTCAGTGCATGTAAAATAAGAGTTATTTCTTTACTTTTCAATGTTTTAACATTAGTAAAGGGCAATAGTATACTTTTTAAATAATGATGACTTCATAAAATTACTAGAAAAATAGAAAATGGAAAGTTAATATCATAACGATATGATATTTTTGTTTCTTTAGTAATAGAAATCATAATTTTCTGATATAGTAAGAAATTTGAGTATAATTTGCTCATGCAGAAGACTTTTTTGCTATTCTTCAAACAAACATAAGGTTGAATTCTCATCCAACATAATAAGTCTCTAATTCTAGTGTGTTTTCCTTTAAGACTTCTAGACTTGTTTTCTTGGAAATGTAGGACATACAGCTACATAATGTTTTGAATAAATTGTTGAAACAGGTATAAAATATTATAACAGTGTGTGACCTTTTTCTTTTTAATTATAATGAAATAATGTGCAAAATCAGTCTTTATGAATTTATTTTGATAACAGTGAAAGGAGATAGACTTTTGTGAGGTACTTATCAGACCTACCGATCCTATAACTTATGCCTTCTGCTTCTGCTTCTAAAGACCGTATTCCTGATCCCTCTGGGGTTTTGTTTGGTTCATTCATGTTGGTCTCACATATATCTGATCCAAAATATAGTGCAAAGTCCTTGATGTTGGATCCCTTTGCTGTCTTGGGTTGTTTTACTAGTGTCTAATATGTCTTTTTCTGATAATACCAAACACTCTTCCATGACAGGCTGGAAACAATGCTAGATTATTTGCAAATGTGGAGAACATGACACTGTGTGCAACAGCAGTATTGAAAAACCTCCTGCGCAGTTATTTATTCTGTGTTACATTGTGTGACAGGACCCCAAGTTGACCTGAATTTAGAAGTGGAATTCTCAACATGTCTTACTGGCATCAAGCATATTGTGAACCTCAGGGGACTTGCAGTTTCTGGAGAGATTTTTTTACAGTACAAAATAGAATACGAAAATGTTTTTAGTAAATTTTTTTTATTTGTTTTCTGGTTAGAAGGAAAGGAGTTTGAAAACAAATTTCCCTACCTTTTCTTCACTGTGTTCTTACAAGGCTCTGTGCTTTAATCTTGCTCTGTAATCTATCATTTCTTTTAGGTTGCAGCAAAATCTGCATAGTTCCATCAAGATCCCTAAGTCTGCTTTTCTACATCAGAAAATCCTCTCAGATTTCCCAGGTGCTTATAGGTCTGCACGCTTCTGTCCCTGCCATGCCTGGCAGTACTCTAACAGTCTCTTCCCAAGCAATTTATGGAGCAAGGTCCACTTCCCTCCAGAGGGCTCCTCCCCAGCCAGCCTGCATCAGCCAGGAGCCAGCACATAGCCAGGCTTCCTCCCTGCACCTCAGCCACAACAATTTTAACAAAATCTGCTTTACCCAGAGGGCAAACTAGGAGCAAATAAAACAGGTCTATACGCTGTCATTTAAATTGTTTAGAGACAAGCACCAGAGGGAGGAAGATACACTAATGGAAAAAGAAATAGGAACAGGAGGTACTTTGGTGTGGCTGGAGCTGAATAAAACCACCAAAGGGGCAGAGTTTACCATGGATGTGAGTAGAACAGAAAGACCTGCAGGGCTTCAGGGCCAGGGAAGGATCACAGAGTTTACTGCAAAGCTGCCTCTTGGCAGGGTTTGAAGGAAACCACAGGAATCAGAGATACCTGCTGGCTTTTACACATGGACAGACAGGTCTTACACTGCTCAATAAAGGGTCAGGCTAGAGGGCTATTACTGTTATTGTTAGGAAAATTATTTGTTTCCTATGGCCTCCCAGAAGGGGTAATGTCAGACAAAACTCCACTGTTTATTTCAAAGGAATTTATAGAAAATATTAAACTGAATTGCTGACATATAGGACCTTGTAACAGCCAAGTTTCAAATCAGCAACAGGGTGAAGATTTATCTGATCAGAACAAAGACAGATTGTTTGTTTGTTTTTGGGGGTCTTTTGAGTAAAAACCTTGACCCTGGATTTTTAATCTGAGGTGAAAACTGTCAAGAATGCCAGCCCAGGAAAAAGCATAATGCAATGTAAATCTCATCTGCTAATCTTATTATTCTGAATCAAGGTTGTGACTACTAATATTTCAGGCAAAGGAAATATTCTTGATTTTATGAAAAACTGTAAATGGGATTGACAAACTGAATTCAACAGTGGATAATACAGAACTCTAATTTGTAAATGCTATTAAAGTACTCTTGAAAATAATCTGAGCAAAAGCAATAGGGATAGTTTCCTATCCAAAACTGTGTAGGATCTAGTTTGTGTGGTAGTTACTAACAGGAAGTCCTCACTTGCAATCTATCTGACTGTAACTCCCTCACTTGGCAAAGCTTGGCCAAACTGCGTGTATGTGAAGGGGTGTGCTCAAATAGGAGTAAACTGAAGTTCTGTAAAGAAGTAGTAAAAGTTACATCAGAGTATTAATCTTTTTATAAGGATTTAACTTTAATCTGTGGTCCCAATAGAACATTGTGTGTGTGCATGCATTTGTGTTTTGGCTTTTTTAGTTTGTTCAGGTTTTTAATAATTTTGTTCAGGTGGGTAGACACACAAACCACACCACCTCCCAAATACACGCTACCCCCCCTTCTCTGAGCCTCCCTCCACTGCCCAGGACTAGGAGCTTGAATGTTGTCTTGAAGTATTTCTGAAATGATAATTCTGGACCCAGCATTGCACATGTAGTACTGGCTGCCTTGACTATACTTGACACACTCTTTTGTAGGGAATGGTACACAAATTAGCTCCTTATGATACACAGGAGTTTGCTGTGTGTAGTGGGCTTGGGCAAACTGCTGAGTTCCTTAGCATTTTTTTCCAAATGTGGACATTTTGACATCATTCTTTCCTGTACCTGTCTTTATCTCAGATACCAATGAAAGGATGCTTGTAATTTTCAATGTATTTAGGAAAAAGATGGCATTAACAAAAAACAAAACAAAGAAAAAAAAAACAAAAAAAAAACCCAAAAACTCCACTTGCCAACCAAAAAAAGCCCCACTCCCAAAACTGCAAAAAACACTGTCAGAGAGAAAACCAATTACAGTGCTACAATAGCAAATCATAAAAAATTATATTACAACTTTCTCCTCTTGTTTGAATGTGAAAAAGAAATAGTTTCCACTTGTCAGAGTCCACGTAGTTAACCAGGTCAAAGGAGTAATAAGCAGTTAAACTTTCAAAAAGGTTTTAAACTGCTCTAACCTGTTATACAGGATTTAGGTAATGTATTTACTGTTCACAGGTATCTGCAATTTTGGCAGCAACCCTTTTACAGTGTTCATTATAATAATTTATTAAAAAAACAGGCTTTTTTTTGAAACACATATAGGTCATACTTTAAAAGGATCATGGTTTGTATTTTGGTATTGGATCTAGGATGAAAGAATTTTACTTGCAGCAATTCTTCCTGCCATTAATTTTGTTACATTTAATGTTGTGAAAGCAGGGAAATTGTGGCTGGTTGCTCCCAGAGATCATGTGACTGTTCTCTTTCATGACATATACCATGTGGCTATTAGCTTTTAGCGGAGGACTGTGTGCAAGTTGTTTTTTCTATTCGTTTTCATTCAGAAGAAGGCCAAAAGGTCAGAAGCTCGCTAGAGATCTTGAAGGTCTTTTTGTGTTTGGCATCGATTCACCTGCCTGTTTCTGTGTTCAGCTGATGCCTTTAAAGAAAAAATTTGTATTGGAGAAACAAATTTTCTGAGGTGGTGGACTTAGCACAAGGCTAAACTGCTGTGTGAGTGAATTTCTCTGAAAGTATGGAGTAAGAGGAGAAGAATTCAGAAAAAGGGAAAACTGTATTATGCCTGTAACAGTTTGGTTTTCTGACTTCCTCCCCTACAATGGGTTTTCTTTTTTCTAAAATGAAAACGGAACCCATCTTTCAACTCTTGATAAATAAGGTCTTTTATATGTGATGGAGTCTGCTGCCTGCTCTCAATGCCTTTATACGTGAGTTGTTGCTACAGTAAACACTGGGCATACAACCAGGTATGGCTGATCTTGTCTAAGAACATCTGTGTGGTACAAATACGCATATATGCATAAGCACTTGCATTTTATTTGCATATATGCACATATACTTGTGTTTACAGCACAGAAATGTATTGTTCTATGTATATATTATTGTATATTGTGCATGTATTACAATATGTTTACATAAACAGTTACTAACTTTGTATTACCATTTTGTTTTTTTTTCCTCTGTCATGGAGAACATAACCTTCTATTTTAATATGATAATCTCTTAATGTCAATTTCATTTAAAACTAAACCTATCTTTATGATGAATTTTATTTGTGTACAGGTAGATGGAACTGCTTCACAGGTCAGGTGTGATACCATATCTGATGAGAAAATACCTTTCTTGGTGTGGTGGTATTTAACAAATTGCATGGTGTTTTTGTGATACCTAGTACAGGAGCTGTCAAATTACAGTCAGTTAATAAACCCTCAATAAGTTGAATCAATTGGAAATGTAAACCTAGTTCCTCCAGTTTCTTTCCTTTATGTTTTGTTTTATATCAGGTTTATGCTTTGATTAATACAGCAGCTAAAATAGCTGTTCAAATTAATGTATAATTGCTTGTTCTGTTTTGTTGTTTTCCAGCTCCCTCAGGCACAAAAGGTAAAATATTTTAATCAAATCCTAGTCATTCCAAGTAGTCACCAGTGCTTCACATTTCCATGGTGGTGTGAGTGTGGTACAGTTGGTGATCAGTGAAACACTTCACTGTCACAGGGGCTCTGAGCCCGGCCCCAGGAAGAGACCTGGCAAAAAGCTTGGCTGAGGTACCTGCTGAGAGCAGCTCTCCAAATCTATGAGCTATTTTAGCATGCCAGGCATCGAGTAACCCATAACTTGAGAAGAGGGAGGTTATTTTCTCAACATTGAAATAATACTAGGTATTTAAAAAAACCAAACAAACACCCACTCCATTACTCCATGTGAAACATCTCTGGATCTGTTGCAGAATCTGCAGAACCCATGGCATAGCTGGCACCCTTTCACTGCTCCCCACTGTATCTACCAACACACCCCTGAACACATTCAACATTTGACTTCTCTAACAGGTTGCATATTTTTCATTTAATGTGCTCCTTAAACCACTTCTGCATTGATATGGTGTTACCACAGTCAGCACTGCACATCAGGACAGCACAGTCATTGTGGCAAAGTTAGGAATTGCTTCATGCCTGTTGCATCATCCTTATATATTTCACAAATATAATTAAAACTTTCAGAAACTAGAAAATCTAGATGGTGTTTTGTGCTTTTGGTAAAAAAGTATCAAAAGGAAAAAAGGAATGGAATATGCTGAGAAATTCTAATACTCACTTGCCCAAGTCGTTCTTATTGTTCTTGGTAAAGCACCTTCAATAAGAAATGTTACAGCAATTAGTCTGTTTACCATCACTGTTATTAACATTCATGGATGACAATAAAAGTTCAGTTTATAATGAAAGTTATAAGGGAAGTGATCTTCACTTAATAACTTTTGAAGAATGGTGAGGGCATCCACAGAACTTAGAACTTAACCAATGTATCTCAGCCACTTTTATGTTTAAAAAGCAAGAAATATGAGGATAGGAGGTTTTATTTTTGTTGTACTATGTGTATTTGAAATTTCCTTGCTCGTGGAGCTCAGGAAATTCTATTTCAAACCTGCAGGTAATATGCTATTTTGTGACACTGCACTATGTCCATAATTTGTTCTTGGTTTGATAGCTGCAGAACATGGTACCAAAAAATGTTGAGTTTTTTTTCTTGTTGAAATAGATGGTTTCAAGAAATATTTTTTGTACAGCTTCCTGGAAAAGTAGAAGGACCAAAAGAGTGTCTAGACTAGCTAACTTTGGCTTTTTTCATGTTCACCTGCATGTCTAAATGTTTGTGCCAAATGCTTCTCTTAACAGTTTGCAGAAAGAAGAGAGTCAGACTGTGATGTGCTGGGGCAGAAAGCACAACCAGTCAGGCTGCTTGTCAGATTGTGCCGTGTGGTTTTGTATTACCAGTTCTGATGGCCACAATTATGATATATTAAATAATATCCTGGTACAAATCATGTTTGGGTTTAATGAAAAAAACACTAAATTTTCATAAATGTTCAAAAATGCCAATTATCAGTGTGTTTGGCCCTTGATCAAACAAATGCACAACTAAAGCCACTTATTTTTATATGCATTCATAACTGACTATAGTCTAGTTGGCTGTGTACTACTTTTGTGTGGAGAAAGAGAGGGGTGGGAAGGAAGGAATGGGATGGGGAGGCAGGGAAGTACAAGTAATCCTCCAGGGCTTTGGATAACTTTTGGCAAGAAATATGCCTTTTCATAAGCATTGTCTGACAGCTTATAAACAAAACAAGAGAATCTCTCTTGCTCTCTGCAAGGTGAAGGGAAGCAGCACAGGACTGGTGCATGCCTTTGTGAATGACTTAGTCACTGTTTTGCCATATGGTGTCTGAACTTGTACTGTATTTTTGTTGGAATCTATGTATCATCTTGCAAATGTTTTCTCTATAAACATTTCAAACAGTCATGTCTCTCTAAACATGCTCACTTTAATCTTTGAGTGATCTGAAAGAAAAATGTGGCATTTCAAGTTTACCTTTACTATTTCATATCTATTATAAATAGTTCACCATCTTGATGAAATATGTTCTCTCTTATATGGGGAACACTTTGGCTTCAGTTTTTTCAGTGTTTAGTCAATGTTCTGTGGTGATTAGCTATCGATTTTGAGGACCTGTAGGTTTTTAACTGTCTACAGCAGTTAAATAGCAATTAGACCTGTTACTCTTATGCTGCCTGCTCTTAGTCACAACAGTTGCAAATTCAGAATTGGAGAGCAGATGAAATGAAGAATGAGGAGTTTGAGGTGGATATGTCTGTTGCACATACAACATATATGATATTTGTATTGAAAAGGTCTTTGTGATATATATACAATATAAAATATCACAAAACCAAAGCAAGCAACCAAAAAAAACCCCCAAAAAACCTCACCATAATTTCAGGCAATAGAAATGCTGATTTAATATTGTTGTGTAAATTTCCAAAAAAAAATATGGCTAGGAAGAGTTAGTGTATCTAAAAGAAAGAACTATGAGACAAATGAAACAAGTTCATATAAATTTTACTTGTTTCCTATGTTTCTTTTTTGCATGTTTTTAGATAGCCATCCCACAGGGTTGTAAAAATAGCAGTTAGATAAAATAATAACTCAAATTTACCATTTTTCAAATTTGTTCATTTTGATTTCCAAAATGACCTTTATCTTTGAAATGCTTACATAAAACAGCTTTTTGTATTCATTGAAGAGCAAAAGCTATTTTTCGTTAATAGTTCAAAAAGGTGTTTTGTTTCCCAGTAGGAAAGCTTTACTTGCTTTCCTGAGTAAACACAGCAGGATTCAAAAGCTGTTGCCGTACTCATGCTGTGGTGTTTTGTTCTACTTAGTTTGAGTGAAGAGGTAGAGGTGAATAAATTAGGCACACAAATCAGAAGCAGAGAGTTGTGTTTAGGAACATTTAAGAATTTTTTTGATGATTTTCTCATTAATGGAACCATATTTCCTCCACATAGAAATGTTTTGATGATGTTTTTTGCCCAAAAGTTCCTGGCAGTTTTCTTCCCTTTCTGTGTTATCCCTTAACTTCTCTAAGTAGTGCTGTGCCCTTCTTTTATCTTGATACTGTCATCTTTCAGAGATTTGGGAGCATATTTATCATTCCTTGCATAGTTTACCTTATACTTTGAAGAGTCACTGCGAATAGAAAATAGAAAATTTGCAAAGCTGTTGTTTCATTGCAGTCCATTGATAGAGATTTTAGCATTTTTATAAAATTAGAGTAGTTAAGTTGAATCTAATAGAGTACAAAATAGTCATAAAGTAAACTGTTTGATTTAGCAGTCCTTTGGATCTATTTCCTCCTGATGAGATGCTGTTGTTTTTCAGTTCTGTAATGTATATTTGGTTTCCATTCAGAAAGCCATGTTAAAATTTTCATTTACATGTTAATTGCAGTCTTAAATTTAGTTTCCAGATTCCTCGTTCACATTTCTCAGTAAGCAAACTGACTTTTAATAGTATTTCTGAATCAGTAATTTACAAACTCTAAATAGCTATTTTATAATATTAGGGCTTTTTTTTTTTTTGCATTTACTTTCTGTATGCTAATCACAGAAATGCCTCTCTAACTTAAGTCACACATTCCTATATTGTCCCAGACCATAATTTAAATCTATGCCAAAATAATAGTTACTCCTTATTCTTTTAGTCTATGTAAAACACAGATTCCAATTCTCTGATGCTTCCAGCCTGCCTCATGACTCTAATCAGCACATAAAAGTACCGTGGTCACAGTAGACACCACGTTGTGAAGCAAATCTATACAGAGTGGGGAAAGGAAGAATGTGGGTGGGTCGGACAGGTGTGTCAGAAATTCTGGACAACCCACTGTAACTCTTCTTGACTGTATGCTCCCAAGGAAAATATTTCAGGGATGCTTCTCAAACCTCTCTTTCCATGATGGAAACACCAAAGAAAATACATATTCTTCCCTGTATATGTGTGTCTGGTTTAATTCCGGAGCCTGCCTTAGTCTTTGCCCTGAGAGATGGATGCTAGTGCTGTAGTGAGGCTACATTCTAAGTTTAAGTGGCTTAAGTCCAAGAGGATGGTTTTTTGTTTGTTGTTTGTGGAGATCTGCTTGGGATTGTTCTGAGGGGGTAACCATGTACAGCAAGGAATTAAAGGGAAAATTTGTAGTTAAATCTATTCCTAAAAGAGGTTTTTCTCCAATTAAAAAAAATATTATTGCTGGGCACTCCAGATCTGTACCTTTCTCAGAGAGCAAGTTCTGTTTCTTTATTCTAAACAGCCAAGAGAAATTTAGCCTGGGAATGCATTTTTTCCTTATTCTTGAGATTTATTTTTTTTTGAAACTTTGTTATGGTTTGCTAAGCACTTTATCAAACGGAGTGTCCCTAGCCCTTGGATATTTTCCTGCCTAAAACTGTTACCACCATGTCTTTTCAATAGAAAAACCTTCTGGGGGCAAATCATTGATGCTGTCTCCTTCATTCATCATTTATGCTGTAGATGGTAACTACAGTGTGATGAGCAGTGACTCAGTAATAAATTGCAAATACGAGTCACTGCTCATCCAGTTATTTGCTGACTCCACTTATGGAAGTGGCCAACAACCTGTTCATCTGCCAAACAAATAAAAAATCAAACAGGCCGGATTATACGGTTGCAATTCTATAGAAATGATTGCAGCAGCCAGCTCTAGTTGGTTGTTACAAAATTACAGGGCAATCACTCTTGCCTGGTTCCATAGTCAGTTTTGAGATTTAATGAGCAGTTCTTTCAGAATTTCCCAGGAACTCCAGACTGTGTGGGATTTTTCCTCCACTTAAAGAATTTCAAACACCCTAAAACTCTACTGACAATCCCTTGGCTGCATCCTATCCATTAAAGGGTTTTTAGTAATCTCTTGAGAGTGAGTAAAGTAATACTGTCCTAGTACTTGGCAAATACATGATGTCAGAGGACAACCACCCTGGGCAATCATATAAAATCTCTAAGCACTCCAAAATGTCACCCCATAATCAGCAGAATGCTTTTTCACTTCCTGGTGTATATGAGTTTGGAACTATTGACTGCCATACCTCAGATGGCTCCTCTCCACACAAATCATGTCAGTGTGCTTGACTGTACTACTCTGGCCAAGGAAGGGAAATTCCTACACTAGTTTGGCTGCATTTGAGTCTCAAGTGCAACCTTTGAACTCACAACATATTGCCAAGTTTTTTGGGTTTTGTTTTTTTTTTTTTTCTTGCTTGTTTAATAATTTACTATTCCTTGATAGATCAAGGATTATATTAGGGTTTGAATTCTCTCTCCTTGCTAACAGGGAAAATAAACAAAAAAAAAAGGAAACATGATCATAAGTTCATTCCACCTCTTATCCCTAGCGATTCCTTATCAGATGTAAACCTTGACTCTAAACCCCATTTGTGCTCCTGTCTAAAGCCTGCAAATATTCCTTCTCACCATGAGATAGTGCCATGCCTCAGAAAGTATACTTTTTTGGAAAACTGAAATCCTCCTGAAGCAGATTGGGAGCTGCAAGATGTAATTTTCCAGATTTTTTTTCCTGATTTGTTAATGTGAAATATGCTTCATAAAGCATCTTTATTATAATGTAGGACTTGTTTTCTGAAAATATGGGGAGCCAATATATGTTGCTTCATTATATAAAAACTTTTGTAAACCAAAGCAAAACAAAAAATAAATTGCAAAAATTCTAAACAGAAAAAAAAAATATCAGAAGTTCTACCTGGGTACAGAAAACATGCTACTGATGTAGGAGTGGTAGGAGAATGTCACAGTCACAATTGGCAGGACTGTCACTTACAGCATTGCTCAGGAAGATTGTCTCTACTGCCGTATCCATTTGGGTAAACACAGGTTCAGCAAAGACTTTGTGTTCTACAAATTCTCCACTTGAGATCATAACAGTCTGTGTCACATTTTTAAATGTTGGATAAGCCTCTTCATCTTCAAACACCTGGGGACAGCAAGACTTTAACAGTAACTCTCCATCTCCTGCTTGAGTTGTTTTTTGTGCATAGATGGTGAAGATCTCCAGGCACACAGAGCAGTGCTTGCCTGGAGCATCCCAGTCAGTCTCGGCCTCGGGCAGAGGATCAGTCTGGCCAGTGTGTGAACATGAGGGGGAGACAGCCTGAGCATTCTCACTGCCCCATGGCCAGGGATAGCATCTTGCGTGTTTCTTTTGTATGGAACCAAGGGCAGGAGATCGCTTTTCTCCCTAAATTGAAAAATTGCTTTGTAACCTGATGTGCAGCATCAAGTGATGCTTCATGCCACCTCTGTCCAGCAAACTGAAACTGGATGGAGCACAGGTGCTCCT
Source organism: Climacteris rufus (assembly GCA_013398175.1). NCBI lineage: Eukaryota > Metazoa > Chordata > Aves > Passeriformes > Climacteridae > Climacteris > Climacteris rufus. The sequence goes on from VZRZ01007072.1 coordinate 707,103, forward strand.
GGGATCCTCACTGGCTGTCATCCTTTGTGCTGCTGTGGGAGCTGCTGAGATCTCAATCTGGACCAGAACAAAGTGCATTCAACTCATGACCTCTTGCTCTTTGTTGGGAGAAAACAGCCTGAGGCAATTTTGGCAGAGCCGACACTGGGAGAGAGAGCTCCAGCTCCAGCTGCTTTGCTGCTGCCCAGGCTGCTCCCACAACCCACATTTCAGCCCCTTCTCTCTCTCATGGCAGCCTGCAGTGGGAATGAGGATGAGGAATCCTTTCTGGCAGTGGAAGTGCTGGGATGGGCAGCGCTGGTTCAGTTGACACGGGGCTGGGGCAGGGCTGGGCTTCACTGACTGCAAATCTAATTACATCAGTGTCGTTTAGAGAAACTGCCTAATCTCATATAAATTGGAAATAATGTCATTGAAAAATGCAATCATGTGTCTGCAATTGTTCCTTGATTCTTAGAGAGAGTTTTTGTTTTTCAAATATAGCTTGCTGATGATCAGGGACTGGTGTTGATGACAACTGTTGCCATGCCAGTATTTAGTAAGCAAAATGAGACTGTAAGTATTCAGATTATTTCTGTCATGTGATAATGCTGCGATTGATGTGAAGTTGCTTTCATGGATTTGATAAGATTTTAACTAACTCTAATTATTTTTTTCCTCTTCTTATTTGGTCTGCAGTTAGTTTCTCTTTATTAGCATAAAAAGTGGACAAATAATCCCAAATATCTGTACTCTAGAAACCATGGTAAAACGATGAAACCCTAAGAGAAAATCTCAGATGACACTAGGCCTTAGGGTTTTCTTACTTCTGTGTTACATTTTCACAGCAAATAATCGATATCATTTTCTGCTTTGCACTGACATAACTCAGAATTTCATTAGTTTGATGTATATTACGTATATATTTATCTCTAATAATTTAACAAGTTATTAAAGACAGTTAAGTGTACTTCCCACTTAATGCTTCATCTGTCTCTTTTGTTTATCAAAAGACAGGAGAAATTGGGAAAGAAGGGAGCAACATATTTTTAACAGTATTCTTTAATTCAAAACCTATTTTGTATGTGAAAGTTCTCTGTTGAGGGACTTACCAGCTATCAAAACCTTGCATGCCTTTTCTGTGTGAATTGCAGATAAAGTAGAAAGGACCAATATTATTGATTAAATTACTGCTATATCAGCTGAGTTGTACCAGTGTCTTTTCCCTCATTTTTAAAATAATTTGTCTGTTATTTATTCACTTCTGCAGTGTAGTTACAAGGTGAAATAAGTAGTGAGAATGTTTATTATTATTGTGGTTCTGAGTGGATCTTCTATTGTTCTTTTCAGAGGTCTAAAGGGATTCTTCTGGGAGTAGTTGGCACAGACGTTCCAGTTAAAGAGCTTTTAAAAACTATTCCAAAGTACAAGGTAATGCACAAATTATGAGATATCATTTATATTCAGCATAATGCCTAAAATATAATTTATTCAATACGTTGCTATTGTTCACGCATTTCCTCAGGAGTTTTAGCTCTGTAGTGTCTGGGATCAAGTGCAGTTTTTAATACCAAAGTTAATATATGGCTTGATCTTCACATTTTTGTGGATCAGTGTGGTCTAGAAGGTCATATTAAGTATTGTCCATTATAAAATCAAGGAAATTATTCAACCACACAATATAATCAGAATATTATGCAAAATAACCAAAAATTCATGCTGAAAAATTGCATAAGTTTGCATGAAAAGCTATCCTTAGCATGGCTTTAGGCTTCCTGTCTGTGGGTAGCACTTCCTGTCCCAATTCCATGTCTCCTGGAATTAAAGAAGTGGCACAATGAAGGAACTTAAACAAGTTCCTGACCACTGGTTCCTTCTCTCTTACACAGTATTTGCTAAATATTTCCCTCTAGTTAGTTTTCCAAAGTCAGAGACAACTCTAATATAAAATCCTTAAAATATAATTATCACAAAATTTTTCAAAATTTGATACATTATGTCTCCTTTGAAATGTGTTTAACTTAGTAAAAGTAGGCCTCAGGCAAATGTGAAGGTGTAATTACTATTCATTTAAATTTGTTGTAATGCCTTAGTATTTCACTACTTATTTATGTTTGAAATGTTTTACTATAGTGCTGTTTTATTCACAAATGAAAATTAAATGAATGTTTTCCAGTTAATTCCTAGTAGATTTTTTTTTCTGCATGACAAACAAGAATGTAACACAATACCGTAGACACCCTTTACTAAAGAAGCCAGCTATTGGAATAGCTACATTTTGACAGCACCTGTACTGAGCATAAATTTGTATATCTTATAAATATCTTCTTAATTGGCTGCCAAGCTCTCATTTACTGATTTTTTAGAGGGTGGAGGAAGAAGCTGACTTGTGACTGCTTTCAAATATTCTCACATAAAAATTCCTCCTATCAATTTTAATTCTAATTTAAATACATTAGCAATTACCAAATGATTTTCTAGATCCATATGCAGTAACTGGAAAGTTTAAATTAAATAGGAATTTGATAAAAATACTGCACAGAATAGTGGCAATTATGTTGGTAAGGTGTATAGGAGTAATTTCCTGTAACCTGGATCCCACCAGGCCAGGTGCTGTGCTAAGCCAGGACAGAAAGGCTATCCCAGATGGAAAGAAGTTGCATATGGAAGAGACAGGAGAAGACTCCACACTGATATCAGAGACGTTGCCTGATAAGTAACAGGGAACACTCTCAGTGCACTAACCACCAAAGTTTGATAACAGCTTCTTATATGATACTTTTGTGTGTGCAGAAATACTGAATCAGTAGAAAGTAGAAGAGAAAGGAGCAAAAGTTGCTCCTTTGCAAAATTTGGAGCAATGGAAACCATCTTTGGAGCAGCCTATAAGGAGCTATGGGGAGAGCAAGTTTCATTGATAGTGAGAAGGAAGAAGAATGCTGTGGTACCTGCAGAAACAAAAACTTGGCTGTGCATGGTTCAATAGGAAAAGATGTATCAAAGTGATGTTATTCCTGAGTAAGATTTGGACAGAGCCTGAATATTAGATCCTAGAGAGAGTGGGACACCTGAACAGGTCTTGCAACAGAGTGAGACTGATTCAGAAAAGGAGAGGTTTTTTTAAAAAAATTGGTTTTCTGTGGAGGTAATATATGATCCTCTTGCTGAATATTAGACTTTTTATTTGAAGGTATGTTTTATATTGCAGGATGTACTGCAAGAGAGGATTATTACAGGAGGCACCAATATCATGCAATACAGTGGGGTTAGTGAGATCACTTGAGTTATAACTTCCAGTCTCACATACCATAAACAAAGACTGTGCAATTGCAAGAGCATAATCACCCCTGGGACCCATTCCTGCAGAGGCAACATGTGACATAAAATTCACACAGGGATATAAAATGATTGGTTGGAAATAGAATTCTGCTGACCTGGAATTCTCTCAGCTTGGATGAGGTGGATTTTATGCCAAGGAAGATGAATAATAGCACTAAGCTATTTTCAGCAGTCGTTATCTTGACTAACTTCCCCAGATGTCAGTGGCAGTTTCTCCTCAATAAGGTGGGATTGGATTTAATAACACTTGACTTCCATGTGGCATTTCACAACAGCTAGAAAAAGGGGTTTTTTGTTTCTGAATCTGTCATTTAGAGACAGAATTCAAAGTTTAAAATGACAATGCTGCCGTAAGTGGTAGCATCTCTCAGGTATTGCAGAGACTGTGAAATTTCACACATTGCACAGAACACAATAAAATGCTACCCTTGGAGTCTGTGTAGGCTTCAAATAGGCAAAAGATTTTTTTCCTGTGAATTATACCACCCACATTTGTTTCCTTACCTGACTTCCATTGCCTGGATGTCATTCTGCAGTTATCAACATAGACAATTATACTTGAGATCTGATATTTAGCCAACAGCTTGTTCCCTTGTCATGCTATAATAGTTAAAATATGTCCACTGTTATTATTTTGGTTATCCCTCCTTTATGAAGAGATGCCAAGAACATATCACCTTCTATTGCTCTCGCTGAAGTTTATTGCTTTAGGAAAACCACTAATTTATGAAACAATCTTCTATGTGGCAGATACAGTTGACCATATGCAATCATTCACACAGAGACACTATAAATTGACCTGGAATGTTTTTCCTCTGACCTTGCCATAATATCATACTCTAGTTTATACTTCAAGAAAATTATAGAAGAGCTTGCTCTTCTTTTTGTCTCTCAGAAATTATTCTGAGTTTTCAGCCTTTTTCATGTTGCTTTGTGTCAGATAAATTCCGACACACTTCAGCAAAGCATTTAAGAATACACTTAGGTAAAATAAAAAGGTTTAGTAGTAAGAACCCTCAAGTAAATATCAAAGCAAGATGGTGCTGGACTTTCAAGTCTGATTTTTTTGTTTGGTTGTTTTTGAATACCTCAGATGCTTAAATAAAAACGTGTAGGATATTATGTTACTTCAAAATTGAAAAAAGTGGATGAGGAAGGATAGGAAGATGAGCTCTGCATGGCAAAAGGTGCATAGTGAACCTGTAGAAAGTCTCTACATCAGCAGCAAGCTTATGCTAAGAAGGGATGTTTGAATGACCACAGGAATGATTTGAAGGTACATTTATTGCATTCAGTGGATGTAGTCAGCAGTGTAATAGGTATATTGTGAAACAGACTTGTATTTTTATTTAAATAAATACAATGCTAATAAAAATTTTGATCCTGTTAAGTCTCATCAAGCATTTCGTTGCTCTCAAGAAATTTCCCATAGTTCCATTTGGTTACAAGATGTAAACTTGGAGGAATTTCTTTCATAGAAATATGCTGCCTTCTGTGTCTGTAGATGAACTGGCACTAACAGAGAGCCTTAGGATTGGGAGATGTAAATATCACATGTAACAGGTCACTGTTGCTCACTGTAACTGTGCATACTTTATCTTTGATTTAAATGGTTCTTTAACAAAAAGAGAAGTAAGCTGTGCCACTCCTGGGAATAGGGGAATTCACTCAATTCCAGTATTTCTTGCCCTTGGCACATGTTATGGCATATGCCACATGCTATGGCATATCATATGCAGGTATTTAATACATATATCTATATGTGTGTGCATATATATATAAATATATAATTCACTCTAGAACACATAGGCACAAGTGCCCCAGATTGCAGAGTTGTGGGACACTTTAAATTTGTGCTATTTGCTGAATTCTTCACAATGTCAGGTTCTCATTTACACAAAATGTCAAGGATCCTTACAAAATACTATGTGGATAAGGTCTATGAAAGCCAGCTGCCCTGGATAGCTAAATTCTTGCCTGATTTCTTGTTTAAGAACTTACCGGAGACCATGCTAATTAATATTTCTTTCTCATTTGCTTTTACAGTTAGGTATCCATGGATATGCTTTTGCAATTACAAACAATGGATATATTTTGACTCATCCAGAACTTAGGCCTTTGGTAAGAATGCTATTTATTGATCTGTTTTGTTTAGCTGTATGTGTTGCATTTGTTTTTTTCTTGGTGTGAATAAGATAATATTCATTTAAAAATCAAGCACAATAGACCAGTTGCTTTATATTGCTTATTATTTTTCTTGGTAAATTTACCTCTGAAAACAACACTTAGCATGAAAAAACCCTGACAGAAAATAAATATACAAGTTGCTTCTGCAAAAGATGCAGACCTCCATTACTGCAAAATAGCAAAGCCAAAAATTGCTATAATTATGTTCATTTTACATTGAAATGGAATGCTGGAATGCTCTAGTGCTGTGTAATAACCCCTATTTGTCATGCTAAAGTGTTAAAGTTAATTTAATATATGTACAGAAATTTCAATAAAGCATATTTTTAAGCAAAATAGGAACACTAGGGATTTTCTGTACTAAAAGAAATAGCAGCAAATTTTACCTTTAGTTTCCCTTATCATCTTGTTTGCATTAATCACAGCAAGAAAAATAAAGTTACTGTTATGCAAATGTTTATCAAGTTAACACCCCAGAGAACTGGTACATTCCTGGTTGCATCATTGTTTAGCAACAGCACTTCCAAGTGTTCCATCACTATCAACCCCTAGCAAAGCATTGGTAGTAATAGTTTCACTGCTGTAGCCACATGGCTGCCACATGTATTTCTCAGGGCACTTCAAGCAATGTCCAATTTCAACAATATTTCAATAGAAAACAGAAATATTAACTGGGCAGATAATTTAATTTGAAAATAAAATTATTGACAAGCATAATTTATTAAAGATTAACATATCTGACCTTTTCATCCAGCAAAAGAATTTCTAAGGTTTAGGCTAGGAATAACACACTAAATTAATATTTGTATTTGCACAATATTTTGCCATTTACTTTTTAACTGGAGTGGAGCTTATGAAATGTGCAACAAGGAAACTTCAATGGGTGAATCTGACATCCCAGGTTTGCAAGATGTAGGAATATGCTTGAAAATTCCCTCTCTACATCATAAGTCATGTCTTTGCTGTAGTGTCCTTTTCTCTTCTGGCAAATTACTTATTTCAAAATTACTAGTATTTACTCATTATAGGAAAAATATTTTAAAAAACACAAGGTAATGAAGTCCAGGAACAGTGGATAGCTTTAAGTTACCCTGACAGAGGGTGTTACCCACTTCCTAACTTCTGTTCTTTTGCTTAAAGGAGGCAGAAGGTGGCTTGCTGTTACCATCCCTCACCAAATGTACATCTCGAAGGCACTTATTTCATTACCTTATACAATAGGCTCTCTTTTTAAAATCAAAATGTTGGGCAGTAGCCCATAAGCTGTCAGCTAGGGGAACTCATTGTGATATATTCATGGTCTGTTCATTTCAGTATTTTGGAAGAGTCATTTTTACCTCTGGGTTCTGTCAGTGGTGGGTAATGAGAGTCTTCTGTTGACTTCAGTGGAGTTTTTGGGAGTGAAGTGATTGCTGGCCTGGGCTCTTAGTTTCATATTTCAGGCCAGATCCTGATACCATTGTAGCATTCCATGAAATTTGTGACAATAAGTATGTGAAAATAGGCATATGGGTCTGAATTAGATAATTTTAGATAATATCTTAGTGAATTATTTGTGTGTCTTAGAATTACATTCAAGTTCCATTGATTACTGACTTGATCCACGCTGGTTTATCCTGTTACTATATTTTCCAGCAGTGATGTAAAACCAGGATATTACTGAATCCCTGAGTTCCTAACCCCATATCTATTAGTTCTGAAGCTGATGTACTGCTTTTTAAGGAATTGTCTTCTGGGACACAAAGCAGAGAGGCAAGCTAACAAAGAGCCCAGAATGCTTCCTGTTGCACCAGATTTTTATCTAACACTGACCAGAGTATGTAATCATTAAGCTGGCTACATTTTTGTGCTGATTACTCTATTGGGTTTATATTTTTATGCTTTTCTTGGAGATTTCATCGCTTGTTTCTTCTGCTGGTTGTTTTTTTGCAGAAACTTGGCTTTGATCGCGGGTGAGAGGTTGGGTGCAGACGGGCAGCTGGTGGGAGGGATTGCAGGAAGGAGAGGAAGGTGCTCCCTGAATCCTGAGTGGGTACGCACAGAGGGAAATTTGGGTACCAGTCTCTCCAAGGCGTTAGGAGGGCGGTGAGCCTTGACAAGCAAGTCAATGAACGAGGCCAGGCGGGGAAGAAGGAAGCCCTAGGGCGTTCCCCGTGGAGAGGAGGAGGCCATGGCTGCTGCGGCCGCTCCCTCAGGTGTCCCGGAGGCCGCGGCTGCACTGAGGGGCCGCCACCATGAGGTGGCGCCGCAGCACCGCCCAGGGCCGCGGGCAGCGGCGTCTCCCGGGCCGGGAGCCGGGAGCTCATCCCGCAGGGATCGGGGGCAACGTGGTCCTTGTCATCCGCCGGCTGTGCTTCAAAGCCTTTTCTCTTTTGTTTTCGTCTTATTTTTCCTTTCCTTTTTTTTTTTTTTTTTTTTAATCACATAGCTATAGAATACGTTTTTGTGCATTACACCCTTTAAAAGTCACCTCTGCTACCAAAACTACCCCAGTGGGAACTCCAGAGACTGCGGCTGATGTAAACAACATACATATATTTTTAATACTGCTGTATCAGAGCGCTCCTATACCCTGAATTTGACTAAAAGTCTGTATTTTTGCAGAGTAATATTTTATTTTCAACAAGAGAATATTTTCAGTTGTACGATGTCATTTTGAATTTTACATTCCATTGAGAACTGTAACCCGTTAATAAAAAAAAAAAAAAAAAAATTGGGAGTTTAAAAGTGAATTCTGAGGGGTTTTTTTTAAGCTCAGTTTCTGAGGCTCCTTGCCCGTGTTGAAATGTGGACATGAGCACACAGTTTTCCTCAGATTATGGCAGGTTTAATCCGCTGCTTTTCAGGAGCCTCTTAACACTTGTAATATTCCAGGTGTCATACTGTTAAATTTTAAAATAAAGTTAGGTCATGATGGCGATATTTGAGTTTGCCAAAGAAATGAGTTTAGTGAATGCAAAGAAAGAATGAAAACAAGTGATAGGTACTTTTTGTGTGCACTTAAAAACAACCACCACATTAATTGTGGCTGATTACTCATTACTGCAGCTGTCACTGTGCAGTCTGTTACAGGCTGGTGCCAGAGGAAAATTACTTTCTTAGGAAAGCGTGGTGGGACTGTAGAGAAATTAAGGAATGTCACTGGAAGATGAGTGTCTGCCACAGTCACGGATTGCCACCGTTGTGAACCTTATCTGGTGTTAGGGATTTGTACTGTTGCCTCTCAGTCCTAATGTTTGTGTGGTTTTCAATGAATAATAGCAAGATTGCTACTAGTTTTTATGAAGTCTGTGGCTTTTTTGATTCATAGCTAGCAATGGGATTTGTATTTTTGTTCAGGGAGTGGAAGAGGGAGTTTTTTTCAGTAATTACTAGGTTTATCTAGGGTAGAATACTCAAAGGTCCTGAACAAGGATCTTGAGTTCCTTAATTAAAGAAAATATGTGTTTAAAGACAAATGCATATATTCTTGAATAAAATTGCATCTTTTATTTCCTTTCTACAATTTTTCAAACAAATCTAAGATTAAAAATGTGTTGTGATTTATAAATTAATCTAATAACATACCTGATTACTAAGGATTCTCTAATATTTCTGAGTTTAAATCAAAATCCTCTATCTCTGAGATGATTAAGGAATATAGTTTTACTCTCAGTAAAACCTCTGGAAGGCTTGTGATGAGATTTATGAACAGCTATTTGTGAATGCTCTTATCACTGTAAATGAATTCACTTGATACACTGCTTTCTATACAAGGGTGCACATCTTTAATTTGGTCAGTCTTGATAGAAAAAGTTACACCTAGAAATCAAAGCCCATGTTAAATATTGCAATGCCCTCACCAAAATATGCTGATGATTTAGGTGCCTGAGTAAGTTACCGTTTCAAATTTAGAATGTGGACTGTCATCATGTATTGTGTTAAGCTAAAGGACCTGGAGTATTTGAAGATCCTAGATCAGTATTAAGTCTTTGGTAGCTGTAAATTTTGGGAAAATTTGTTTCTCCTAATATATAAAAACAGAGAAATCCAAGTCTCAGGGGAAACATTAATGCCCCACTTAAGCAGTGTTAGCCTTTCAGAAGCAGCAAATCTCATTTCTCTCTGGGGAGTCCCGCCTGGAACGTAAGATAACCTACACTTACCCTTGCTTTATTCATTGACTCCATAAAACTCTACAGCTGTAGCTGACAGCAGAATATTTAAATGATTTGAACAGTGTAAATGCCTCACGTTCATTTAAATAACTGAAGAATTCAATCACTTGAATGCCAATGATTATTCCTATTGGAGTTTACATTTCAAAAAAGACAGCCCATCTGAATCCCTGTGAGAGCATTAAATTGCTATCTAATTAGAAGTGCAAAATTACATATATTTAAAAGATAATTAAAGGTTTGAAGGCTGTTGAATAACTGGTTGTACATATAAATGAATCACTGAAAATTTGTTAGCAATATGTGAAGCTTTCTTTTATTCTTTGCTTTCAGCTTTGAAGTTAGGTATAACTGAGCTCATGGGTTTAAGTCTGGTAGTATTAAGATAAAGGCAGATGTTTTTAATTATTTCTACTCAAACCCCAAATAATTATAAGCAGCTGCCAGTTTTACATAATCCCGAATGATAAATCCAGAGAATGCAAATAAAATCCCAAATAGAGGGGTTGTTTTCTTCAGTGCAGTAAATCACATCCATGTTGCTGTGAAAATTGACTGCAATCCACCTGAGAACGTGAGCTCAGCTGATGAACTCCTTGGCCAGCCTGAATGTGTGCGACTTAAAGCTGGCTTTTTGTAGTGACTTTTACTTCAGCCTGTATGTTTCCATATTGTTTTATCGTTTTAAACGTTACTGCACCATTTGAAATGCAAACACATGTTACGAGGGTAAGTAGACATATTAGCTAAATGTGGCATAAGAACTCTTTTCTTCTGTTGCTTTGCTAGAGCATTCTCCTCTGTACATGGCACAGCCAATAGTTCCTACTTTTTCTCTGCTTGGAAACTTAGAATTGCATTAATCTCTTTTTCCCTAGCAAATGACATGGCTCCTGTTGTCAGCTTTTCTCTGCAGTATTTCTGCAAATTTTACAGTGTGGCAATTTTTCACTGCCATCTGGCATGGAGAAACAATCCAAAATGACTGGGTTTTGCTACCAACCATAACCTAGGAACTTCTGGATTAACATCTTAAATAATAGGCTGGTCATGAAAAGCTGTCTTTGGAAAAGGAAGTCGTTCTTCCTATTTTTACAGAGAATCAAGGTGTTACCATCTCTAACATTAAAGAGGTTTGTACAGAAAGAAACTTTGATTTTTTAGTGAACAATTATTAGTGTTGAAACTTTGTTTTTTCACTGTACATCTATTAGTGTTCTACAGATTCAAGGTTAAGTGCAGATCAATAACAGATCATTTGAGCTTGCAAACTGGATGCAAACCCTGAAATAAAAGTATCGCAGATGACAAACCAGGGTCATGTGAGCAGGAAAAGAAATCTTCTAAGTGAAATGAAGAGCTCCAATGCCAAGCAGTAGTGATTGAGATTAAGATCCTTCTTCACACGTATCCCCAGGCACAATGTTTTGGAGCTGAGTAGCACGTGGTGAATGAAAGCTCAGTCACTGTGGGTGATGTCATATTATCAGGTTATAAACAGGTGAAGCAGTGAAGGGAATTTTTCACTACTGTGGTGAAGTGAGGTCCAATGCAATTTCCATTCCAACAGATGCAGGCTTTGCATGACAGTCAAAGCTACCCCAGACAATAAATATGTGGTAACTTTAGGGTACAGAGTCTTGGAAAAGGGGGAGGGGGGAGCTGAATAACTGTCCAGACCAGGGAATTGCAATAACAACAGTGTGTTTAATCTCTGCCTGTTTATTTAAAACTGAATGGAAAAGTGTATAATTTTAGTTAATTATGCTTTCCCTCTGATGTTTGTTCACTCCAGCTTTCCTATCAAACTTTGTAGATAAGAATGCCTTTACAGGATGGCTTCATCAAAGTTATATATGCAATTTTCTTGTATATTTTATTACATAGAATTCAAGCTTAGGTAAACACTTGCTTGTATTCATTTGTCTCCTCTAAACTAAACAAAAAGGGGTCATTCTCAAATCCTGTTGAGAGCAATACATTATCCAAATTTTAAAGTGCTAATTCAAAAAGGTAAAACTTCATGGAATGATGCTGTTTTAAAATTGGATGAGTTTTTCAGTACCTCATTCCTTACTTTTGTACACAGTACTTGGCAAGGGAGACTTATCCCTTGCAATTATTTCACTTCTCTAGATTTGGTTGTTGTTTAGTAGATACTTTCTTACTATAGTGTTTTCTCACAGATGATTCCACACGTATGGTTAAGAAAGTTCTCTCACATCTAGTGATGCTTCCAAGGCTGCCATCACAGCAACTTCCTCTCTCCTACCTCCCTGTGATCCAGATGGGGCACATCTGAGAAATTTCAATCACCTTAGACCCCAGATTGCAGCTGTTAAGATGTAGCTTTGCTCTCTCCATGATCAGATTGCTACTCTCTGACTTTATAAACATGTAGCTGGTCATATTCAGTGCAGATGGTTTGGGACTGCTTGTGTTTAAAAAAAAAAAAAGTAAATCAAAGCAAAGCATTTAATAATGGCACATGTAAATGGTTGTGTACAGGGTGGTGAAAAAATGTCATTCAGTCTTAAGCAATCCACGTCACATGCTGTTTGAATCATTCAATGCTATAAGAGTTTGGCCCAGCCTCAAACAAAAGATACTGAGTAAGATAAAGCTCATTCTGATGAAAAAACAAATAATGTGTTTTTTTCATGAACACCAATACGTCAGAATAATCCTGTAGTTTTGAGCAGACTAAAAGATTCTTCCTTTGCCGTCCAGGTGTTTAACATTTCTAAGTATCTTTTTTTTTTCCTTCTAGGGGTTAACTACTGTATAATATCACCACACATTTTATACTAGCCAAAGATTAACAGCACACATTTTAAATCTAGCTCTTTTTCTCCTGTACTTAAATCAGAGTAATTTGGTAGAATTCCTAGTTTCTGTCTTTCCCAATGGGTCCCTTAAAGATTTTTTCAATGCTTTATAGTAATCTTGCAGATGGGTCTGGCCTGAGCCTTCAATCAGTATTTTTTACTTTACCCAGGAGCCCCAAAGATAAAAGGTTAGATTAGGTTTGCTACCAGAGAAGATGATATAGATGAATGCTATTTTTAAAAACTGGAAAATTGCTTCCATGTCCATGAATAACTTTTACTAAGAAATTAGTTAAGCAATAAAACCAGAAAGAAGCCAGAGAAGAATGGATATTTCAACATTACTTTTATGAAGTATTTTATATCTGATCTACTTGTATTGATGTTTGATGCCCTGGTTACATAAGCATAAGGGTGTGTAAATGTACTGCTGGCAATAAGGTGATCTCTTCACAAAGATTAGATTTATAAGCATAGTTACCCAGATGTACAAATAATTTGTGTATCCCCTCTTTCCTCAAAGTTGTTTGTTTCTCTGCTGTCCTTTTCTGAACTATAACATAAATCTATTCTTTACTTATTGAATTCCTGTGTAGGCTTTAAACAGTAGCCCCTAAAATGTAATTGCTGGGTAAGATCTTAGATATGTTAATACTTTATTAGTTCCTGTCCTAACTGCATTTAAACACTGCACTTTCAGTTCCTTTGAATGCTTTTAGAGCCTAACTCTTGCTTGACCTCTGGGATTTTAGCTTTGTTTCTTCTTATCTGAATTTTTAAGACATGAATTGTTCTGATTCTGGCTTTTTTTTCTTTTTCCTGCAGAATTTAGATGTTTTATCCAGATCTTTTTTTTTTTTGCTTTTGGTTTTTGCTTTCTGAGTGCAAGGTGTGGATTCTGTATGTTTAAAATAAATACAAACCCCATGATTTGTATGCTGCAAATGGTTTGCCTTATGTTTGAAGCCTACTTCTGCTGTCAGACATATAAGATCAACTTCTATTGTCCTAAGTAAGGATTTGCACATGTCTGAGAATGCAGTATAGCCCAGAAGCTCTTCAACATCTGTGAGGATGTAATTAAACATTGGAATCAGTACAGGAGCTGTTTGCTCTACTCAAATGATCCCAGCTAATGTCTTTGTAACACTGTTCAGCTCTCAGTATCTCAGAGCTTGGCTGTAACCATTTCTATACTGGAATGACTAAATCAGATCAAAGATTTATTTGGTTAATTGGTGCAGCCACAGAGAGTAGATGTACTTGCTCCCTGTAAAGATTAAAGATAATATTGATATAGCTGCAGACATAATGAAAGGCTTGCAAAACATAGCTACAAAAATCAAGCCCTGCTAATGAATGGGATGTTATCCTCTCATATGTTATTCTTGTGAGATTTAATTACATTGGCTGCAAATTTTGTACTTCGGTATTTGAGTATAGTTATCTCTCTGGCTATCAGGGCTGTCATGCAGCAAGAATTAATTGTAGAACTGAGCTGACTGCATTCAAAGTCAAGTGTATAAGCATGTGCTGAAAGCAGAAGTTCTTTACATCTCTCTATCCATCTGTTGAATAATATTAGACCAGAAGTAGACAGCCTTGTTACAAGAATGGTGGATTTTAGCAGAGGGAGAAGAAAAGCACTTGAAAGTACTTTTCAATTGCATCTGCATCACTTCTCAGAACTTGCACTGACAGAATTGCTGGGATTTTTTATTCAAAAGAATGAAAACTGACGCAGGATTTTATCCCACAGAATTTCCCAAAAGAATAATCTGTAGTAAACTGGAGTATCCAATTTTTTATAAGCAAAAATTAGGAGGTTCAGTGAAGCCTGTGCTAGAAGAAACTTTGCAATGCTGCCAATATCTCAAAATCTCCTTGTTCCTTACGGTACTGTAGTCAATATTTCGTAAAGTTTGCTGTTTGGAAAGATTTTTGTTGTGCCTATCTCTAAGTATTGTGGCCTACAAAAGCAAATGTGGGATTTACGTGAGAATTTTTAATTCAGAGAGGAAAAAGTCAGGATGGGAGTAACCTTCTTAATGCTCGGAGAGCAAGGCTTTCCTTTGGTCTTTCTGTAATCTGCAGAAGATGATTGAAAGTCCCTGCACCACTGGCTATGGGGATTAATTGCTTGCCTCAGACATTGGCAGGTTTGGTTTTTGGTCCTGCCCTGAGGGAGTAGAATTAACTATACATACTGCCTTACAGGTACATTTTGTATCCTTCTGAGATGTTGTTGAGGAGTCACAAAAGCAATTTGGGGATTTTTCACAGCATCCCAATGTCTCCTGTAATATTTCATAAAAAGAGTTAAGATAAAAGACCAAATTTCACATTATGCTGATCCTCTCCCAATTTAATTTTTCTTCAAATGTAAATTGTTATTCAACTTTTACTTAACTAGTTTAGATTCTTGATTCACAGGCCTTCCTAAATACTTTCTTCCACTGAGCCAGGTTTGTATGGTTACACCAATAGGCTGATTTTGAGTGTTCAGCAGAGGGCAGAATTTCCCACATTATAAGCACCTTGGTGTCAAATCAATTTGTCATGAGAATGTTTATTTCAAATGTGCAATTTACAGCGCAACAGTGAGTAGTGATAAAACCCCTACATTATCATTATTAGTATGTTGCTTTTTCCCCATGAAGTTGTAGATAAAATGAAATATCAGCAAATGTTAACACCATACTTCCCAAGACTTGCATCTTATCTTGTTTGAAGTGAATGGGTAAACATTTTGTTGATAAGATTATAGTAAATATAACTTCCTGTATAGCTGAAAGAGCTAGTTGGAGATATTTAACATAAACTGCAAGAGCCAAGGTCTCATGTATTTTCCATATGGGGAGAAAAAAGTACAACTGCTGAGTTTGACCTCCCTATGTGTCCATCAAGAAAAGCTCTGCATCATGGCAAGTGATCATGCAAATAATCATGTCATGTAGGTTTTTAATTCACAGGGAACATTTATGCAGCAATATGGTGCACTTTTTCTGAATTAAGCTATCTACTGCTGAGTATATTGCATCCTATCAACGTGCATTCAGCAAATTTTTTAAATCTTCTGATACAAAAATCGTTGTGCAAATAAAACAGGATGTGATAAATATTCTGTCTTTTTTATACCAGTATGAAGAGGGGAAGAAACGAAGAAAGCCCAACTACAGTAGTGTGGATCTTTCTGAGGTCGAGTGGGAAGACAGAGATGATGTGGTAAGTGATGTGTTTTAAAACCCTGTCAGAAGACATTGTTGCATCCCACTACTGTACCTGGAAACAGTTTAAGTAGTCATTAGAGAGACCACCTGACTGCTCACAGGAAAGGAAGGACAATAGACACTTTTATTTCATTCAGAATTTTATAGCTGTTTTGTATTGTTTCTTCCTTACATATGCATATACCACAAACACAGACTCTTTGTATTTTTGGTAAAACTCATCACCTTGCGGTCTCCATGCATCCCATTGTGTATTTTTGCTGGATAGCAAATATAGCACTAGAAACAGGAATAGAATGTCTGCTTAGGGCTGGCCCAGACAACTGCTGGAACTCAGAAATGAGCTGAACTTCTTTCCATGAGATCCCTCTTTCCTTAATGGAAGTAATAAGACCTGTTTTACTTATTGTACAAAATCAAGAATCATCAGATGTATAAACAAAATTGGATTGTTTGACCTGTGTGCAGAGCAGAGTTTCAGTCCAAACTAATTTCAGACACATGGGTAGCTGCAGGAGTGTGAGTTCTGTGTCTATCACACAATGCTTTCCATTAACCTCATTTTCCAGTGCTCCATCTACTCTGTAGTTCACTCTCATTCTTTCTTACCTTTCACTTAGCCTTTTCTGCAGTACTGTATCAAAAGCTTTCCTTATGTCCATGGCTTAACCTTTGCCTGGTCTTTCTGTCACTTCCTCAATAAATCTGATTTGTTAGGCATGATTCTTTTTGTGTGAATCTCTGCTGACTGTCCCTAATTAAATCGTAACTTTCCAGGTGTTTGCCTTTCTGTCCTGTAATTTAGCTTTTCCCACAAGGTCCATCCTGCCAATGTCACGACTGCATGTCTGTATTTTTCATAGATGTCTCCTCAATCCCTTCTCAAATATCAGTACTGTGTTAGCTTCTCTCAAGTCCCTCGTACCTCTGCTTTTCCAGAGAGGGTTGAATCTATCCACTGAAGGTTCCCATATTTACTTTGTCATGTCCTTCCGAAATCTGGGATGGATCACGTACAACAGCCCCTGGAGTCTTGTCAGTCTTCAGATGTCCTAATTTCTTGATCCCTGTTCTGACATAAGTCTATATTTTCTTTCTCCCTCACAAAAGATATATCTTGAATTCCTCGCTCTCTCCACCCCTTTGTGAATAGTGAAACAGTTCATCTGTGTTTTAAGCAAGGTCTGTTTCACCAGGTGATAGATTGTCCTCGGCCTCTCCTCGGAGGCTCTCTTACTTCCTTAGTTAAAGTTTTGTGTTGGAGTGCACACATAAACTTTTTTAACCTTTCTATAGCTTTGTGTCATTTTCTATGCATACACTATTTAAGGTTTCCTCATAAGATTTTCATAGACTGTAGCAGCCTTCTGCAGTCTTGGCAATCTCATTGGCTTCGTGCTTTATACCCTGCTTTTTCTCTTACCTTTGATCACATATTACTCAACCACTTTCTCTGCTAATGACCTTTTAAAATTTCCTCTGTCCTTGCAAATGTTATTGCTGTAGTTATGGACAGATTTTAAACATTCATAATTTCCCTTCTCTCTATTTTTCTTTGGTCTGTTTTCTTTTTTTCCTTTTTATTTCTTCCAATACTTCCTCTGCTTAATTTTTACAGTTTTCATCCCTCATTTTTAATCATATGTTAATAGAAGTTCAGTGGTTCAGTTAATGGAATATTAAACTATTCCTGTGACATTGAAAAACAACTTTTATTTATAATTGAGATTCTATATGAATACACTTGAAAGTCCAGATTCAGCTCTAAGTATTGCCTTTGATTAAGATTCCTAAGCTCTGTCACTGTCTCTGAAAATTTCTAACAAAAATGGAGTTTTGTCTATCTTAAGGCTGCAAAATTTTTATTTCACATATTGATGAAAAATGCGTACATGCATTTCATCTGAATCTTTGCCTTTCATCTATAAAATATTGTTTAAAAATAATCTTTAATTGAAACATAGAAACAAGCTACATGTGGCTCTGCTTCACCCAAGGCCTTGGATTTGATGTTCTTGATTTTTTCTAAGCTTGGGTAGTAAAGCATTGTTTATTCAACTGCAGAGGGAAAGAATTAATGTATTCATATAGCTGCTTTTAATAACATAGACTACTACTGGTGTATTTTTCTCCCGTGAAACACTTACGTGAAAGCTGATTAAGACATTTTCTTACTTTTTGTCACATTAATTTAATGGTTTTTAATGTTTACATAGTTTTCCAAGAATATAGAATGATCTCATACTACAGCAGTGAAATGGAGTTGTTAGCAATTGATTGGAAGATATTTAGTTGAAAGAGCAATAATGCTGATTACTCTGAAAGGTGAAGACATGGGTTTTCTCCAGTGATCCAATAAGGAAAAGGTGGCTGACTGAAGGTTTTAATTTTTTTTCAGCATGAAATAGTGTTGTCATAAACATATCAGCTCATTTTCCAGGTTAACAATACCTGCTATCTTGCTGTTAATGCATTTTATTAGAAACAGATATTTCAGCATAAGCTTATTAAGTTAACAGTGTCTTCCAGCAAGGTTTACGAATAAACAGTAC
Source organism: Climacteris rufus (assembly GCA_013398175.1). Classification (NCBI taxonomy): domain Eukaryota; kingdom Metazoa; phylum Chordata; class Aves; order Passeriformes; family Climacteridae; genus Climacteris; species Climacteris rufus. Next base: position 725,375 of record VZRZ01007072.1, read on the forward strand.
CAAAGAGGAGAAGTTTCAACTTGGATAGAAACCTTTTTCTCATTAGCTCACTTAAAATTCTTGTATTATAATTTCTAGCTGAATGAAATACTTTTTTTTCCAAATAAAAAAGACCATGAATGAATGTTTTTGGGCCTGAAGCCAGCTGAGGCAGTACTTATTTTATGCACTTGAGGAGGGAGATGAAACTGCAGAAGAGCTGAGAAACTGGATTACAAAGCCAAGAAATGTAATCACAGCAAGCAAAAAACAAAAAAAGAAAAACAAAACAAAAAAAAAACCAAAAAAAACAACCCAAAAGAGTAAAACTCTAAATCCTACATGCAGACTTGGTCTTAAACACTACTGGGAGTTTGGAGAGTTTGGAGATCCTTTTAGTAAATCTATGACTTGCCTGAGGCTTGTGGGAGGAATGGGTCTTAGCTGCAGGCACCAATAGGAGAAAAATGAAAACCATGTTAAAGATAAATGGAACTGTTCTGTAAATGTTAGAAAGTAGATGGTTAATTAAGACCAGCTCTCCAAGTCCAAAACCACAAAACTTAAAATAGGAAACTATTTCCAGAATTGCCTATTATGTATTGTTAAAAAAAAATCTACAGTAAAATATATGCTTTATTTTATATATGCCTCCAGCTAAAAATTATTCTTTTACACTCACTGACAGAAGAGTAAGACTGTTAATTCAAATCTAGATGCCCTAGAATTAAATTTAAAGAGCTGCAAAGTTTGCAGTTTTTGATAGGTCAGCTATGCTCCGCTTGTTCATGAGAATAAAACCAGATATTTCACTGTCAAATTTGGTCATTCTCTTTTCCCTCCATACTCAGAAAGTCTGCAGAGCGCATTGATATGTCTGTCTTTACAATTTCTCATTAAAGCCCCCTTGAATTGCTCAATCTGGCATGAGGAACTGTAGAACAGGAGATATTTATTCAGCAAGAACATGATGTCCAAAATTGTATTCAGATAGATAAGCAATAGAAGAAACATAAAAATGCTCATTTTGTCAATACTTTCCTGCATTTTAAATGTTGTATTGATTCATGATAGTGGAGTTTTCAAATTGTAATGAAAATTACAGCTGCAAAAGATCTATAGGTGCTTTTCCCCACAACAAGCAAAATAACTCACTTCTTAATAAATCTAAGAGAATTCAAATGAAATATTTCTATTTATGGGTGGTGTAACTGTTAAACAGCAACTTTTTAACTTTTTTTCTAAAGTCCTGAAGTGATAAATAGGCAAGTTCAAAACCCTAAGGCTGAGGATTTCTCAAAAAACCTGTCTTGTCATTGTTCAGTTTGAGCCCAGAGACCTTGCCCTGAGAGCAGCTGTGCCAGGGTGGCCTGTCCTCATCCTCAGGGACACCACTGGTCATTTTGGCTTATAGACCTGGGGGATTGCTGTTGGGTTTCTTTACTCCTCTTTTCATCATCACGAAATGTTCACCTCAGAGAGGGGCTGTGTGACTTCTGGGAAGAAGGCTCTTCTTTCCTAAAGAGCAACTGGGTGTGCTAAGGAAAGAGTTTTCAGAGATGATGGGCAAGGGACTTTACAGTATAAGTCTGGGAACCTGCAGCTCATGTGGAGAAAAAAGTTACTGAAAAACAGTGTTTGTGGTGATCTAAAAAGTAACAGATTTAACTTGCAGAACAGCAGGTAAATCATTGTCTATAAACCCTTTTCCATTTGTTTTCTGTTTTCGACAACTTCACTGAATTTTTGGCTTACAAAATAATGAAACATGTTTTTGAAGGGGATTTAAAATGTCTTTTGTAAGGCTTTGAGAGGGAGGGGTCCAGACCAATTCTTAAAGCTGTGACTGACCTAGGGCTTCCATTACAGAGTTAACATTTCTTAGCTTGCAAGGAGTGCCTGGACACCAACAGACAACCCTAGGGAATCACTGAGCTCTGTAGCTCTGTGTCCCCAGTGAATCAGGTTCCTGATCAAATGGGCTGTCATTTTGTTCTTTGTGGGCTTGTCCTAATTTTTGATGCAGTTAGGATGAAGTTTCGGGTGCTAGTTTAGGATGCAGCCCAGTGTAGATTCTTAAACAGAATAAATAGTGTAGGGTGAGTGGATTTTTCTCCTTTTTTTTTTCTTTCTTATTTTCTGCATCACTGTTGGTGTATTTAAACACTGGGCCCTGGTCTAACCAGCTAAATCCAGCTGGGAATCTAGTCCTTACCTTTCCATGCAGTAACTGCAGAATAGTATTCAATCCCACATGAGATCCATATTACTACACAGAGTTATTTTTCTATCAAGGATGATGAGCACTTCTATCTTAGGTACCTTAGCAATGTGACTAAAATTGTATGGCAGGAGCCTTGGCCTATACAGTCAATAAAAATACCTGTGAGTGAGTTCTTCAGTGTGTAGTAGAATTATTGGAAATGAAGAAAATACTGCTTTGGCCAAATGGAGTGTGCTGGAGAGCTCAGAGTTAAAAGAATTCTGGAAAATGCAAATAAAGGAATTGACACACATTTGCTTCATTTCAGCTCCGAAACGCAATGGTGAATCGGAAAACAGGAAAATTCTCCATGGAAGTGAAGAAGACAGTGGACAAAGGGGTACAATGTCTAAAATATTATTCCAACTAAATATAAAGCAAGCAGATAATATTTTAAACAATTTTTAAGGTTGTTGTAAATATGGTTACTGTGGTACCTTCTTTTTGCTCACTGAATGTAAACATTGCTTCCAATTTTGTCAGTGACTGACCACTTGATCTTTTATACATTTCTTATGGCAAACTAACTTCTTCCTCTCCCCCCTTCTGACTTTCTTGTTCTGAATCTAGAAGCGGGTGTTGGTGATGACAAATGACTACTATTACACAGACATCAAGGGTACTCCATTCAGGTAGAGCCGACCATAATAAATGGACATTTCATCCAACCCGTCGGATTTGTGCTTATACAGATCTTGTGAACTCATTAAAATCTCATCAGCAAAAGCTGACAATGAAATATCCCTGGACAATGCTGAAAATAGCAAGGAAAAGGAGCGTACCAGCATTCCTTTCAGCTTTTCCAGGGATGGAAAGTTTGTGCAAGCTCACACAGGCAAACTCACAGTGTTTGTCATGGCTTACGTTTCATTGAAAAAATATTCAGTTGAGGTTTACATTGAACGAAAGGCTTTCGCAAGTACTTGGAGAGCTATAAATACTATAATCCATTTAAGTAACTACATATTGAGCCCCATTTCTTTTTTTTTTCCACAACAAGAATGTAATGTAAAATGAGATAGTATTTCACTTCCAATTTGAGGTTTGGATGTTTTTTTTCTCTGAACTACCTTCAGTGTATTTCTATAACTAAAACGAGTAAGTCGGTAATTTTGGCAAGCATTTTAGGAGTAAAAAAAGAAAGGAAAAGAAAAACAGGTAGTCACTTGAAAAATGCTCATATTTGAACTAGAAATAATCCATTAACAAAAGAGTACTAATTTTGCCTTCCGCTTAGAGCTAGAGTTTGGCAGTTGCAATACTCAACTGAAATTTTCTTCAATGAAACTGTTTCACATAACTTGAGCTACATTGCCACACAGAGAAACTATAGGCACATTTCTCTGACCTCTAATGCATGTTAAAATTTACTCATGGTTGGTAATACTCAGTGGGGCTTTTGTTTTGTTTTTGATTTGTGAATTTTTTTGTTGTTACTGTTTGTTTGCATTTTTTTTTTGTTTGTTTTGTTTGTTTTTCTTTGGCACTGTCATTCTTGCCCTATAAAGTAAACAGAAATGGGGTTACATATATGCAAGTGGTGTGAGTTATGGTCCTAAGAACAGAAATATAGTAGGAAAACGGTCCTGTTTTTTCAGGATAGTATGTATCTAGTTTTGATGGGTTGAAGTTTAGATTTGGGACAACTGTAGACACAAGATTTATTAAAGTATATGCTATAGTGCCAAAGACGTTCAGTGTTCAACCCTTTCCCAGATTGAGCTGTTGATTGCAGCTTGTGTGCTCTTGGATTTGGTGCCTCTATATGTATCAGCCCATGCATTTGCAGCCTTGCTGATTACTGGCAGATTCCTGGCCCGAGATAATCCCCTTGAATGAATTTATGAATGAATGCCAGAAGGCCTTCTGTGTTTGTGTTCAACAGCAAGAGACATGGGATCCCCCAGCCACTTCATTAAACTTGGATATTTGAAATGTAGACTAAAATCCAGACCAAAACATTGTTGAGAATTTATGAAGCTGAAGTCAATACGAAAGAGCTATGTTAGCTAAAAATATGAAACACAGAAAAATTGGTCCAAGAGGAGTCATGATGCTGTTGTCACATTTGAAATTCTTTTCCTCTCAGTAGCTTCATCAATTCCCACACTTTTGTAGTTTCTCAACAGCTTAGTCTGATTTACAAAAAATTGTCTCCTTCATTGTAGAGGCCATGGGCATGTTCAAAGCTCAGCTGAAGAAATCTCATGCTGGGTGAACAGCAGCGAGCTTAGAAGGGTTCATTTATTACTTTGCCAGGGAATAATGGTTTACTACACCTCTAAGCACACATAAATACAGCCAATTGTTGCAGGCACGTCAGAACTGAGACATCATTGAAGCAACTAATTGAACAATAAATATGATTGGTGAGGGTTTGGAAAAAAACAGTTTTAAAGTTAATCATAGTACATGAGCTGGAAACTTTAAAAATGAAAATAGCTCTGAATGTCTGCTATTGTTTGTCTCACAGATTTCAAGGTCTGCTTTATTTCCCTGCACAGTTTAGGTGTGGCTCTCTCTAGAGGACATGGAAAATACTTCTTCAGAGGGAATGTAACTGTAGAAGAAGGTAAGATACCTACTTCCTCATGTTGCTTACACAATAGTTTTATTGTTGATTTGGTAGTTATAAAAGTTGTACCTTTGTCTGCAGATTCTGTAAGGGAATTGGACTTTCTTTTGTCTTTTTTCTTTAAAGGTCTTTCATTTCGCAGGATTTTTGCCCTCATTTATATTAAGTATAATCAGACTGATTGTGAATCTTCTTTAGATGGGATCTTCCATCCTCCTCTCTCAATGTTCCAGAGAAGCACTCAGGGCCCAATGTTAATTATTTGTTGTGTTTTCCAAACAGAGTAACCCCTAAGAGCACTGTAATGTCTGTTTTTGTCCACAGACTATACACTGTGAAAACTTTCAGAGCTACAACTGCTTTGTACATTATCTACAAGAATTTACATATTTATAATAGTAGTAGAAGTAGCCTGGGAAAGAACTGTTCTTTCTTTATGGTTTTGCTTTTTGATGTGTCCCCAGTTAAATGAGTGGAGGAGTCAAATGTGTGTGGTGGTAGAGTTGTTTGGCAATAAGGTGTCTGAAGATGGAGAAAGAGTGAAGGCATTTCAGAAAACTGAAGGGAGGATTGAAAATTTTAGAAGCTGCTGAGCTTAAAGTGTTTCAATACAGGAATGCTTTCAGATTTTATGCTGAAGTCTCCATTTCCAGTTCTTCATGTTTTGTTAAACAAGTAATGTTAAAGAAGATAGCTAATTTCTTCAGGTTCTTGTTCCTCAGCTGTATTTTGGGACATGAATATTTTCTTGTACCCAGGAGAGATATATTAAAAAAAAAGCTTTGATGTTTGAGTCCCTTGTGCAGCAAATACAAGTCTAGGTAGAGAGAGAGCCCAGCAGAAGTCTTGGAGCTCCTTCCTCTCCAAGCTGTTCCCAACATACCTCTTCCCAATGTTCTTTGCTGTAGTCCCATATCTCAGCCAGTCTTTCTGAGGCCCAGGTGCATCCCCAGAAATGTTAACATAACCATAGCTAACAGTTTCTTCTTTCCTACTCATCTTCACTGATTCTCTGTCACTTCATCTCACTGTCCTCCCCAAAGATCACAGTTCTAGTTCTAATTTTGGCTTCCCTGCTCTCCTTAATCACTGTTGCTCTGTCATTGTTTATTGTGTGCTCTGGGGTGTTAAACCCAGACCCTGACTTCTGAACCCTATTTGCCTATTGTCTATTGATAAGTGTTTTAAGAGTTTTTAAAATTGCCAAAGTACATTTTTATTGTGCTATATAACTAATGACACAGTTCTTATTTACAAGCATTTGTGTGACCTGTTAGTACAAAAAACCTTTTCTGAATGATCCCATAATTTGCTGTTTGGGTTCATGGGCTGTGTGTTTAGGTTTTGAGAGAATTGTTCTTAACGATTTTTTACTTTATGGGAGAAGGAGAACAACTCACATGAAATGAGAAGTATGTATTGTAGCATAAAGAACTTTACTGGCCAAAGAGAACAAGGGAGTACAAACAGGAGTCTGTTACCATTTTGCATTTGTCTTTGCTCGGATTTTCTTTTAAACTTTAAATATATTATGTGAGCATTTGTATGAGTTAAACATATCAGCACAAAAATTTTTTCTTGCCTTTTCAGTTATAGACCGATTTAGCTGGTTTTGCCAGTTTGTTAGACCCTAAAGTGTACTTGAACATAGTTTACTGTGATTTATTTCGTTGTGGCAATAATGCACTTTCCAAGAAGGGTTTTTATTATGGAGTATATGCAAATAACCATCTGTTACCCAGACTTCTCTCTAAATAACCCATTATTATTCCTGTTACAGGTTTACATGATTTAGAACACCCTGATGTATCTTTAGCAGATGAATGGTAAGCCTTAAATAAAGCATAAAATTAGTGTCTGTTACCCTTCTTGGTTTCATATTGTTTGTGCTTGCAGAGCCCAATTCTTTATGTTTAAAGACAAAGAGAGATCATGCCTGTACATATAAGTTTTTATTGTTTTGACAACGTGTTCACAGGTCCTACTGCAACACTGACTTACACCCTGAACACCGTCAGATGACTCAGTTAGAAGCAATTAAACGCTACCTCACAGGAAAAGAGCCACTGCTCCAATGCAAGTATTTGGTTAAACATGGATGTAGTAGGATTTCTCAAAGCTAAAAACCATTGTACTTAACCTTCTACAAAATGCAAAGCTACTTAATTTAACCAGTGATAATTTGAGGTAGGGTTGCTTGGCTGATGCTACTTTGGAATTTCATTTGGTTTTGAGTTTTTTCAGGTTATCAACAAAGATATTGACAATACAAACTTCTGACTTTAATGGTAAACAATATGCTTGAACTAAACATTCAAGTTTCTGTTCAGATGGTGTATCTATTTTATTCTAAATTATCACTCCATCTGGTTTTATAAGTTAAATGACTGATCTAAATCAATCCTTGGATCACTCCTCTAAATAATATACCAGATATTTAATTAGTATTTTGGGAAAGATGTGTATGTAATTAGCATTTCTGAAATGCAAAGCAGAATAAAAAATTCAGATGGGTAAGTCCATGTTCTGTCTATTGCAGAAATGTAGAGCTTTTGTGACTGTTATCATCTTGTTGTAACCTTATGTCACCTGCAAAGATGAGCATTAGATAACAATACACCAATGAGTTACATGAAGTCAAGTATCATTGTTTGGCTTTTAATCTAAAATTGTTGCTAATGCAGTGAAATTATATATGAAAAACTGCATTGAGGTAAAATACTGTGTAATATTATGTAGTAAATGCTTCATAGTGCAAAACATTTTAAAGCATATCACAGATAAAATATAGTACAATGTAAGAAAACCGTATTGTTTAGTCATCTAAAAAAATTTTTATATGCACCCACATTTACTGATTTTTTTTTTTAATAGGTGATAAAGAACTGATCCAGGAAGTTTTGTTTGATGCAGTTGTGAGTGCACCGATTGAAGCTTATTGGACCAGTCTAGCATTGAATAAATCAGAGTAAGAGATCTTGGTGTCCATCATTATGTATCAGTCATGGGTGTATTTTTAATAGTTATGTTAATGAACTGTTAGAATATCTGACAAATCCTGATATGCATGAAAATATTATATTAACCATTTGATCCTAAATACCACCAATTTTGAGTTCAGTCTAAAGTATTTATCTTGCAGTATATGTCATCTGATTAGCTGTAAGGTTACCCAATTTCCACAGTAAAACTAGTGAAACTACTAACTACAATTTACAATTCTAAGTATTTTTAACAAAGGGTAGTTGAGCAATTTAATGCAAAATTTACCAAAATTATTGATGCAATTGGTGCTTTGTCTCAGATCAAATTATGTATAGAAAAACATGCACTGGTAAATAATTTCTTTAATCCTTGATTTGTTTGTTTTCCAGAACTAGGATCTAGGATCCTGTTAGGGATAAACAGGAGATTAGCCAGTCCTTTTTGGAGTTTATATCTTTTACTTTATTCATTTATGCTATGAGGTACTAAAGCATTAAGTAACAAGTTGTTACATATATTAGAGGAAACAGGTGTTAATCTTAGCAGTTTGCATGAAGGGCAATTCTGGAGATTATCCTGATTAGATTTTGCTAAATTCCAACCATTTTCTAAAAGTTGAATGAAGAGATATGTTGCTGTACAGCCCATACTCAAACTGAATGAGTAAAAGCAGAGTGATCAGATCTGATTCATCAAACACAGGGTTATCCAGTCTTCTCTTAGAATATAAAGAAATTGTTGCATGCTAATATACTGTAGACATTGAGAGGTGTAAGGTTTCTTTGAATCCTCCTACACAGTGAAATAACAGCTCCAGTAAACACAAGGACAGCTGTGGAATGATGCCAGTGGGAGACTTTTAATGCCCTTTTGAATTCTGAGTTTATCTAATTCTGTCTCGCTATTGTGAACAAATAACTTGTCTGTCATCTCAGAAGCAAGATCTGGAACTCCTGCCCATCTTGGAATCATTGAGTATCGGTGGTTATTAAATAATTGGTATATAGTTTTTTATTCTATGGTTTCCATAGAATCCTTCACTACAAATCCTACAGAATTTACTGTCTTTGACTTTTTAGGGTTTCTTGATCTAAACTAGCATTTCTATGGTGCTTGTTTTTCAAACTCCAGATGACTATAACTAAAACAAAAAAGCTTTTAAAAATAAATTAATACATAAGGGAACTATGCTTAAAATAATCTTTCTCAAAAATGTGTGCACTTCTGCTTTCTGTGACCGGTGACTTAGCTTTATCTGTTTACTGTCTGAATCATCTTTGCTTGTGTTCTGTGCTGTTTCAGAAACTCTGACAAGGGAGTGGAAGTTGCCTTCCTTGGAACACGAACTGGACTATCTCGTATCAACCTGTTTGTGGGTCCAGAACAGCTGACTAATCAGTAAGTAACAAACTGTGCTTGGCAGCCAGATAAGAAAAGAAGGGGAAAAGTGTTAATTTTTATGAATTATCTACTGTTTCTTCACACAGAACAAGCTAAAAAGATTTCATGAGATCCCTTACGTTCTTGTTTTGACAGGAACATTTGGAATAATGAACTATCTTTACACCTGTAGCCTAGAATTACTTTTCCTGCACACGTGCTCCCAGCCTCATGTCTCTGTTCTTCAGAGAATTATGACCATGCTACACCTTGTACTACTCCACCAGAAAACAAATAGCTGTAGGCTTTTTCAGGGATTTTGCATTATTTTTGTGGAAAATACTGATGGTGTTGAAATAAAGCCAAGTGGCAGAATTGGACTGGGTGAAAAAGTGACCAGGAGATCTCATCATAGAGTTTCCTAATTTGCTTGGAAAAGATGTAATCTAGTGAAGGTATTATGCATGTAAAAGAAAAATCTGTGCTTGATGCTTATTATAAACTAAGTTTATTGAACACAAAGTTTTATGGTGCTTATCCGAGCACAAGTATTGTTGTAGTACAAGTAGGTGAGATCAACAGCACTGCAATTTGTTCCTGTCAGACAGCAAACCAGAACAATAGTGTGGACATCACACTTGCTCTTGTCACTTGACACAGATTTTCCTCTGGCAACATTCCCTGATATTATTGAGGAATAAAATATGCAATTGTCCACTACCACCCCCACATAGTATTTTGGACATCAGCTGTTAAATTACTTCTGGTTTTTACTGCTTAGGAGTAAATGCCAATGGCAACAGACTACCAAATCTCCAGTGCTGTTTCCACCTTGTGCAGTTCACAGTTCTTACATTGTGCTGAAAGAAAAAGGCTTTTTAGGCTAAGCATTTTTATTTTTATGCATCAGTGAAAATTATTTTAAGGGTACTTAAAGATACTGGCTTTTAATACTTTTAACATCTTTCACAAAAAAAAGTTATTATGTGTCACAAATAATTACCAGTGGCTACATTTAAATCTTTTCTTGAATAAATGGTATTAGAAAAATTGTCCAAACCCCTTTTCTTTCCCAACAGATTGCATTTTGTTTTTCTTGTCTTTCAAAGCTAGAAACTATTGTGTGCCATGCAACAAAGAAGTGTCTTCTTTCTCTCCTTTTTTCTCAAGAGACTTCCTGACAGCTGAAGATAAGGAGAACATTTTTAACGCTGACCATTTTCCACTCTGGTACAGAAGAGCTGCTGAACAAATACCTGGGAGCTTTGTCTACTCAATCCCATTCAGCACAGGTCTATAATTTTAATATTCTCTAAATTCTGAGCCATGCATGATGCTGGAAGGACACAGTACTATGTGTCAGTACTGAATGGGCTCTGTAGCTAATCTCAAATATTAATCTGAAATATGCATTGAAATTTGCAGCTACTTTTCTGGTCCTTTGACCAGGTGCATCTTTTACAGGGATGCAAGTGAAACCCCAAAACGTGGTGTAGCACTTCATTTAATATTTCCATGGGTAGAACTACATTTTAAGCAAGTATTTTAAACAAGACAAGTCCAACAAAGTAAATGTCCATATTATTGAGAAGCCCTAGCAGTTATCACCTTTGTTGCCACTTTTAGCAGAGGAGGCAAAACCTTATTATTCATTTCAATGTTTTAAGCTTGTTTTGGGGATGCTGGGGCATTTAAAATGGCAATGCCTCTATGTTCTGTGTATCCACAGAGAACATGATTTTCATTGTGTTGTTTTCTGAACCTACCCACATAGACTGCCATTTCAAACCAGGGGGGAAAAAGCTCAGTTATCTCATTTTGCAATATGTTGTTTGAATTTTTTCCCCCTTAATACACCCTGCAGAAACTGCCAACAAGAGCAATGTGGTGACAGCCAGTACTGCTATTCAGCTTCTGGATGACAGGAAGTCTCCAGTGGTTGCAGGTACAATTGTTGTAGTTTCTATGTTTTGTTAATTTTTTAAAATCAGTTTATATTATTCCTCACTTTCTCTTTTGGGTTAGCAGGTATTTGATGTAGATACACAACCTTTTAAGAAGTAAGAAAGAAGTATGCCTTAGCATAGAGCACTTAATGCTTCCTCTCCCCAAGAACTTGATCCTTTATTAGTTGACTCTCTTATAAATCAGAATATATTATGGTAAGGAAAAGGAAATATAAGAAAGCACTATCTGATGTATTAAAGGTTCCACCCAGGCTTCAAGTTTGAAAATCCTGTGCTATAACAGGATTGTGTTATAGCAGGATACAATGTGGTCATTTTGTCTAGATTATCAGAGATGTGATTTGACCACAGCATATCAATTGAATAACAAAGCTCTACTGTCTATCAGCCAAGAGGATAACAGTACCTAAAGACTAAAAGGTGAAGTGTGACAACTACAGGATAGAGGTAAACCATACAGATTTAAAAATGAGAGTAATTAATTTTGAAATTGTTGAATGTTCTTCAGTCAAGTTCAGATGCTTATCTGACCAGTTTTCTCTAGTTTCCAATGGTTACTGATTTTGAAGAAGAAAAGAATTTTGATAAGTCTTGTGATTTATTATACCAGAAACTAAGCTCTCTTATCTTAGGAAAAATTAGATACCTACCACACAAAGCAAGAACCACCCTATTTTTCTCATATTTAAAATATTAAAAATGCAGTGAATACAAGAGCAAGATTGTGCCAGATAAATGGGAAATCTCAAATCTATTTCCTCAAACAGAAAATATTTCCACTGATAAGAAAACGTTTTAGAAGGTCAGTAGGAAAGCAGCCTTCTGATTCCAATCCGAAATAATACATTCTTCATAAATTATTGAATTCTTCCATAACATGGTAGGAAATCTGGATTTTGACTTTGGATTCCTGCTAAAGCATAAAATGGCATTTGTAAACTAATTTCAATGAAAAGTGCTGAAGGTGTAATTGTTAGTTTTCACTGTACAATGAAGGTCAACCTTCTTTCTAGAATGTTCCATCATTTGGAATTCAGTTTTTAGGTTTTATTATAAGGTTGACAATAACCTGTTTTAAGCAAAATGGGTTTGGAGGCAGAAACTGGAGCAGTGGTAAATGGGAGAAGTTTGAAGTTTTTATTAGCCAGACTTGGGAGTCTAAAGTAAGATTATGGGTAACATTTCAAATACCTCCATTGGAGTTCAAATTTGGCCAAAACGTCTCATTTTAATTTGTGTGAAGTAAGTATTCCTTATCCCCATTTGGTCTGAGTAGATTACAGAAAGCAGCAGGATGGGATACACATTTCATGTTAAATCACTCTGTTCCCTAGAGGGATTTGACTGAAAATTAAGCTGTGCTGGGATGTTGTTTATTACAGATCACTTCAGGAGTTTAAAACTGGCAGAAAGAAACTAAAACATTGTTATGAAATAAAAACCTGAGTTATTCCTGCCGATGAGGGGGGGGAAAAGTAGCAAAACCAACTCTTCCTACAAAATCCATAGGTCGGGTGTTGGTTTAGGTTTTGGGGGTTTTTTTCATTTATTTTTGTTTGGGTGGTTGGTTTGGTTTGGGTTGTTTTGTTTTGTTGAGGTTTTCTGGTTTTGTTTTGGTTTTTTTAGAAATCCATCTCACAACAGATTTCATATGCAAGTCTACACTAAGGTTTATTACAGGTGGGAGAGATTTGACTGTATCATAAGGCAAAAAATCCTGAAATCAGTGAATCTGAAGACTGTTGCTACAGAGAAATTGAGTGTTGCTGCTATTTCACCATCTGTACCTACTAATACTGGTTCCTTGTCACAATGTGTTTGCTTTTTGGCAAAAAGCCCATATGATTTGCTTTTAAAATCCATCCTGCCTCTTGCAATTGAGATTATGATTTTTAAGTTTTTTGTTACTTAAATGACTGGCATTTTCTATAGAATGTGTATAGATAAGTGTAATAGCATCATATTTATTACTATATATACAGAGTTCAATTTAGTTGCAGGAGAGGAAGTGACAGTAGCACTGAATGCAGGGGTTTCTTTATATTTGAACACATTTATGTCCAAAATTACTTTAGCTGAGTGTTTTCTATGACCATGTATCTATATCAAGTTTACATTGAAATGCTGAGCATCTTCAAACTGTCCATGCTACAAAGTGAAGGAGAATAAAGGATGGTGGATTTTTATTTTTTTTCTTCTCAACGTGATCTAAAAATCGGAGAATGACACCAGACCCTGGTCTTGAAATTTCATGAGATTCCTTGAATATTTTTATTCCTCTTGGTGACAAAGATAAAGCTGATATAAGATACCTGAATTTAGACTGTGATCTAGCTATTAAAAGTGAGACAAGTGAAGATCAAATTGTCTCTTACTATGCTCATGTGAAGGGCAGTACATTTCTGGTAAAAGTTGGTAGAATTCAGCATTACAGGCTTGTATTCTTTGATATTGTGTGATAAGGAAAATAATTTCAGGTTCCTTATTTGAATCTCAAATTTCAAGTTGTAAATATATGGGCATCTGAATCAGTGCAGCACAGGATTTTTATGTGCTGGGCACGTTTATTTCCATTTTTGGGGGTATAGGTGATGGTTTCAGCACTACAATTTTGTTAAGAACAGAGTATTAAAGATACTGCTCACCTAGACAGTTCTGACCAAGATATGGAGATGGAAGCAAGCAAACAAAAGTCCTTATGGAGCAAAGCAGGCTTTAAACATTGAAAAATGTTTCTCTTGAGATTGTGAGTGTTGTACCTGAACCCTCATAAATGCACTTTCCTGTAGATGCATTTTAGTTCTAAAGCTGCAGTACAATATAGGACCTTAAAAACCTGTCTCTTTGAAAGAGGCCATTGCTGTTCACAGAAAACATGAATTTTAGCCCCTTGGTATGTTTAATTAAAGATAACAGAATTGACATCATCTTCTTAGGGGAAAAAAAAAGTTATTAAAGAATGCTGAAGAAAATGATAAAAATTGTCAAGTCCTCTTAATTTTTCTTCATTGAACAAGCAGAACCTGGATTTCAGGTCTCACTGAAAAAGTGCATAGCACTGATTAGTAAAAAGTCCTGGACACTTAGTCAGAAGAATGAAGGATTAAATCATACACAGGCAAAGCCTGTAGTCTCACAGTCACTGGAAATTTAGCATTTGAAGGAGATGAGGAGAAATAGTCCATTTTTGATTAATACAAGGTTACTTAGAAAAGCTGAAATTAAGTGCAATTTTCTTTAATTCTTCTCTGCCTATTTTTCTGCAGACCAGTTATATACATGAATTACTGAGGTTGGAATTGACCTCTTAAGATCATCTAGTCCGATCCTAGATCCTGACAGAATCTTGAGCTAGAGCAGATTACCCAGAACTGTGCCCAGACAGCTCTTGAATGTTTCCCAAGTGGAGAGGCCATGCCCTCTCTGGGTGTGTTATATTAAATGGAACTAGATAGAAAAACAGGTGGGGTTTTATTGCTGTTTCATTACTATATGTCAGCTTAACTAGAATAGTATATTAAGAGAAGCTCACTGCAGCTAAATTATTGAGAAATGAAAGTATTCCAGTTCTGTGAAGATGAAGGCATGTTTACAGTCATTTCTATCAATGAGTGATTGCCTGGGATGTGCATTCAAGTGTTGCCATAGCTCTGTGAATGTATCCTGACTCAGTCTTTTCTGCTGAAGATGCATAAAAAGAGCAATTGCAGTAATTTCTGTTTGGACACAAGAAAAAAATCTGGTTTTCTTCATAACTGTAAGATTTTTGATTGGTGTTTTTGTTTTTCTTCTTTATAATAAGTGTTCCTCATAAATGTTATGGCCTAAAGATCAGCTATTCTCAGAATCTTCCGTGGTGAAAGTTATCAAAAGTCTATAGCCCTTGTGAGAATGTCAGACCACAAGGGTCAGATTCAAAATGGTTAGATTCAGATTCCATAATGATTATACTTTTAATGTAGTCTTTTCAAGAGAATGCATTTACTGTTAATCTCAGAATGATTAGGGATGGCCAGTTTTTTCTCACAGACCTTATTTTCTGCTGCCAAGCAGTAAAAGCTGAAACAAAAATAAGTAATACTTTCTACCAGCCACGATTCATAACTTTATACTTTAGAATGTCTTGTCTCTATATAGGTATTTGAGGATTCCAAGGAATCTGTCCTTAAATGCATGGCAGGTGCCTTTAATTCAATAGTAGATGGTGCCATGAGTCACATTACCCCCTGTTCTCTGCCACACAGCAACGCTGTGATAGAATAGAAATAATTTATCTAGTAAGAAATTTCTTGGAAAGAAACGTGCTTATGGTTTAGTGGAATAAAAGAAACTCCTGCTATTAATTCCTTATAAAACTGTAGATCATGCTTAAGTGTTGTCATGTATACAATTTATACTTAAGTATGCACTAAAAATACATTTATAAAAATAATAAGCAGGCCTTTGTAGTCAGGTGTAGGAAGTATTACCAAAATTGAAGAAAAGGCAGGCTAAGGCTGTTCACTGACAGTTGGATTTTAAATGCCTTTTCCAAAAATACTCGTTATGCAAACAAGGAATACTATGTTTTATTCTCCCAAGGAAATTGTTCCAAGTAATGCCATGATCCAGTATTTAACTTTTCAAAGTGATTCTTTATTTTTATAACCAGCCCATATAAAAATTCAAATGGTTTTTCTCCAAACCCTGTTTAGAGGGATATTTTTTACAAGTGACCTCATCCATCACTTTTTTTGTTCTCCTTTTTATATAATTTTAAACCCCAACTTTGGTAGAACAATAAATTCAGTTATTCCATGTTAGATATTCCTAATCAAGATGTTGAAAGGCTTCAGGTACTTTGAATGACACAACTTGAAGATTTAGGATCTCCTTCCTCTGTCCTATCCATAAACTAAGCTAAGGAATAGTAAGAACTTAATTTAATCACCGATTTGTTAAAATTTGCATACAAGTTTGAATGCCTTTATTCTGGCCAGAGGAAAGTGACCCTGATGAAAGTGTTGTTTAAAATATTCTAACTGTGCCTTGAGAATAGGAAAGATTCAAAGGTTATATTGCTTTTAAAATACAAATCAGTATTATTGAAGCTGGTGACACTTCAGGATTTCATTCTTCCTGTTTAAATCAGACTCTACAGAACAGCAATTTAAAAGAAAAATTTGTGAATATACTTACACTTTTCCAGTAAGTAAAGCTTCTGCTGATCTAGGCTCTAAATAAGGAAGATTATTTTATAATTTAATGGAGGACAATGTGCACATTGTATTGGAAAATAAATACCTTTATGACACAAACAATTTTTCACTCCCTTTTTTCTTTTCCTTTTTTTTTGATATTTGTTAATAGTCGTATATACACAGCCCCAACACTCCATTCAGGGTGGTTTTGAGTGAATTTAAACAGAATTTGCATGTACATCTCTCTTTTAACAAAGTCCTATAACGTGCTTTGGAAAAGTGACTCCCAATTACTTAATCAAAATTAATTTGAACAATTGATATTTCTAGGAGTGGCAGATACTGTAAATGTTAAACAAATATTGAAATCTGCTGTTGTTACAGTAACACAGAGTAAATACTTCTGCTCTGTACTGCTTGGACTTTTTTTTTCTATTTTTTCTCACATGTATTGCTTTTGTATTATTATTATTAAAAACATTCAAGCAAGTGTCAATGCCATACACAGTCCTTAAAATTTATGATGCCATCTATAAAATTGCATTTTAATATGAAGTCCAAAGGGAAAATGAATATGTCATCATAATGACAAACCAACCAAATTTTTGAGGCATTCTAACATAGATGTTTTCCTTGTCAGGCAAGACAGTGATTTACTTAATCTTTGCTCCCCATTATAAGCCACAGAAGATTATGTTCAGCAGTAGCATTTAGCAAATCCCTCAAAACGTTTTTCATGCTTCGGTAGAAAACCACTACTTTATGTTTTTCCAGAGTTTCTTTTTCGTTTTTGTATTCATAAGCCTAATATTAGTATACGGAATAATGTTTTCAGCTTTAGGAAAATGGAGATGTGTATTTTTACAGTCTGACTTTAAACAACTCAGAGACTTGCGCTGGGATCCACTTTTTAGGAAAGATGGTTTGCAGGTGAGGTGTGAAGAGAGGTAAACTGCACAGAATACTTTGGAGCATACAGTGAAATCCTGCCCCTTTCCACTGGCTGAACAGTGAAGCTGAAAGTGAAGTGTTAACAACCCTTCACACATTTGTATTCGTTTCCTTTTGTTCTCAATTCATTTCACCATACAGAATTACTGTGTGGAATAGTTGAATAATGGGGGGGAGAAGGGGGGTTGATAGTTCTCTGCTAGTATTAACTTGAAAATTTGACCTCTATTTATCTAATTCTTGGGCTTTCCTCACCACTTGCTCTTAGAGAATCCAGGACTCTGACAGGTAAAATAGAACAGTATCCCAATATATTTAATATTAACATGGGTAGTAAATGGCATAGAGCACCTGGTTCTGCATTTCTGCTTTGCTGTTGGGAATTTTTGGTTGGTTGGTTGGGTTTTAGTCCTATGCAATTTGTGGAGAAGGAAGACCCTTGTGATCTAATAGCAATCAGATTCTAGGGGCAATTTTGCTAAATAATTCTGCTCCAACAAAACAAATCCCTGATTGCAGAACAAGGTAGCAGATGAGCTGTCAGGTCCTTTGGATAACTTCAAACAGTGCAGTGCAAGGTTGAAGCTGCAATCATATATTTGTGAATATATTACTGTCATTTTAAGTAGTGAGGATTGATTTATTTCTCCCCCAGTAGACTGTATTTCCAATTAGTAACAAGTGTTTTCTAATCTGTTGTGTCTTGAAATGAGGAATCCCTCTGCAATCAGTGAGAGAGAGCAACCACAGCTTCCACTGGAGATAGATGTGAAGTTTGTAGCTGTTGGTTTGTTTATTTTGGACATCTAATTCCTACACCTTCTCCCCTGTTGTGTCTTACTGTGACTGGTATTGATGCCTGTTCCCCCCTGATCTGGGGAACATATAGTCACATTTCAGGTAAAATAAACTCAGGACATACCAAGGCTCTCCTAAGATTGTTATTACTGTACCACTTTTGTCCAAGTTCAAAGATCCAAGTTGTAAAAGTAGGCATCCTTTCTGGATGCTTGAGTAAACCCTGCATGTCCTTGTCTCCTGGGCAGCAAAGGTTGATTGTAATTAGGCAACAGTTGTTATTTTCCTGTGAATTGTAATAGATGAGCTATGTATAGTCTCACTAAATGTGCTACTTTGATATTCAAGAAGAGGGATCCAGATTTTGTTTGCACTTTGTATTACTAGAGAATAATGAAGCTGAATTTTGACTGACTTTTTGCAAGATCTGAATGGAAAGACAAATATGCAAACAATCATGTTTCAGTTTAAACTTTGTGTGTTTCAATACAGATACTATTGATCATTTTCTGTAAAGAACATTGGTCTATTGTAGTTTTTGACTTCTGTTGTAAAAAGAAATTTTAGAAAGTCTCTCTTTCTGAAAAAGAAAAAAAAGGCAATGTAGTGAGCCTTTACATGAAAGTTAGGAATAAAATATATGTGCTTTCCCTGTCTTTGCAAATGCCTTTCAGAGTAGCATATCCTGATATTTTGTTGACTTTGAGGGGGGAGAGAGTTTTTCACAGAGATTAGAAAAAAATACTGTGCTTACTATAATACTCTGATGAGATTGCTGGAAGGACAACAAAGCTTTCTCAGGAACCTTTATCTGAAAAATAAATCTGTGCAGACAAATCATTTCAGCAGCAGATGTCCATTGCTAAGCTTTATAAATTAAGGGCAGTTCTGTGGGGAATCCCTATATTCAGTCTTCCACTTGTCAATATTTGTTGTAGACAACAACATTTATTGTAGTCAATAATTGTTGTAGACAACAAATTGTGGTTTTTATCTCTATTTATCACTAGTTAAAAATTCTGTTTTCTCTGATGAAAAATAAACAATTTACCTTTATTAATTTAAGCTATTGAGTCAATATTTTTCTCTCTTCAATGTCTGCTATTAGCTTATCATGAGAAATAACTGGAATTTGTTAATTGCAAACACTTTTGTAAATATGACGTAGTCTTATAATCCTTAATAACTTTCTATGGGATTTTTTTGTTGGGTTGTTTGTTTGTTTGTTTGTTTCCTTTACCAAACACCAGCTTAGAAAGTATAGAATCAGATTTTGCATGGATTGGCTTGCTTTATTCCCATAGTAGTGGGAACTAATGGAAATGTGAAATACTTTGCTTTCTGGCAGTACTCCATATCCATTTACAGCCTTGTGTATGCCTGAAAATCCCCAAAACATCTTCAGTATGAATCAGAATGGGTTTCTTTAAACGTTGTTGTGCCCTTCATTGACTCTTCTTCACCTTTTTCTTTTTCTTTTTCTTTTTCTTTTTCTTTTTCTTTTTCTTTTTCTTTTTCTTTTTCTTTTTCTTTTTCTTTTTCTTTTTCTTTTTCTTTTTCTTTTTCTTTTTCTTTTTCTTTCTTTTTCTTTCTTTTTTTTTCTTTTCTGCCTTTTTTTTTTTTTAATGAATGATCTTACAGTAAGGAAAGACTGAAAGGTTCTTAGTGATAGCACTGTGTTTTTAAGGACTATGAAGATGTTCGGAGTTATTCCTGACTAAGAAATATCAAGTCAATTCTTGTTTTTCTTTTGCTTGAATATATCAGAAGTGTGAAGTGATTTGTGATGGAAGCTGCACTGCTGTGTCTGAGCCTGTTAGAAGCACAGTGGGTGAAATCTCTCTGGAGGCTGGGGCTTTATTAGTTTTCATCTTAGGGTCTGCAATTTGAGTACAACTGTGCTCATTTTAGGTTGTCACTGTAGAAAAACAGTGATTTGGCTTAGCTCCAAAGTCATTTTTGGGCCCTTGGGCAATAAGGTCCAATCCTGTCTTACTTCAGTCTTCTGTATCTGAAAAACTACACATTGCTTTGCAAAGTGTTATGGCAATAAATGGATAAAAGTGTAGAAAATAGATTTAAATATTTAAATGATTTAGCTGTGGAAGTAGATTATTCATTAAGCTTTACCAAATATTTAAAAAGAAAAAAAAAGCAAAAATCAAGAGATCTGATTAAAAAGCCTGAATACAAATATTCTACATATTAAGATATTATAAAAAACGTAAATATTGTAAAAATTTTGTGCTGATGATATCTCAGCTGAAGCAATGTGCCCAATCTAGGGTACCGCATTTTAAACAAAACGTAAAAGAACTTGAAAAGGTTCCAGGGAATGCAGGAGGAAAAAACCTTTGGAGAATGTGGCCTTGCAGGAAAAATTTGAAACAGCTTGGTTTACTTAGTTCAGGACAGAGAAGAATGGACAAAACCTAATAATGATGTGAGGTACTTAGCAGTTAAAAAAAAAAAAGGAGAAAAAAGAACAGACAGTAATTGATTGTTTTCAATGTCTGCTAGATTTAGATTAAGACTGAGATGCTTAATTTTCTCTGGACATGAAAGCAACTGCAGATGCAGGAATGAGCTTTAATATTTAGGTTGCAATTATTACTAAGTAGATAAGAGCAAGGGTTACATGACTCCTGCCATAGACCCCATTACTCAGTTGAGGCTGTTACTGGAATAGCTACAGAGCTTGATCTTGGAATCCATCTGTTGGAAGGGGAGTGCAGGACTCTGAATGCCTCAACACAGCTTCTCTGTGCCCTTATTGCAGACTGAACCATGGCCTTTTTCCTCAGGACTACAAACATTGATCATTTCTGCATTGGCTACCTGGACAGGTCTTTATCCCTGTCACTGGAGAGAGTTAGGGAACACATTAGACATCTGTCAAAATAGCTTAAAATGTATTTTATCTAGTCTTGGAAAATGCTAATAGAGTTGCCAGTCTTTTTTGGTTGCCTTAAAATAATTTCTAAGAACTATTAAAATAAATACTTCTGCAAATTCAAAATATTCTTTGAATTCTAAACTTATGTTACTCAGATGGTTTTGGCTCTGATTTCCTCTGATGGCAAAACAGCTCTGCAGAAAGCAAGGATGGATCCTTGAGTGAATCCAGCTGAATGTTCCCTCTGTGAGAAAGGATGTGTAAACATGCAACTACATTATCCTGGTACTGAAGGGAGCACTGTGATGGGAGCTGCATCTGCACTCATGGCATTTGCAAAATGGAGCACTTGTGTGTGGATTTGGGAATAAGAGGCTTCAGAAATGTCTGTAGCAAGCATGTAACCAGCAGGATATCAGGTAGTGTCTTGATATATGCTCTGTGTACTCATTTCAGTGCTTGCATCCAAAGCAGCGTAGCATTTCTTTCTTCAGCATTTTCTCAGCTCTCTTCTTTCTTTCTTACTAAGTAATTTAAAATTATATGCAATAGTTAACAAGGTACTTCCTATTTTCTAAGTTAGGAAGTGGATGTAATGTTTAATTGCTGCCTTCTGGGGCAGATTGGAAGGTTGAAAACATTTTTGGAAATGCTTTTAACACACATTTGCATCATCAGTGGCAGTGCATAGACTGTCAGGTTTGAAAAGTGCTTGTGAATTTTATACATCTTGACTTGGTAATTTGTACCTATTTTCTATTTTGCTTTGCAACAAGGTCACTCCTGTTGGCCACTGACTGCAGCTGCACCATAGGTCATATCTTGGTCTAATATTGCAGCAAGAACTAGTAGAGGAAGGTGAAATACATTAAAGTGTCTACATCAAGATTCTATGATCTCAAACACTCAGACCTAAATAGTGGCTTCAGGATATACATACATAAAAGATAAATAAACTTACATTGTTCTATACAAAAATCTTAGTAGATATTCCAAACAATATATATATTTACATTTTTTTTTAAAGTATTAAAAAAAAAAATAAACCCCTCCCAGTAATTACTAATAAAACAATCCTATTTAGATTCCAGGCTTTTCAACTCAAGTGAGGGCTTTATTTTCAAGAAGCCAAGGACAGACATATCTCAAGCCAAGGAACTACCAAACGGCTCTTTTTCCTCAGGAGTCCCATGCTGCCTGATGGGGGCCAAGTGTTCTTTGTGGTATTTGGCAGTAATGGCAGCATAAGCACAGCCATAAACAGCAGCTGCCAGCATCATGAGACAGACGATTCCACAGACAACGCCGGTGATCACCACGGTGGCGATGGCGTGGCGGAGGCTCACGGGCCTTGGCTTGGGCTTGGGCTCGCAGCTGGTGCGGCCGCCGTCCCCAAGCTCGCCGTGGTGGCCGTGCTTCGGGGAGCTCCTCTGCTCCGAGCCGTGCTGGTGGCTGCTGGCCAGGTGTACGTGGGCTGTCGTCAGAGGACAGGCCCCAAAGAGCTCGTAGGGCACTTTGAGGAGGTCCTTCCCCTTCCGAATCCCTGGAGCTGCGCAGATAATGCCGTCGCTTATTCCTCCTGGAAATAAAAAAAAAAACAAACAGAAAAGGAGTCTTAAGATTTGATAGTTTCTGAATTATCTTAATGGAAAATTAGCAGGAACTTGAAGTAAATTTATCATCACATTCCACTTTATACTTTTAAAATGTATAACTATATTTGAGACCTTTTTTCAGTTAGGTCAATGGTGAGATTATTGTGCTTCAAAACTCACATACCACAGCATTTTCAACAAATAGTTCATGAGGAATTACATAACCTACGTCCTTATGGATGTAAGAGTAAAAAAAACAGTGGTTGTAGCAAAGAAAGAACTAAATCATAGATGAAGCAAAGAGGTATTATTAACAGCAAATTCAGTTCATTCAAATTTCCACCATTGCTTCTTTTTATAGAGAGAAATTGGAAATAATGTATTTAGAAAATATTTCCCACTTGATTGAAATATCCCATGAAGTGATCGTTGTTCTGACATCATATGATAACTGTAACTGGGCAAAGAGGAAGTTCAGTAAGTTGTATGTACCCATGAGAGATTTTTTTGAAGCAAGGCTTGTGATAAGAAAACATACAGAGATATAAAGGAGTTGAGATTAATCAATCTATTAACCCACTCAAATGCTGAATTTCATGATTGCTTAGAGCCAGCTCCCAAAGGAGGTTTTTAGCATAATGGGAAGAGAAGTAGGAAGCCACAGTCCTGGTAAATCGCAGAGTTGTTCCTCAAAATGTAGAGGAAAATACACCAGACGTCGCCCTCAGGTACCTGATTAGTCAGTGCACGGGGCTTTAGGGGGGTGGTGTGTCAAGGAGTCCACAAGACCAAAGTCAACATTTACATATTTTAAAAAATTAACTAATCAAATCAACTGAATTTTCTCTCTCTTCTCTATCCGAAATAATTCACCTTTAAGCTAAAGCCAGGCATAGAAATTTTCATCCTGAAAAGATTTTGAGAAAGCAGTGAACACAGATGGAGGCAAAGTGAAATCTGGAGACTACTCCACGAGTAATGTTGATATTCCAAGACAGATTTGAGCATAACAGGTATCTTTAATAGTGAAACTCAGAGCATGGTTCCAGATGTCTTCAATGTGTTAGTTTGAATATGGATATAGCTAAAACCTCCAAATCCTTCAACTCTTATCCATTCATGGTTTTAAGTAACTAAATATGTATACTAGGAATAGAACACTGGTGTTTCTCCTGAACTGAAACATCCTCCACAATTTTCTGTATGTATGAAATGTCAATTGTCTGAGATAGATTCAGCTAAAAATACTCAAGTATTTTAGACTTATAATGTTTTGTTATGATATGCAAGAAATATCTGTAGACCCACTGTCCTCATAGGTGTGCCAGATAAGTAGTGGGAAACATCAATGTGCAAAGTAACTCATCTTTTTTTTAAGTGATTCAGACAAGTAATTTTAAAGAAATACAAACATGGAAGAGAACATAGTACTTGGGCTTCCTTTAAAGCTTGTTACCAAAATGAATGTACTTCATTTAATTAATCTGTACACTGTTCAGAAAGATGGAAGGGCATCACTGAATTTCTAGACAACATTGGGTTTTGAAATAAATGCCAATATTTATGCTGCTGGCAGAGTAATTAAGGTAATCTGCTATGGTTGTCTTGGATCATTAGATTCTTCTGCACAGAGAAGTCAACCCCTGCTGAATTTCCAGCATAATAGAAATAAGGCCCTGCGATAAAGTAATATTTTACCCATTCAAGATATTATGATTTTAATGCTGAGAGGACTTTACAGCCTTTTGTCTTTTCTAAAAGATTGCTTATGGTAGTGAATTTACCTCCCCCAAAGATTACTCCAGTATTAATTGTGTCCCTGCATAGCCAGTATAGTTTTCCAGCTGGCCTGTCGAGTTCTGATCCCTGACAATGGCAGTCCATCAGGCACAGGCCACAGGGACCATCTCCATAGCTCCTGTGCTGCAACAGGCTCCACATCACTTTCATACACAGACAGATATTCAGTAGTTGGGTCATATGCAAGCATCAAAGCCTGATTTAGAAAAAAGAAAATTGCCCTGCTGTTCTGAATTCTCAGTCTGAACATACCTCCTGGGAGAAATAAATTAATGTCTATTTATACTTAATTCTTTTAGAATTAAGTCACGTTATCTTTTTCACAGCATAACTCATGAATATATTTAAAAGCAGGTGTGACCAAAATACCAAGATTACTATTTATAAACTTCACTTTTCTCTATGTGATGTGATTCCAGATTTCTGTCAGGAAATTGCCAATAAATTAAGTACCTCTTCTGGTTAATAACAAATTAGGAAGACATACTAGGTATTCTTAAAATATTAAAGAGTTAAGTGATAATTGATAGAAAAACTAGAATCCTGAGTTCTCTAAAGTTTAATTGGTACTGTTATCTGCCTTGATGTTTGCCGTCATGCAACAAGTAAAAAACTTTTAAACAGTAGGTTGGTTTCTAACAAAAATATATTGGTAGAATTAAAACAAGTGCACAAGTGTACTTGTTATATAGCTAGTCATGGCTGTATATGCATGCACACGCAACAGATTGTGTGTGTATCCTTGTTCTTTCTCTGTGCACTGATATGAAGTTCCTCTCTGATTCTAGTTTGCCAGCTGTGTTTATAAACACACTTATATTCTGACCTATGCATAAGAATATATTTTAGTGTGTTTATTTGAGGGACTGACCTATGGTGTGGAGTAAATTCTTAAGCCATAGTAGTGAAGATCACTTAGATGCTGGCTGAATGTTCTCATGCACATACTATATAATAAGAAAAAGTCCTTACCTCTGTATAGAAAACTCTCCAACCACAGTTTCAGGCCAAAGACATTGCAATTGCATTGCCAGGGATTATCTTTGAAGAGAACCACTTTCAGGTTTGGAAGTGACTCCAGCAGAATTCTTTCCATTTTCTGAAGTTTGTTATGCTTCACAGAGAGCAAAGTTATATTCCCTGTGCTGTTTCCAAATGTCTCAGGCAAACGAATAATGCTGTTGGATGACAAGTCCAGTTCTTTTAGGTGTGGGAGGAAACTGAAAGTCTTGTTTTCTATATAGTGAATCAAATTTCTGGTTAGATTTAAAACCTGTAGATACCGTAATTTTTGGAAAGCACCAGGTGCCACACTTGAGAGAGAATTATTAGACAAGTCTAAGATTTTGAGTAATGGTGTTGCAGAGAATGCATTTTGGTTGATTCTCCAGATACGGTTATTCTGCAGCTGAAGGATCTGAATTTCAGGGGGCAAATGGGCAGGAATTTCAGTAAAACCTCTATTCTTGCAGTCTGCAGTCTTTGAAGCTGTGTAGCAGAGGCATTTGTTGGGGCATCCATGAGCTGTGCGTGCTAAGGAGATGACACTCCAAACCAAAATCCAGTTACCTGTATCACAATTGAAAGAAGATTTAAAATTCATTTAAAATGTGTCTTTTGGCAATGTAAGGGCTATAAGCACAGCCAGAAGGTGTACAGTTCCGCAATAAACCTTAATATAGATACCATAGAGTGCATTTCTTTTACAATACATCAGTAAATTACAGAAATACTTCTATAATGCAGAATGAAGGTAATGCTACCAATGGTTTCAAAATGAAGTGCTTCCCATGGCTTTACCTTAAGTACAAATGATTTTCAGGAGGCTTTGCCATCAGCAGAGCAGTGATGTTTGAAGGGAATGTGACAGTCTCTAAAATTATAAAATTGCAATGTCTCTCATTCTATGGTAGTAAGAACTTTTTAAGACATCTTGTGTCAGAAGAATTGCAAGTAGAACATCTATTTATCTGTGGTTTTACTAATATTACTGCCTAAAAGAATTGAGTCAATGTACCATCAAAAGGATAACAAACTTCAAAGACATGGCTATAAAAGTTATTGACAGTACTTGTTCAACAATCCATATTCTGTAAGCTTGTTCTTTAAAATATCTGTTTATGATTTTTGCTTTAATTCCTTATCTGAATGCCAGCTGTAGTTCCCATAGATACAAGTTTCTACACAGTCAACAGGCATTATGCAAGGAACTTCTAAAGATATAAATGAGTTGACAGGAGTACTTAGTAATACTTATTATTTATAATTATTGTCCGCTCCCTGATATTTGGGTGGTTTAAAAAAAAAAAAAATATGGTTTTTACCTTTTATATCCTACTAATGATCTTAACTTTGAAAACAAGTTGGCACTTAAAAGTTTGTTCAAAATAAATGAGATGGTGTTTAATAATTAGATTTTCTGTGACTAAAGAAAGTCAGAATGATAAATCCTTTTGTGGCATTGTTTTTGAGATGCCTCAAAGCATTTTTACTATTTACTATTTCAAAATGCAAAACATTTCAGTTGCTACTTGAAACCTCTGGAAAATAAAGTACCTACTGCTTATTGACTTAGAGAGATCAAGCATTAATTACAAACAGGGAGTATCATATTAATGGAATAACAGTAGATGATTATAGTATGAAAAGCTATAAATATATAAATGAAATTTATATTTTGAGATTCCAGTATAAGGCACAAACTACTAATTAATTTTTGCTCAAAAATCAAACATTTATATTAAAATTATGCATACTCTTCGGCAATACTGAGTTCTGCATCACAGAATTCACTTGAAAGAATCCAGCATTCCTGCAAGCAAGGTAAGAAATACTTTCAGTTCATTACACTGTTCTGCAACAGTTGGCTTCAGAAACTGAGACGCAGCTTCCAATGTAGAGTTAAAATAAACACTTGCTTGGCAAGGAAATGCTTTGCAAACAGAAAAATTGCATTATTAATCTAAATGTTTCAGTATCTCACCTTTCATTCTGCTGCTCTTGTTATTCCCCTGGCAGAAGATTCAGTCCAGATTTCTGATGTATAACAGTAACAAACACTGTTTTGATTCCCACTTCAAATCTGCAATGTTCTCATCCAGTTTCCTTTTTGAGGGTTTTTTTAGATGGTATCTGCGACTTGTGTAGAAGGGTGACTATTTCTGCTCGGTTATTCTGTCAGCCTTTGCCTTTTTTCTTAATCACAATCTTCTCCCCTTCCCCCCCCCGACCTCTTTATGACTCTCAGAGACTTATTCTGCCTCTTAATCAGTCAACAAGCCATGCAAAGCATATCTGTCCAACTCTGACTGGACAGCTGTAATGTACAAGTAATGACCTAATAGCCTTTTCAATATATTTAATCTCCATCAAAAGCAAAGCCCAAAAATGGTATGGTTTCTGAATTCCAGTGGATTATTAGCCAGGCTGTGTCAATTTTTGCAAGATTTGAACATGGATTCTGATTATCCTGGACTGTGACTGGAAGCAGTGGAGTGTATAATATCACTACAAATAGTTCTGTGGGTTGATGACATGGTTTTGACAGTGCCCTTGTTTGCTCTCTTAAGCTTATTCATCTGACATCCATTAGTTGTGCTGACAGGATTTTATTGCATGGGGACACAGTACAAGTGTCCCACTAGCTCCTTCTATAAAAATGGCACACATCCTGGTATAGTCACCATGAATATTGAACAAATTAATTTATTCTCAGAGATATCAGAAAGAAGTAGCGGATGGTACTGAAATTGAACTTCATGTGTTTGTGTGGTGCCTGGAGTTCTTTCTTTGTTATTTCTTTGGTAAAACTCATCCATACTGTGCCATCTACACCGATAAAAGGATTAATGGCTTGTGACTGTGAAGGAACTCAAAGGTGTTGAATGGAATGAGAGATCTGGTATATAATTGAGTCTTTCCAGGCCATATGATCACTCCATTAGCTGTCCTAGGGAGAGGAACTTTGTGCAAGCAAAAGCTTTCAGACCTATAATAGGGCTTTCTTGGGTATAAATTCTTTTAAGTGCTTTTGAAAATATCACACAAATTTCACTTTCTAGGTCAAAATTTATATGCTATAGGCAATGCATTAGAGTCCTGGAAAAATCAAATCATAAGGCCCAAACTGCTGTTGCAAGCAGGGTTTTTACCAGAGGTTATCCAGGGTCCTTTCAAGTTGAGACGTGGATGTTTCCAGTAACAGAGGTTCCATCACTTCTCTGGGCAACCTACTGAAATGTGTTGTGTCCTCATAACTGGTATTTTTCTCTTGCATCCAGTTACAGTTTTCCTTGGAGCAGCATGTGCTTCTCACCTCTTGTCCTGTCACTCTGAATCCTTGTGAAGAAAGTAGCCCCATCTTCTCCATAGGTACCTTTTGGTTGCCAAAAGTCTGTGTTGAGTTCTCTGCCCTGCTGGCTCACAGGAGAGAGCTGTGACTGTCAGTGTTGTGTGCTTTGCTTGATTGTTTCTGACACCAGTCAAGATACCCAAAGGAACAGTGAATACTGGTGAGCAGTGAAGGAGAACATAGGAAAACTGACATTCTGTAAAATAAACGTGATTGTTCATCTTGAGGATCCCAGGATTACTGCCATGAGTGGCAGACCTTGGTCTCCTTGACATCCTTGATGGATGACACATTGTCCTGGTACAGGGTAAAAGCCTGGGATTTAGTCTAGAAGAATTCTAGAAATGTAGATAACCTGGTACCAGTCATCCTGATTAACCCAACTTTACAAAGAAGTGGAGAGAAGATTAAAGATCAGCTGTACTGTACTGTCAATTAATGTCAGGTTAATGCAAAAAGCTTTTCTAGCTTTTTGTAGCATGATGCATGTATTTGCTATTTCTGCAACCTGTCTTAATATCTTTGAATCATTTCAGTGCAGACAGAATTAAATGTAAAAAGGGCTGTTATAAAATAGCATCATTCTTAGAAGTTGTAACCTTGTTAACTGTGGATACTCTTTCAAAGCATAAAGTTAGATCATGTACTTGTTGCTAGAGATGACATTCCTGTCTCCTTGCAATAACTCATCCCTTGTATCAGTAGCAGCCCTTTTCATGACTTCTGATTATGTTGCTGGAGGTGTGAGCTATTATGTTATTGTTTTCTTGGGTGATAAGACTTATTCACACTTTTAAATTCTCTTTGTTATCTAAAATTTTATTTTGACTTATGAATTGAAAAGGGTTTATTTTTAAGTTATTTTTCCATCTTAGCTAATATTTGCTGACCAGTTAGGTATACAAGCTCCCACAGCAGTTAATTTCATCTAACAGTGGGATTACAGAATGTCTTTCAACTGTATCTCCTCTTTTAGGTAAGTATTTTCGACTATAATTGTGTTATTTTTAGTATGCACCATATTACAGAGATTTTCACAGGACAAGGTCACTGGAAGTTAAGCGCTGTGGGAGGTTCAGTTCCAGCAATAATGCAGAGGTTGTTTTATTTACTCAGAATCATGGTATAACAAGTTATTGCTTTTTAAAAAATCTTCATGCTGGGTTCAGATTTGGAAACATATGATTAAATCTGTCATTTGCTTTTCATGTAGATGTGGCCATTTTCTCCTTATATTGAGAACTCTGAATGCACATGTTTTGTAAACAGAAGTTTCCCCAACCTATAATCCATGTCCTATTCCCATTTATTAGGAATAATACTCTGGTTGTGACAGAGAAGTCTGATGTGGTGAAAATTATAGTTGTGTCACAGGTAGAGATTTGCCAGAAACAGAATAACCATGAAAGCTACTTTACTTCTGGCCTTTTGAACCACCAGCAGGATTCTTTTCAGTTGTCTGATGTGGTGCACAACTGTTATTGCAACCTCTTAAATTAGCTTGTGCCTTGTTGTAGCAAGGTATGTTTCCCATTGCAAATAGCAAGAGAGCCCCATGAACTAATATCTGATCCCTGTTGGCTGGGGGGTGGCAGTTCTGTCTTTGCTTTGCCAGCAAACTCTTTGTTGCAGCAATTACTGCCATCTGCTTTGAAGGAGTTGTATGTGTAAGAATCATCTCTTTTACAGAAGAATATTATGTTAATTAAACTCTAGCAGAAAGGAAACAATTTAAATATTTCAAATATTTAAAAGCTACAGGGTTTGGATTCCACTGCAATGTATATCAAGTCCAGGCAGACATGATTATATTAAAAATGTTCCCAAGACCACAGCAGACAATTCCTATACATATTCTTTATTAGATTTATTTTCCTTGTGCTTTTGAGTGGGAAGAAATTAAAACTGAGATACTTTCAGGGAAATGGCATGTGCTTTCTCTTTACTAATATGTGTCTCCACATTGGTAAACAGCTAAGCCCTTGCTGAAGACCCTAAATAAAACTGTGGGCAATGCAAACTTCACTCTATTTTGCTTCAGGACAAACAAAAAGTTCATATTTGTTGGTGAAACAGCCCATACGTCTATTGTTAAAAATCTTCCCCTTCAATTGGCACTTTAAAAAGTACAGTAGTGCATCATGGAGAAAGGTCTTACCCTTTCCCATGAGTCAGAATGCTGTGCAAATAAAGGTGACAGGGCAAAAGAAACTTGTGAGTCCCTCATGCTTTTCCTTCTACAAGGGCACCCCTTGTACTCTGAGAGCTCAGGACCCTCTCAGCCTTCCTGGCAGGGTTTTCAAAAGTTGATAAAACGTAGAGGAAGGCCCTGGATCCTACTTCTGCCTGCCTTCCACAAGCGAGGTATAAGCCAACGGATCAAACTAAATTTGGCTCAAGGAAGATTTATACCTTAAAAAGCTGGCCATATTTCCCAGGGAGGTGGGTGCATGGATTTCTTCAGACATCCTTTGGTTAGATACGATAAGAGGGGAGTAATATCAGCCAGAACTTAATAATATCAAATGCTGGTTATGACACAGAGAGAGGAGACACTGTGGTGTCTAAAAGGTTCTTTGTGTCTGAGTTGTTATGAATGGTTTGATGGTGTCCCTTTCAGGTGGGCAGTCTTATTGTGTAATTCTAGAAACAAGAAAACAGGCAGACAGTTGTGATTTTGTACAGGGGAAGAGCCCAGTTTTCGTCCTTCCAGTGGCTTGTTTTGCCTTACTTAGATACATCTGGTACTTGTTTATACAGTGTGTAATTAATCTATGAAATGCATTGTTGGAAGTTATCCTTGGGCCAGAAGATTAGTAGGATTCATATATAATCTGGAGCCATAGTTACCTCATGCGGCCAAAAAAAAAATTTAGAAAGGATATAAACTTTCACTCTTAAGAGCTTTAATCAACCACTAATGACACAAGTTATGGAGAAAAACCTTTCCCTGTGGGCAGGGGTTTTTTTCCATAATTATTATTTATGGGGATTTTTACACCTTCCTCTGACACCTCTAGAAGAGGCCAGTGTATGAGATGTAATAGTGGACGAGATGAACTGGAATATGCTGCTTTCCAGGTGGAGATCACAGTGGGGGTAGGGAACTCTGGGCAGCCTGGCAGTGGCAGGAAGCTGCTGGCTGGGAAGGTGTGAGCAGCTGTGTCCCAGGCACCTCAGGACAGCCAGGCTGGGCACCTTCTCTGTGCAGGTCAGAACTCTGTTCTTCCCCCGACCACAGTTCTCATTTGGAGTGCAAAATTCTTTTGATATCCATATCCAGGTCTCTGCTTGCCAGGTCTGTGTTTGTAATCTATAAATGAGTGTTTGGGTCAGTCCTTTGCAGGGTTTTGGTTTTTATTTCTTTGTTTATTTTTTTATCTCTTTCATTAAAGTGTTACAAGACTTTCAATCCACCAGGTAGTTCAGTCAGCAATTTGTTGTGGTATCACAACTTTAATAAGGTAGTTTGGCTTGTACTCCCTTTCCCATAACTAAATGGGCAGAAATATATGAAGGTGAAAAGGACTTAGTTGGAAAATGCTGAAACACCAGCCTTACAGTGTGCTTTGGTAGGTAGAAAAATTACCAGAATGGATGCAGAGCCTTCAGAATGAAAGAAGCACAGGGAATAAAGATGCTGGGCCTCTTTACCTTAATTGCAAGTTAGATGAAGTTGCAGCAAGGGGCAGATTAAGTGTCAGCAGAGTATTTGTTCCATCACAAATAGCAGCAGGGGGTGCAGATTCAATTTTCAATCATTTCCTGACTAATGTCAACCACCTGTTATACATGCTGAGCATCCATAGATAGACTATATCTCCTGTAAGAGTAAATTAATGCATTCATTTTGTCGTTATTGTAAATAGAAAAAAAATATTGCTTGACATCAAGCTAATAGAAACGAAATAAATAAAACAGGAGTGAGAAAAAACACATATAAAAGTAAGGACAGGTGTACACTTTGTTTTATCTTGATATTTTAGATACTTTTTGTCTGCTCTTAAACATGTTAAAATTGAGATCACTCAGTATTTTTCTAGATATCTTATTTATTCTTCATCAAAGTTATTTTCTAAGCTTTTACTTAGTGATTTTCATTTCCTTTTTCTATTTAATGAGAATTTCTGTTCATGGTTGCAGCTCACCCTGGACTCAAACTTAAGACCAGAATATAAATCTCCTGTGCATTCTGAGTGGTTGATTTACTAGGGCAGCTCTTGCAAGAATTGGAAAGATTTTTTTTGAACAACATCTGTAAAAGGGTTTTGAAATGTTCACAGTGTATGAAGAAAGATTGTAAAGTGCAGTAAATTTCTAAACTGCTGCTCACCAATTGTGCTACAAAATAGAACTTGTACTTCATTGATTCTTTTTGTGCTTTTAAGGCAAATTGTAGTAGTTCAGTAAAACTCACTGTTAAATATTGAGAACTCTGTTTATGGGCTCTAAAGACTTTTTCTCTTTGCCCTAGTAGTCACTCGAACACAGAAACTTCCAGAAGCAGGGATGACGTTTGCTGCAATGAAAAATCAGACAGTTAAACCTCTGTAATTTTTGCAACACTTTGGAAATAGCCACAGCAGGCTTTGTTAGCTTTTATTTTCATTAATTTTATGAGGTACTAAATAACCTGACATTAAAATGATGCTGCTTATTAATGTTAAATACATAATTTTCATGGATTTAAACATCAGTAGAAATGTAAGTGCTGTACTGGATCAGGACCTATCAGCCCAGTAGCTTTGGATTCAAGCTTTGATGGAATATTTCTCTTGGATGATGTTTTGTTACAAGAGAAAACGTGACTGTAACTCCCATAACTCCTGAAAGGATCTCAACTGTCTTACAGCTGGTAAAGTGTGATGGACCAACTGCATTAAAAGGTGCATGTTCCCAGACCATGCCCCTCTGCAGCACTGGTGTGTCACTATTGTAACCAGCAGCCCTCTGAGCAGGGTGTGTGAAAAGCACCTGGAATGTCTCTGTTTGTTGCTTATGGAACCATTTCAGAGGTGGAGTAAGGATTTTGTAAACTTCTTCCATATGACTCCAAAGAACAGGAACGAACCAGGTACCTTTACCTGCTGCCAATGTCCTTCATTTCAATAGCACATAAGTTTTACAAGGCAGGACACAGTCTGCTGCTTTTCCAGTTTCTTTGTTCTCTTTAGTTTTCTGTGTCATCCCTACTGCTGGATGCAGCAAAGCCCTCTGAATATGACAACATCTAGAGATCACATAGCATGCTGTTATCCTTTGCTCCTGCGCCACTTTTTAACCTGTCAGCAGGTTTTAAACAAGGATGTTTTTAAAATACCTTATTTTTTTTTTCACAGAATGTTTTAAATGAAGTAACAGGGCAAGTCAGATATGTAGATAGACTTCTCATCCCTCAAGTAGTTAGTTCTGCTGTTTTCAGACATGGCAAACCCTTGGGAAACTTAGCTAGTATAAAGGATAATGATGCTTCTGTTTAGAATTTGTAAAATAGGCCACTGAGAGGACTTTTGTTAAAAAAAAAATCCTCTTTCAGAGGGCATTTTATTAATGAGAATTACAATACTGGAAAATCTGTTATAGATTAGTGAAGAACAGTAACAGTGTATCCAAATGGAATTGGTCGCATAATTAAATTCATTTAATAGGTACTGAAATTTAAACCTCTTGATCCCTCTGACATAAACATAACTCTTAAAAGCCATGGAACTTGATGCTAAAAGTGTAATGTGGGACAATGATTACAGATTTCAGATACCCTGGGAGGAAATGTATACAGGAGTTAAACAATAGGCATTTAAATAAAGAAAAAAAAAAGGAAAAAAAAAAAAAGAGAATCCCAAAGCTGTAGCTATGAAATATTAAAGGAAGCTTTAATCAAACCCTGTTTATGTAGGTGTAGTTGCAGCTTATATGAGCTTATTGAAGCAACATCACTGGGATAACCAAGTGAAAACTAATGAATATTAAAGATCAAAATCCTTAAGGAACATCATGTGTTTATTGTTCTTACATGCTTTTTACCTGTTCGGATTATCTTGTCTGTTTTGACTAGATGTTATTCTGTATATCTGTTTTGGTTTTCTAATTTCGTACTGAGAATCCCAAAAGATCCTCATACTATGCTTTCTCCTCTCATTAATAGAATTTTTTTTCAATATTGATGACAATCTATGACGTATGTGCAGTGTATAATTCTTATTATACACTTATTATGCCTTTTCTTATTTTGAGAAAAAGTTACTGAGTATTAACACATCTGTTAGGAGGATCATACCACATGGCTGACAGGCTGTCTGCTAAGTAAGAAGGAAAATGTTTTAGTAAGATTGGTACAAATTATGAAGTCCTGACAGTCATAATAGTGAGCTATGCCTAGTTTTTGTTTGTACTAACTAAAGTTATCTGTAAACTTTTAACTGTGGCTTCTGTTTCACTGTCCCTTAAGGTCCTGAAGGATGAACTTTCTGATTCAAGCAATGGTTGAGAGGATAACAAATTGAAAACAACAGTTGGAATGGCTGTGGGCAAATAAATAAGAAGAAAAAGTTCAGTATAAAAGGAGATTAGTAGCCTTCAAGTTTATACAACCTTTAAATGTTGACCTCATCTTTTTGTCTTTCATCTTATTATCTGATTTGTGTGTTAACACTGGTGATGCTGAAGTATAGGGGCAATACATATTATCATTTAATACAGAGCCTTTTTATCCAAAGGCATTTCTATTTTAATACTCTTTAATTTATGGTAGGATCTCAAAAGTTTCCAGCTTAGTTGAACTTCCTCTGTCCATAAAGCTATAGCTGTCTTGGGGGAAAAGGCTGTATTTTCATCTTTATTTGCTTTTGTTTCCTTCTGCAGTCTGTTATTTTGGAACATAATGGCAGGGCTGAGCTTGGTTACTCATGTTTTGGCTGAGCCTTTTTATCCTTTTCCCTTTTCAAAATGACAGCGTCCATTTTCTCTCCATCTCTGTGTTTCAGCAGTTAGAATAGACGAGTTCAAAGAACAGTACAACTGACTTCTCTCAAGTGCTCTTTGGGAGATGTGGGCTTACTGCTTTTAGAAGTTGAAGTTATGCATCACGTGCCTCATTTAGAGAAATAATAATTTCCATACCTCGAGTTTTTTTGGTGTCATTAAGATCTTAAATTGTTTTCGCTAGTTAGGGCTACAAGCCTCTTTTCTATAAACCTGTTAGAAAGAAGAAAGAACAGAACACTCTGTCTGTAATTTGTAGTTTGTGATCTTTTGGAGATGTTATGTTCAAACATAGGCACTTAAGTGAACATTTGTTTTTCAAGAAATTGTAGTACAGATTTTTCTGTGGAAACTAAACACTGTCTGTACTGTTTGCCACCAGCTGGTCATACCTTTACATATTGTTGCTTTCTTAGCTTTGGAGTTCAGGGATGCTTGTTTTAGAAGAGCTTCTGCAAATTTTCTTAAATTGAAAATTGAAAATATTTACAGAAAGAAGTAGACAGCAATTTATGTGAAGGAGCTGCCTAATGCTTGATTCTCTGTAATACTTTGTTTAAATGGAACTTGGGTGAAATTAGTAATGTAAAACAGCATTCCAGTGGCATCATAGTACTGTGGAGATTTAAAATTAGAAAGTTAAAAATGCTGTTCATCTCTAGTCCTCTTCATTGTAGTGTCACAGTGCTCTTACTAAGGCATGTCTTGCAGCTTTAAATATTCTTAATTAGGATTTTGGGCCTTATTCTTCTTCTAAAATCTTAGGGAAATGTATCATTGAACTCAGCAGAGATAAGACCAAGTATAATTTGCACCCTCCCACCAACATACCATTTGAACTGCAAGTGTGAGTATGGCACATTCTTTCTGGTTTTCTGAATAAGAATATTATGAATTGGTGAACAAAATTGACCACTCAAAGTTTCAAAAGTTTTTACTGCTTTTTGGACAGATGATGGCACCTGTCAGACTGAGGTTTCTAGAGTTCTTGTTAGGCTAAACTTGTGGAAAAAAATCACTCTGGAAAAGAGTATTTGTTTGATTTTTGTTGCTTTTGTTGCTATTTATATAATATCCTTAGGCCAGGCACAGCCTGAAGCCTTCAATGCTTCAGCCACTGGACCTGCCTTGTCTTCATAGGCAGATGT
This sequence comes from Climacteris rufus, assembly GCA_013398175.1. Taxonomy (NCBI): domain Eukaryota; kingdom Metazoa; phylum Chordata; class Aves; order Passeriformes; family Climacteridae; genus Climacteris; species Climacteris rufus. The sequence continues at coordinate 762,224 of VZRZ01007072.1, forward strand.
TCCCTGATGGAAGTTTCACAGAAGTCCAGCTTCCATGGGATAATGTACTTATATATGATTATTATAAAACAAGACCAAGACTGTCATTTTATAAAAGAGATTTTAGATATAGAAAACCAGTTAACACATTTTAGGCAATGGCAGTGCTTATATGTCATGGTTTTCACAGATTAAGATGGGCTGAACAATGAAGGGTTTCCCATGGTAAAAGTATTGCTGTAAATGTTTCTTCTGGTAATGTAATTAGGAAGTATGGGCTCCAACTAATGTAACTTAAACAAAACATGTTGTCTTCGGCAAACTTGTTAAACAGGCATAGCCTTGTCTAAAAAGAAAACAGGGACATATAGTGTTTCCATGGAAACTCAGTTAAAATTCTGATTTGTGGATAAGAGCATAATCAGTACTACAATCTAAACCCATTGAATTAAATGAAAAAGAATCTTAATTATGAAGTCAACACAGGATAAAAGTATCTCTACACATGCAAGAGTCATAGTCTTCCATCCTTATAGATGCTTTCTAACTGCACATAAAAACAGAGGGGAGAAAAAGCAGGGAAATTTGTGTGGGACCCTTCTCCTTTTGCCTTCCATGGCCACTTGTGCCATTTTAAATACAAAAATCCGTATAAGAATTAAAAATAAATCTGTTTAAATGCACGTTATTGGAATTTGTTGTAGTTTACTGCATCCCTAATATGTGTTTTTGATTTGCTTCTATTTTAAATGAAAGGAAGAAGGGCTTTTCCCTTAGGGTAGGGCATATCAGCCCTGTAGTGTGAGAGAATGGAGAAGATAATATTTTCTTCCATTGTAGACATACTGGAAAGGTTTATTAATACTTGGAAATACTCTAGCATCCTTTTTGTAAAATAGCAGAAAAATGCAGAGTTGATTGGATTGACCTATGAGAAAACTAAATATGCTTTATAAATGCATTACAGCAGCATTTCTGGGAGAATCTTTGTCATTTAGAAATGTCTACATTTTGGAAAGTGGTATTTCAAAGTTATTTTGATGCCTGGGAATATGATAGAGACTTTAGAATAACAGCCTCACCTTTCCTGATGGCAGTGCGAAATAAGTGCTTCTGGAAAGCCCATCAGGATCAGCCTATCTTTGGTATGTGCCTTAACAACTATAAAAACCTGGCCTTTGCAAGGTTAACCCTCCTTGTAAGTCAATAACAGGCTTGCCTTTATACAGCAGCATAACCTCAGAAAAGTCCTGCCAAAAATCCTTTTTTTGAGTGGAGTTCTGAGGTCTTTTTGTGTTCTCCAGAGCTCCTTTCTGGAAGGAGCTGCCTGTTCTTATCATGTGCTGGGCACCCCTTAACTCTCCCAGACTTTAGGAAGCACTCAGTAGTGCTCAACACCTTTCAGTCAGGAACCCCAGCTGAATCTGCACCTGTCATGCAACTCAGTAGAAACAGAAGCTATTTGGTATGATAAATCCTTAGTTTAATGTAATATCAGACAGCTCCCTTTCAGAAACCTTCCTGATTTATTTCAAAGCTATTACATTAAAGAGGGTTACATTTGGTGTTGGTGATATTGATTTCCCTCAAAAATTACTAATTTATAATTCTAAAAAATGCTTTAAGGCTATATTGACAGCTAAATCCTACTAATCATTAGTATATAAGCTGTAATATACTGCTTGTTGAAGCATCTGGATAGCAGTTTATGTGAAGTAAGTATAGTCCACTTGTACTTTTATTGTGAAAGTCATGTCAGCACTTACACTATTTCCAGAAATTCATAACTCAGACAGAGAAGTTCATTTATGGTCATAACTTGGAACACAGTCCTTGGGCAATGCTGAAATTTTATTAAAAAATATTCAAAAGCCTATCAGTGCCTTTTAATTTTATCAGTCTCACTTTAAAAAACTTTGTTTCTTTGGGTTTTTCTAGGAGTATCAGTTCAGTAAAAGATATATCAGTATCAGTAAAAAATATAAATCAGGAGGGTTGCAAATCCACCAGTGATATTTTCTTCGTACTTGCAACTTCAGGGTACTGTGGTACTATACAATTTCAAACACATAAAAATGCGTGCACTGAGTCTTTTGGGCACATAATTTTTTTTCACTTTTCTAAAACTATAGCTGAACACCGTGTCGTCAAATAGCAAAACCATGCTTAAATAAAGTAATGATCTTAGAAAAATAAAAACATGAGAACAATTCTGGAGCATTACAGTAAATATTTGACTTATAAATAATCCAATAGATATGGTGTTGAAAGGCTGGAGATTTTTCTTCATTTTGAGGTGTATTATTTGGTATTATTGTATTGGTGTTATAGTATTTGGTTTTATCTGGTGTATTATTTGACTTCAAGTAACATGACTCATAGTTTCAGTAATTCAAACTAATTTGCCAATCACAGTATAGCACAAACAGTTTGTAGAGTATGTCACTATTATTATTATAACTCCGTAAATAAGAGATAAAAAATTTATTTCCAAATGATGTGATTAGATAAAATGTCAGTGTTTCCTCATCTGCTGTCCCGAGTCTGGGTTGATTAATGAGACTCCATATATTCATAGGTCTTGTATGGATACAAGTCCCCACTATGACAACAGGACAGCGGAGTGGTTGGTACTCAGTTGGCACTCAGTTCTGGAGGCAGGAAATGTTGAATTCAGCGAGTTCCCTCTCCCTGCTAGGATTGGTAGCAGCAGAATCTACATGTCCTGGTCCCCAGGTCTGTGGTAGAGGGGCATCGAACTGTCAGCAAACTGGACAGAGAACTCCCTCACAAATTTGTTTTGCAGTGGATGCCCTAATATTTATCTTTACTGCCTCGTCCAAAATATTCTGTGTCTGGCAGTAAAACAGCACCTACTATGATAGGATTTCAGTTTGGGAGGGCTAAATCACTTTGGAAATAGTAACAGAAGCTTTGTCCATGTCTGAAATAAACTTTTCTCACAGTGCTGAGATATGTAGAAACAGAATTTTTTTTTTTTTGTCAGCTTGCTTAGGTAGTATTGGAATCAAGTCTGAAAAGAAAATACAATTGAGGTTTGAATGTGTTGTATTTTAATTACAAGTGGAAGCAGAAAGCCTTATGTATCCTAAGAGAATCTGGTTACATTCTCTAAGAGTTCAAATAAATATCCTAATTTCTGTCTGTTTGTCTGAACTTTGAGCCTCTTAGGGTTCCTTAATTGCAAACTTGAAACCACAGCCTTTTGGCTGAGATGAAGAGGTACGCTGGATTTGCAGCTCTAAACTAGGACCTCAGCTTGTGAAGTAAAGCTCTTTCTGAGGACTTGACAAGTCCTGGATCTTCCCTTAAGATTTATAAGTGTGCTTATAAATATATACTGCTCCTATTTTTCATTTCAGTCATGGGTTATACTTGAATAGCAAGAAAACCCTATAAAACTAGAAAATGGTTAGGGAGTTATAAAAATACTTCTCTGTTTCATTATTTTAGCATTACTGTGGTCAGATTTCAATCTTCACATGCTTCCTATACCATCAGAATTAGATTTATTTGTTAGAGTAGTGGCCATGCAAGGAGATGCTGGAAGAAAGTTGAAGGAATTCACAGGAATTCACAAAAACTCTGCCACGAGCAGAATTTCCTTTGTGATGTTTCTTACCTTCTCTCTGCAGGCTGCTGAAGCTTCCTGAGGCTAAGGAAAATACTATTCAGCTTTTATTTTTTTTTTCTTTTCTTTTCTTCCTTTCTTCTTTTTTTTTGGTACTGGAATGAGCCAGGTGTCAGTAGGTGTTGGGTATTTTCTAAAAGTCACAGAAAGGGTACTCCAGACACCAGACAGGGTTTAACTTGCACTGCCTCACCTTCTTCAAATTGGGCAATCAAAGCCACTTTATGCTATCAATGTGGTCCTTGTTTTTCTCAGGAACAAGGTACCTATCTTTCCAGCAAAGTGCACTCAGTGTAATTTTGTATGCCGAGTGGTTGCCTTCCTCCAGGCTTATAGGAGGTTTGTTTTTGGGTTTTTTGAGGGTTTTTTTAAAGTTACAGATGGATACTCAAGTACCTCCCTCGAGCTGTGCTCCTCGTGCACAAAGTTTATCATGGGGTAAATGAGCAGATTTCTGTGGGAGCCCCTTGTGACAGTGTTGGCAGCACATCAGCTACAATCTTGTAAAGTTTGGAATACAAGTTAACAGTCTGAATGATAATTTACAGATAACCTGTTTCCCTCCAAGTTCCTCACTGAAGACTCCTGAAAAGGCAATGGAGTTCTAGTCTATATTTTTGTATGTTTTCACTCAATTTATATCCTTTTTGTGTTTCCTCCTGCTCCTGCTGCTACTTCATTAGTCCTCCAGAAGGAAGACGTGTGTCAGGGAGTCAAAGGGAGTCTGGTTTATGATGATGTTCACAGACTGCCCTCCACAGCTCAGTTTGTCAGGGCTTGGCTGCAAACCAAGCCCTGCAACTTTCCCTGGTGGTTTGAGTTTGGATGAACTCCGGCCTCCCGGCAATCATCATCCTGCTCCCCTTTCAGCTTGGCCTCACATCAAGTTCCCAACATCTCCTCCCTTTCTGCCTGAGCTTGGCCTCCAGGAAACACCAGTTGCCACTGCCTTCCCCGTGTCTTGGGAGTTACCATGCACACAACAGCTTCCACTGCTAATTCTAAAAATCTGGGGAAAAAAGCAGATTTGAGGTCCATGGGTAAAGAAGGAGAACAACTTTCCACTGCCCATTTAAGAAGAATTCACTCATTTACATCCTGCATCACAGTAGCTCTGATGAAGGAAGTAGTCTTCGTGTTTCTAAGTCTTATGATGTGAGCAAACTGTCTCCCATAAAAAAACTGACAGTGATATAGGATTTAAAAATGTCTGTGTATGTGCAGTCATTCCACTTATTTGATGACAAAAAGATAAAGGTAAGATACCAGTAATAATACAAGATATTTTTTCCTGCTTATTGTTTAGAATCCAAAACCAGGTGATAATTTGCACTTTGAGATATTTTGTATTTTACATTATATTTGTGTTAAAAAAAGACTAATTTTTGAACAATCAATCTGTAAATGTTAATGAGGCACTGTAGCTCAAATTTAGGTAGAAGAGGTAAGTGCAAATTTACGTGGATTTCTAAGGATTTAATACTAAAATATTTGTAAAATAATAAAATGATTTAAGGGTGCTTACACATATAATAGACATATTGTGACGTTAGGCAAGAAGGTTCCATGTTAGAGAAACTACAAGGAAAATTGTAAGAACATTAGAAATTGTCACTGAGTTAAATAATAAACTAAAAGAAAAACACAATTCAACAAAACAACAGTTTCTGAAAAATAGTAACATCCAAATGCAAAATGGGTACCTTATTTTTGCTGTGGTAGGGACTGTGCTTTATCATAAGAAAAACACAAGAAGTGCGTAACTGCTCAATAGTTTGGCCCATGTTTTTGTCAATTTTGATCTTCTATGATGGGCTACCAATAACTGTTCATTATGAAGATGGCTGGTATCACCACCCAGGATTGAGGCAGCCTGATGCTTTCAAGTACGAGCTTGTATTTTCTGTATATTAAAAGATACCCAGACTTAAAATGTTAGGCTGTTGGGGTTTTTTCTGGTGTTTGAATCAGGGTCAGACATTCCAGATAATAAAACTAATATTTTTTTCATGTTATAATAAAATTCTGAGGCTCTTCTCTTTGAAGTGAGGAACTGAAAAAAACATGAAAAAGGGGTGAGAAGAGGAAAGTTTAGGTAAAAGGGGAAAGATCACTGAGAAGGAAACTGAATGAAGTGTGAAGTTTGGAAAGGTGAGACTGCATTTTACTGTGCAAGTAAACTGAACCTGGGATTAGAAGCAGTCTGGGAAGTGCACAATTCACAAGTGCTTGCTCATGTTTTTGTATATCCTGCACGTGATTTAAGAATGACTGTCACTGAGAATGTGCTATGTTGGGCGATACTGGAGCTAAACTCTATTACTTGTTACATAACTATATTATTGTAAGAGAGTTCCTCTTGGAATAGCTATAATTTGTTAGCTAAGATTTCTTGGATTTGAGGGGAGAAAAATATCTACATTTTCTTTTTAATTAATCTACATAACACTAGTGTTTTAAAAGTTGATTTTTTTTAATCATCCTTCGTGGTGTGAATCTTCCATTAACCTGTACTAGCTGTTCTTGGCAGTTATGGTGTTTATTTCTCAATATTGTGTGTTGGGGTCTAGAGTCAGTGTCTCATTCTCTGCCTGAGCTAAACACCAAAGACAGATTTTGAACTGAAACAGATTTAGAGTATAAATAGAAGTGCAATCAACTCTTTTAAACTCTATAAGTGTGTTCTGGAATATTTCACATCTACTTATTAGATATTTTAAAAGATAATAATAAGAGTTAATCCTATTAGGCAGAAAGAAGAACATCCTAAAGAGTCTGAGCTTAATACACAAAGGTGATACAGATTGAAAACTAATCCTGCTACGAGCCTGTATCCAAGATTTCTTATTTTGAAGCCAAGTTCAACCTCATTTAAGATAATTCCATCGGAAATAGGAGCCCAAAATGTCCTTAAAATGTCAGACGTCTTTTATGTCTGAGAGATTGTTAATCTATACTGTATTCTGTGGGAAAAGAAATGGAAACCTTAAGATATTTTTGTAACCTTGCTGATCTAGTGCTTATATATAGTGTAATAGTGTATAGATATTTCAGAGAATGGAAATCTGTTTAGATTTTACTACTTTTTCCTAGAACTGTGTATTTGGAATCCATTTGTCAGGTTTATAGGGAGATTCCGCTCCTCTCTTGCCTGAAATAAATCAGTCTAATCTATTTTCCTCTCTTATTTTAAGTAGGAAATTATTCTTGTTACTTAGAACCTAAAAAGGATTCTAATTCTGTGCACAGAAGTAATTTGTCAGCGAAGGCTTTCCTTATCTTTCGGTCTATTTGCTTAACCATGGAGTTTGAAATGAACACAAGCAATCCTCATCTGAGGAGTAGTTGTTTTCCTTCACGTTTGCCTTGATACTAAGCAGCCCTGAGCCATGTAGCAGTTGAGCACCTCCCAGTGCTTCTATTCTGAAAGCAACCCACGGAAAGAGTGAAATATTACCTTCATCCATGGAATCGATGCATAAGGAAATTACTTATTTAACAGTAATTATCACTGAGCCAGGAATTTAATTTTGTCATTCTCAACTGTATGTTATTTCATAGGGTCTGCACTACAAAATAGCAGCCACTTTATTAAGCAGAAGGAAGAAATCTCAGGGAGTTAATAATTGTTTTCCACAGGTAGCATCAAAGGTATTTATTTCAATCACCTAAGTAAATTTGCTAATGTGATTAAAATGAAATATTGGATTTGCAATATTGGTTTGAAATGATACATTTTGTGTTACATGGAGAAAGAACTTTAATACCCCTCCATCAACTCCCATCAATTGTTCTCCTGCCCCCAGCTCCAGCCCACCTTCCTCTTTAACACTAGAGAAAAGGCAGCAGTGAACACAAAACTCATTTGTTCCTGGCTGAAGAAAAACAGTTGTTATCCTTTATGCTTGGACCAAGCCTGAAAATGTGGAATAATACTTTTTGCTTTAAAATGTATGTTCCACACAAGGGTCATTTAGAGATTTTGTTATTTGTGGTTTGTTTTTTTGATTAGAAACACGTCAGTTATCTGGGTACCTTCTTGAACAATATTTAGGAAAATGTCAGTGCATTTTTTAATCTAAATCTCTGTGGTAGGTGTTACACCCAGCAGGCCAAACTAGGAATAAGTGACATGGAAGATATAAATTTGAAGTTTTCACTTTTCCTTTTCCCCCCACATGTAGCCAGTTTGTAAAACATAGATTTGAATATTGGGTGGCTTGGAACACAGATATTTTATTTGGACGTTCTCAAGTACTGAAGGATTAAGGATTACTCAGAAGAATGTATTGGCTCTAAAAGCTTTTGAAGTATATTTGAATAGCTCTTATGGCATTAAATGACCAAACAAACAAAAAAAAAAAAGTCATTGAGTCACAAAATGCTTGAAAATCTCAGGGGGGGAAGCCTGCAAAAATGCTTTAGTATCATGAGGGATTGAAAAGAAAATTATTTTCCTATATATTAACACTGTTAATTCTTTTGAATCTAGAGGCATTCAAATAATTGTTAGCTGAAATTTAGGAACTATTAGTAATTTTCATTTATTATATTTTACATAGGATATAGAATATTTAGAAACTATTCATTCTGTGACAGGGATCTTCCTATGTGGAACTGTGCAAGGAAAAATATCTAAATTAGGGAAATGGTGACACTAAAATTTCATATTGATACACCACTCCAAAAACCTGTGTAATGCTGCTTTCACCATGTTTCACTATGTTTATGAGAGCTGTGTTCTCTCTTCCATCCTGCAAGAACAGGTCCAGATCATAGAATAATTTAGATGGGAAAAGACCCCTTAGATCATCAAGCCCAACTGTAAATCAAGTGCAATCGTCGTGTAGTTGACATCACGTAGTAATTCATTATTTAATACCAAGTTAAAGGATTACAAAACTCTAACTGAAGACAATGGGAATATGTTAAAATGTTGCTGTTGTAATGTTGTATTACCTTGAGCAGAGTAGATGGATTTATGTTTTACCTTCTTCAATGTCATTGTACCTCAGAGATTAGTGATACAGCTCTTTTCAAAGTTAGGTAAAGAAAGATTTAAAGAAAGTTGTTTAAAGGCAGGCAGTATTTAAATTGTTAGTGCCTGGACCTTCAGTTTCTGCACAAACTACACTACTGCTGAAATCGTGGGAATCTGCTCAAGTGGGAGCAAGACCAATATTCCTCATTGTCTTTCCCTCAGAGTCTGTCCAAGAAAACATCAAAATTCACAGAGGTGGTACTATGAAACCAAACCTGCAGCTGCCTCTTCTCTTTCTCATAAAGAGGGGTGCTCTGCATTTCATAGAAATTAATCACAGTGTTTCGATTATCATTATGCTGCAGCATTCCATTGTGCAAGTCATTGAAACATGCACATGGAATCTCTTAGAGATGAGCTTTACTGCAATTATCTTGTTACTGTTTCAGATTCTGATCTGTGGTATGTGATTTGTACAGGACAGAGAAAACTTTCAGTGTGTATTGACTTTTTTATGTAAGGCAGTTTCCCAGCTGTAAAGATAGCACTTTTCTACTAAACATTTACACTTAGACTCACAAGACTGTTTGGAGTGGGAGGGATCTCCTGAGCTCATCTAGTCCAATATCCTGCTCAGATTTGCATTCCCATATAATGTCATTATGGAAGAACAATAGTTTTAACTTTTTAATGTTTATTATACTTTCATTAACTTTAATTCATAGTTTATAAGAATAATAATGAACTTTGGAAATGGAAATTTTCTCAATTTTGGCAACTTCTTCTCCTCTCTTTGTGTGATATCTCTAATAATGTGAACTCCAAAGGGTCGACCTTATCAGGACCTTAAATGAACAATGTCTAAGTACAGTCTGCATATCTCTGCCTCTTACAAGCATTTGAGATTGACATTTTCCATGCTGACACAGCATCCAGAAATGGTGTATTTTCCTTGTGGAAAGTTTCTGAAAGTGTATGTGTTTTGCCTCAATTTCAGAGAAAGCAGATAGGATGTGCTGGGAATGAACCTAAAGGAGAGCAGCAGGTGAAGCAAACACATCTGTGTGGCTGTCAGAGAGCACCTTCTCATGGAGCAGAACATTAATTCCTAGATAATAAAATGTAGCTGGTGTTTACTCAAAAGAAGTGGATTTCTCTACTTACTCTCTTAAGTGAAAATATCCATGAGTTACAGATAGCAGAAAAATATTTATAACCTGCTCTAATAAGAAAATTCCTTATGTAATTTCACATCCCATGGTATCAGTTCATTACAGATTTCATTTCACATACTTTTCTCTACCTGCTAACACAAAATAACATGCCTGCATGACATCAGCATGTGTGCATTTGCAAAAGCAAGTACCAATAATCTAAATGTAAATACATTTTTAAATGATTCCTGCTGTAGACCCTAGAGGAGGAATGAATAAATGAAATTTTATTCAGTTTTCCAAAACAACTTTTTTTTGAGACTTTGTTTTTAAACAAAACGTTGTAGCAATGAATTTACCAGGAGGTAGATATTCAGACTTTTACGGGTTTAAAATCGAAGCTTTTTTGAATTCTCTCAGCTTAGGCAGGTGCAACTAGAAGAATCAACTTTGGAGCTTATGCAAACTTCAGTGCATTATATTGTTTTTTAATAGAAACAATGACAGGAACAGCAGACTGGGCTGGAAGAAAGGTTCATTGATCTTTGGAAAAACATAATCCCACCTGAGATTATGAGAAATATATAATTTAAACCAGTAGTATCTTGAATAATTATTTTTTAAAATTACAATCGATCATTATTTTCCTTTTTTTTTTTTGTAAATTTGAAACCTAGTAATATTTGTCAGATATTTTCCTTTAATAGATATTAGCTTCAATTTTTTCAAACACATTTTTGATGCCTCCTGTGTTTCACTGATAATTTATGGATTAAATGACATCAAAACAAATCATCACTTGGAATGTTAACCAACATTTTCATGTTGTTTCAGCAAATCTTCTGTTTCAGCAGAAAACACATTGTGTGGGTTCTCTACAGCTGTTATATTGGTACCAGTAAAATATAAATGAGATGGGTGTGAACATACATATGTTCAGCTTGTGGATCTTTGATGTTAATTATGGAACATGATATTTGAATGATTTTTTTTTTCCCTTGTGTATTCTTCACATTATAGAAGCAGCATCTTTTTGTTCAAGCTGAAAGTGGTCTAAAATATGACTGGTCTCTTCAATTTAATTTGTTATGGTTTTTATTTTAGGGCTTTCTTTTTTCATTATAAGACCTTTTCTTTCTGTGTAATTTTAAATAATCATTCTGAAGGAATTAAAGAGGCTGGGTTTATTTATTTATTTTTAATTTGTGTCTTTCCCAGCTGTAGGTATCCAGATGAAACTTGAATTTTTCCAGCGGAAATTTTGGACTGCAAGCAGACAGGTATATTTTAAATTGAAGACTTATTTGTCATTGAATCCACAGCAGATTTTTAACTGTGCAAGTGATGATCTGCAGTATTTTGTCACAAGCAGACTATTGTAAAGAAGCAATGTATTTGAAGACCAGTTCTTCTGGTTTTACATTCAGGTTCATCATTATGGAAAAGGAGAGTTCAGTGGTGAACAACAATTGCTTGATCCCATATTTATGGAAGCAATTAGAAAGTTTATTAACTTTAGACCCCAATACATTAAGAGTTACATTGTTGGCATGGTTTTTTTCTCCCCTATAAAAAGTGTAAACAGTAAGCAAAAAGGTGATATTTGTTTCCAGTAATAGCAGAACCATGACTTTTCACTTAGGTTTTCTCTAACACTCAGTAACTGAAGTATCACACAGATTAATAAACTAGACTAGATTACTGAATCATGGTTGGCATTCATAGTCTTCAATAAACTTTACCTAAAACATTCAGAGATATTATTTTTACTCACTGAAGAGGATAATCAGGTACTTTCTAAAGATTGGATGTTATCCCTAGTCTGGACATCTATTGGAACTGTGCTGTCACAAAAAGAAACCCTGACCACACCCCAATGAAAAATCACCTTTCATGCATGAATGGTCTCCAAGCTTCTCAAACATGGAGAAGATCATGGTTTAAAGGAGACATAAAGCAACTGAAATTGTTACAGTGTGAATGAACCCTTTCTCTGCAAGCAGGGACAGAATAGGGTTGACAAACAGATTTTAAAGTTTGCCAGTCATTTAAAAGTTTGTCACTCATTTTTAGAATAAATGTAGATAAAAATTAAATCATCTCCTTTATAATTCTGTTCATATGAATTTTTAAAATGGTTTATTTTGTAATCATCAAATAAGAAATGAAAATACTTAATTGATTTTTTTGATGTCATCTTCAGTGTGCATCTCTTGATGGCCGATGTGCTATAAGTTGTGATGATGAAGTAAGTATTGAACAGATTTTTTTTCCATGCATACCTTTACTGCAGTTAAACATAAAACTGATGAATTTAATTTGAACATCTAATTGTACATTATGATCTCTTGGTACAATTTAGAATCTCCTTCTAAATATTATACTATTTAGATTGGGACACTCTTATGCCTGCCTACAGATACCCACTGAAATACAAGCTTGACACCAGTACCTCTAACATGTGTTGCGATAATTTCTGCTTTGAATTTGCTCATTTATTCTTGTTTTCCTGATGCCTCACATTTTATTTTAAGGTTCTGTTTTCTTTCTTTTACATTTTTGGTTTCTTAACCTATATTACATTCCATTACTGTTATTGTATACTGGAGCTGTGAAAAATGCATAGAGGACTTGAACTGGATCAAAGTTACTGTAATTCAGATGTGTTCTCAGACCTCAGTTAACATTTTTGCTGTGTTTATTCTGGACTTCATGCCCATGGTTTTACAAGCTCAGGGACTCTCCACCTATGGAACGTTCCCCTTGAAATCTGAAATTCACTGAACTTGAACCTTCAGGCAAACCTGAGCATAGTTCACTTCCAATAGCTATGGAACATTGTGAATTAAACCTCTTTCACACAGCCCTGGTCTATGCAAATGCTATTATACATTAATCTTGTATCAGAAATCTTCTGTTTGAGATTTGCTAATAATGAGTAAATGCACCCTGCTGCCCTTGTCAATGCTAAAGTTAAATTACAAGCTGTTTCTTTAACACAGTGATTAATACTCAAAGTTATTTATCTTGCTGGCAAGTGGTGAATGAATGGCCCTGAATGAATGTTTTTGTCCCTAGTTAATATTTCTAAAATGGATTGAAATAGAAACCCTCTTATCTTCACATTCCACAAAAAAAGATTCCATTTATTGCATTATGCCTGTTTCCAATAACAGTGCTAAAAAATTAGTATCTTTTAAAGTTCTGAACCATGCTAGTAAATGACTAGATCTTAGAGATTTGAGACATGGCCACTAATTCTTGAATCAAGCCAGTATTTTCCCAATAGCATATTACCTATAAACTATGAAAGTTTGCCTACATTTTTTCTTGTCCAGAATGATTTCTTTTATTTATTTTTTATACCATGGAGAAATATCATTTCTAAAGCACTATCTTTAGATTAATATTTTGTGCATGAGGACTGCAAATATGTATCCTCCAAAGATCTCTCAGTTAACTTAGGTCCTCTCCTAATACAGTTAGTGGGAGGTTTGTGATTGACTTTGGGGAGAACAGTGTTCTGGTGTTAGCGCTTACTTCTGAAATTCCATCTTTCACACACCACTGAGGTTGAGGAGCTGCCTCTTCTGAATACATCAGCTCTACTCAGTTCTCTGCCAGCATCATCAGCTTTTCACATTGAATTTGCCACTTTTGAGCTTTCTAGCAGATCAAAGGTTGAAAATCAGTTGTTTTTACTTCCTTTTTGACAGGTTTTCTGTCACTGGGGGTGCCTGTAGCTCAGGTTCTCCTATTAGAATGAATATCCTGCATTTGCATTAGGGAATGGTGTTCATTATGAACTTTTGCCTGATTTTGGCTTTCTTGTTTTTTTAAAAAATTTCTTCAAGCCAGCATTTCTGCAAATCTCTCCTGGTCTCTGGCCTCACAGAACAGTACCAATATGTGGCCAGAATGAGAATCAGACACATCTAAACATCTCTTGAAATACCAGACCTCATTTTCACATCTTTCACAACCACTACTCCATGGGGCTACTTTCCTCCCTAAAACAGCACAGAGATTTTGCTGGATGTGCAGAGTGTAGCAGAAAGCACATTTTGTCATGTCTCTGTACAGCCCAGTTGCAGCAGGGAAGATTTTGAATTAGAAACAAAGCCAGGAAGATTCCTATAGTGAAAGCCATTATACTTACTTTTTTTCCTTTTACATAAACATCACAGAAAATTCAATAAGCAATGATAAAAACATTTGTTGATTTAGACAATAAAGATTTAACACTGAGGTAGGTATTACTGAAGAGAAACTGAGTTATATCAGGGTTTGAGTTGAACCTTATGTTTAAACTCTGAAGCACAGTAATTAAAACTTTGCCTGTAGCAAGTAATTCTGTGAGGTTTAAATGGTGCATGTGTGTGTAGGGGGAAGCATTGATTTGGGTTTGCCTTGTTTTATACAGTTCAGACATCTGACCTAGGAAAAGCTAACAGTCCTACCTCTAAATCCAGTTCCCAATTAAAAATACAGTTTGAAAAGCTTTAGGAGACCTGTGGGGCCTGTTTTACAGAAGTTTCTGGTCCCATCCCCCAATGAACAAATTAAAAAATATTACCTGGTCCCCTGTTGGTTCGGCAGGCTGACACTGTGTTTTCATTAATACATCGTTAGGGTAATGACATTGTGCTGATGTTTTTCTCCAAACACAGGAGAAGCCATCAGGAACACCAAAGTTCTGAATCTTTGCAAACTTTGTTATAAGGAAAACTTTTAAGAATGGATTACAAAAATGCTGACCTTAGTTTTTAATGTTTGTTTGTAATTATCACATATCCTTCCATTCTGTACACATCTTTGTTTTGTTTTGCATGAAACAAAAGCATAAAAATTAAGTTGGATAATATCCCATAAGTCAAGACAATACTCACTTAGAATTTATATACAACACTTTATATGAAACAATTTATATAAAACGTTATAGCAACCTGAAGGCTTTACCTTTTTAGAATTCAGTTAGCAGTAAAGTATATAGCTAACTTCTTGCTGTATCCTCAAATAAAATGTAAAAATAGCATTTTATTATTTTTCAGACAATCAACTGTTACCTAATAGATAACAATGGATTTATTTTAGTGTCTGAAGACTATCAACAAGTAAGTGGAAGATTTTTCTTTAGTCTTCTCATGTAACACATTCATCTAAGTATTTTTTTTAAATAGGCCATCTTCTGAAAATGGTCAGGAATTAGTAATATAATTTTTTTTTTAAATCCTTCTACAAAGAATGGAAGTTGTTTCTCACATGAGCTCAGTTTCTGTCTCCCATTCGGGCAGGGTCTGCTCTTGAAGTCGTAAGTGTTCTCTTAAAGATCATTCTTCCTGCAGAAGTGTCTGTCTTCTGTAAGAGGTTTTTACTCTAAGAAAAAAAAAAGAATTATCTGTGCCATTTTTGTCACATGGAAGGGCTGGGAAGCAGGGAGGGAGGATGCTGGGGAGGACACAGAGCTTTTACATTCAAACTTGAGATAATGAGATTTTACAGAGCTGTTGGCTGAGGAGTTTGTTTTCTGAAGTGGATTACAGTCATTGAAGGATTGAAAGTAAGCACTCAGCATCACAACAGAGAGGACAAGAAACGTGATTATCATAGAATCAGAGAAAGGTTGGCTCAATCCTGCAAACCTTATGAAGGAACCAGCACCATTCTCATTAACTTTTGCCTGAAAACAGCTGGAATGGTGCCCCAGTCATGCCAGACCTGTCCGAAGTTGAATTGTTTTTATATGTTGGGATTGGGAATAGGAATATACACACTCCTACCTAGCCCTCAGGTGAATTAAATTTGTTATGATTGTCATGACCTAAGAAATACACTCCTTATAGAATAATTTTGATACATTTTAAACGTTTGTCTCATTTCCTCTTTTGTTGTTACTATTTACATGTGCACAGTTGTGACCTGTGTCAGTGGTTTGCTCGTTCATAACTGGTTATGGTGAATACATATTAGGAAGAGATGTTTCCTTTGGTAGTTACCTGATATCGTCCATTATGTATTCCTGTGAATATGTCAACTACTAATATTCCTAAGAATATGACAACTGTTGCACCACAACTAGGCTAGAAATGTGTTCTGACCTGTTTTTTCAGTTAATTGGATCTAAGTCCAAGAGGGACAGCAGAGATATCTCTATGTTTATATAAAGTTCTAATGAGATTACAATAGTATATATTTATTTTATATATGTAGTGTTTATACACTCTATTGTGGATAGAGAAGGGGTAGGCAAGTGAGATGATGCCTTATCAATTTTTCACCTGTCTGGGGTTCCTTCAGCCCTGTTTTTCTATGGACTTTCCAAACATGACCTGAACTGCTCTGAGAATCAGGTTTGTGGGGCAGAGTAATTCTTCTGAATTGGAACTGAATCCTAATGTATTAAAAAAATGATAACCTGGCTGTTACTGCTTTGGGGGAGAAATAGCATTTACAAAGGGAGCTTTTGTGGAGAGAACTGTCACTGGAATGTCTTCATCAGACTGGTGCACAATTTGATAAATCAGGTTTATTACTACCTAAGGTTATACAAGGCATTTATGGTTTGGAATTTCTTGACATTGTCTACCTCTCCAATAGTCAGGATAATCATTCTTCATCAGTCAGCTAGGGCTATTGAAGCTGGTATTTTTAGTCATGTTCTTCATGTTTCTAGGAGACTTTACATACCCATATGTTGTGGAAAATGTTCCAAGATTCCCCTGAGTAAAAAAAAAAAAAAGGGCAATACTTTCTTTTTTTAGGTGGAGGAATGCCTTTTTTTAGATAGGGCTGTAACTTTTCTGCCTGCAAACTCCCAGGTGCATACTTGAGGTCAGCTAAGTTCCTTGTAATGGAATTGGGGTTTAGTTCATACAAAACCTATGGAATCCATGCAATTTGAGAGTGTAGTGCCCTTTCCCCCTCATAAATTGTGGGATTTCTCCCTCTAAACAATGAAGAGAAATACCCAATCCTTCTGGGAGTGGAGGCTCTAAAATAAAACAGGTCTTCCCAAGGTAGAAAAATGCTGTAAATGCAAGATTTTCCACTGTCACATGAATGGCTGCAGATGATGGAGTCACTTCCATCCTACGTACCAAATTCATAACACGAATATTTGTTTTCTCAACAGAGATTTATTTTTATTAGTCCAGAAGTACTGAATAGGGACAAAATGAGTAATTCATCAGGCTGAGTGGTTTTAAGTATGAAATGACTCTGAATGGAGTTAAAATTTATAGGATTGATGAAATGTACTGTTCCAGCTCCTTAAACAGGTCATGCAGGAATTATAAACAAGGCTTTTTAATGACTGTTTATGAAATCCTCTCACAACCTGTTTATATCTTTTTTGAGTAACATTTTAATCACAAGCCTTTGTGATCAGATTAGTGTGTTTTCTTTACAAGCTTTGGGTTTGGATGGCTTTTATTTCTGATATTAGATGTTATATAATGTACCTCAATATATTGTTTAAGCTCTCACATCTGCTCAGGCGTAATAATATAATTCCAACAACTTGCCCTGACTGGGAAACCCTCTTCAGATTTTATGTAGCAGCAGTCCTGAAAACCTGTCTATGTCACCATCAAAGCCACTCTTGTCAGATCCTAGAATATGCCAGTTTAAATTTTATCCAGTGTTGTTTTGCATTTATCTACACTTTTGATAATTTCTTGCATTTTCCGCTTGCAGACTGGTTACTTTTTTGGGGAGGTTGAAGGGGCTGTGATGAACAAGTTACTAACAATGGGCTCTTTTAAGAGGTAAGAATTAACTCAATATTTTATCTCTTAAAAAATGTTTTAACAACAAAATCAAAGATACGTAGAAGAAAGCCAAGACTGGCATTGTGGCTGGATTCTCATCTACACCTCTTTTCTGTGTGATCTGAGTGTACCCCGATGCCATGTGCATCAAATGCTGAGAGCATTTGAATCAGCCTTCAGTTAGTCTCTTATTAAAAAAACAGTTTATCTGACTACAATGCTAAAATTGTGTGCCTTTCCTCTTCCCACTGAGCTCAAGTGGAAAAGGGACTGGGCCATAGCTACTGAGTAGTTTTAAAGCAAATCATTGATATCACCTTAGCATTTGACCTGTAAAAATTTGGAGATTTTCAATATAGACAGTGCAAAGTGCCCTGCTGTTAAAGGGAAAGTGTGTTCTCCCAGTAATCCATCTTCATTCACATGCTAACTTACCTTTGAACAGTGTTGTGACTATTGACCTGGTCTTACTATCAGGATGACAGTAAAAACTAACAGTGATTTTATGTGTTGTCCTTTGAAATAAATTATGCATGCTGAGGAATTAAAAATAACTGTTCCATTTAACCTATAACTCACCACTGAAATCTTCATGGCTTTCACACAGTCTAAAAACTGTTCCATACCCCTTTGTCCTCTTACAGCACAAGAGGAGTGCTGACAGTATATTTCGTACTTTTCCCCTTTATTTTCCTGTGCATTTCTAGTATTAAAAAAAAGACACATCACTGATTCCATAAATCACTGAGTTCAGTTATTGCATGTGACAGTGTACACAGAGGCTCTCTGAACAGAAGATTTGTGGGCTTGCTTGGTAAAGCAGCTCTCTTGAAGGCAGAAAGCTTTCTGTGCTGCCTCTGTGTGTTATAGCTGGATACCACTCTCAGTAAAAGACTGATCTGAAATGTAAAGATCTAGCACTCATGGAGTCACTCTCAATCCTAGTTTTTCTGAGGTGGCAGCCTTTTTGTGTTTAGCACTACGTTGTTTAACATATGCTGTAGAAGGAAGTCAGGTAATACCTATTTATAGACTGAGTTTGGCAATGAAAAGATGTGTTTATATAAGAGGTGGAGCCTTTTATTTGATGCAAAGGAACACATACAGTCAAAACTAAGGGATAATGCTTTAATTTGTCTGAATTTGTTTTGTCCTGCCCAGCAACACATTTCAAACAGAACATCTACTCAATGGTTGATGGTAGTGGCACCACAAATGAGAAAACAGACTGCAGGTATTGATAGTTCCATCAGAAATGCAGTGGGTGCCTCTTTGGTGTGGACCACTGGTTAGGATTTTGCTGGTCTTGAACTCCAATATTAGACACAAGGAAGCCACAAGCTCAGAGCAACTGAGCTGCACACTAATAAAAATGTAAAGACAATGAGCTGATTATTTAAACATAATAAACTGACCATTGACAATCAGCTAAAGATGGGAGAGAACCAAAATGGAGTAATTCCACTAAATGAGCAAACTGCCTGTACAGCTGATAACAACAGCAAAAATACCCCAAACTCTCTTTGAGCTGTGCTAGATGAAGCCTTGAAATAAATTATTCCAGCAATATGAAGAAGAAATAATTGCTGCCTCTCACGAAGAATAGTCAGATATATTTACTGTATTTTTAAGATTATAAATTTGTTTGGATGGGGTTGTGTTTTACTTTCCCAAAATTTGTTTTATATGAAGTAATAATAATTTTTAAAAAGAGTGCTTGATGCAGTGGCAAAATCTGTCAGCAATACCATTTCCCCAAGAGCACAAAATGGACATTGCATACATTATACTTGCATAAATACTTGTACATATTGCTGCTCTTACCATGTAGACAAAAGCAGGGAGCAAGCTCTGTTCATTAATATTTCATTCTGATAATGTCCAGAGCCATCCTTTCTTGCAATTTGTTTCTTACAGAGCATGTACTGTCCAGCAGTTGAATTATACAACACTGCCATGTTTGAGCTGGTCTTGCTCCTTTTTTGGTTAGTTTAGAAGTAGAAGGTTCTGTGGTGCCTGATCTTCCCTGCAGAAGAGTTTGCTGACAACTCCAGTAATGGTGGGACTGGGAGTCCTCTCTTCCTTCAGCAGCAATAATCTGAGTGGCAGTGCCAATATCTGCTCCCACCTCGTGGTCCCTGCCAGTTTCCAGGCTCTCCATGCACAAAAAGAATGAAATAACCCTTTGTCCATTCTCCCAACTACCACAAATTTGGGGTGATATAGAAGTGCTTTTTAGGATTGAGATGAAAGTGCTACACAAAAGGGGGTTGTTTGCTGCTGTCTATATTTCTTTTCAACCTGCAGCAGGATGAAATTTAATTTTTGTGTTCGCTGTTTATTTTTTAACGTGAACTTAAATACCTCCTTCCCTCCTCAATTGCTTTAAACTCAGTACTTCTTTTGAATAATGTGTACATATGTATGTATGTATATTTTCTTAGTTTATGGGTTTTATAATTAGGGAGAAAAATTATATCAGTGCCTCCACAGCAACGTGACATGCTCTATGATTTCATTTAGCAAAATTATGTTTATCTTATACCTTAAGTATTGCACACATTTAAATAATTTAAATATGATTTAAATTTATTATTAAATAAATTAGGATGTGCTTATGGAAAAGTATCTGCTTCACATAACTTAGAAAAGTTTCTTTGTGGTTTTCTCAGCACTTTGTTTATATAAAAACAGTGAAAAAATTCAGCAACTCAAACCATGAAAATCTAAAAAACCAACATTAACATCAGGAAAATTAAGGGCTATCAAAGCAATGAGATCCCCAAAGAAATAAACATAATAAATCTGTAAGAAAAAATGAAACATCTCTTGACTTCAAAACACTTTCACCCGTTCCAGCTGGAGGAAAACTAAGCAATTCTATGTGACAAATATGGAAGCAGCATAATTTCCTCTTACCGTTCTCTTTCCACCAGGCATCCTCTTGCATAGGAGAATCTATGTGTTGGTATTCGGTATTTAGTAATATTGGTAAGTTTGCAGGTTTGGTATTTGGTAATACTTGATGCCATTGTCAGGATATATGACTGACATGGCACACCCTGCAATCAGCTCTCCCAGGTGCTAAGGCTCACTCTATCAACTTCTTTTTGCTTTGAGAGCTGCTTCTGTTTCTCAGCTTCTCTCGCAGTCCAGATCCTTCACCTGTGCTCTCCACACGCACAGAGGCAGACCTTCATGTCTCTGTCTTGATTTGCTTTATAAGCAAAACCTGGCAAGTGTTTTGCCTCCAGGTTGTAAGAGTATCCACAAAAAAAAAAAAAAAAA
>VZRZ01007072.1:783066-845214 GCA_013398175.1 Climacteris rufus
AAAAACAAAAAAAAAAAAAAAAAAAAAAAAAAAAATCAGAGCTTTTTACTAAGCTACTTGCAAAGAGCAGAATATTCCAAAAGCCAAATAACGAGAACAAGAACTAGTTGCTCACCAAGACACTTAGTTTCTACTTAGGCAACACAGCCTCCAAATGAAGGATAGTTTTCTATTTAGGCCAGTCTTTCATATTTAGGCATTTTATTAAGATAGGCTTATTTTTTTGGCCTTAAATGGACATTTTTATTTAAAATTTATGTGTATTTTCATGCATATTTTTACAGTCTCCAATTTGGCCTTCTTTTAATTGGGCAATGTTTTTGAAAGTAGATGTCTACTTTGGAGAAGATCAGTGATAGACTGAAGGAACAATCCAAACTGCAGTTGTTGAACCTGGTTTTGGACAAATTGTCATTACCAACAAGAGCCCTGATTTACTTTTTTTTTTTTTATATTTACTAGATGTGCTTCTGGTACCTGCACTCTGAAACTCCCACATTGCTGTGGGCTAGGTTTTCTGTTAATATTTTGTTCATGTGGCATCTAAAATTAATGTCTTAATACTGTGTTTAGGGCACTATTAGGGTTTGTGTCTCTGTAACTCTTACCTTTGATGCAGTGTATTCGTATACACAGTCAGTTTATACACTTAAGTTTGTACACAGGCATGTGTGCTACTTAAAATGAGTTCTCATTCCATATTCTAGAAATACAGGTTGAGTTGTAGTTTTCATGGGTGTTATTCTTTGGGAACCTCAGCAATTTGGAACAGCTGAGCAATAAAAACAAAGATATGTGATGACAATTTTGTTTTGTCAAAATGCTGTAATTTATTTTTATTCTTTCCACTGATTTTGTTGAAAGGTATTAGCCTGACAGCTTCTGGACACTAATGATCTGTCTGTCAGTGTGGGTGGGAGAGCCAGAGCAGGAACAGTTTGGGATTTCTTAGTGCTCTGCTACCTTCCCACAGGACCCTCTCTAGACTTAGAAGCTGGTGTACTTTTCACACAATTCAACACTGTCCCTCCTTCCCCTCCTTGTGAAAATGCCAAATCGGCTGCACATCTTATGTCTGAGTTAATGAACCTTTTTCCACCACAATTGAGCTGTGGTCACCACTAATTTTTACACAGGGTAGTGAGTAAATCATAGTGCAAATAATTAGAATTTCTGTATTATCAGCTTCCTTTGCTCAGTTCTTTGGAACATTTCTTCTTTTCCGATAGACTTGAGGTTTATTTCCATGGTAAAAAGCATATTCCAACACATTAGATGAAAACCACCAAATCTTGAATGGATGACAAAATATTTGAAATTTTATGCACTGAGGATCTTTCAGCTGTTACAATTGTCAGTGATGGTATTTTACACTACCGAGTAGAAATCCATGATGAAAAGCTAGCTGAAAGCAATAGAATACATCTGCTAATATACCCTCTGCTGCTGGTAGGTCTTGGGAGTTCAATGTTCTTGAACCAGATTCATACTCATTTGTAAGTACATTGCAAAGTATGAGAGTGGAATTTACTGTATCAGGAAATTGGCAATAAAGGGGTTTTCACTAATATGTGTTTGGCCCCTGAAGTTACATAAACTGACATTGCACATTTAGGTTGTGCTAAGTTATTTTCCAACAGTTGAAGATGATTGCTCACAGCATTTGTCCTACAGCTGATGCTGAACACAATTGCTCTGTGGCCCTCAGGCGTGAAAGTTGACAGCATGGTGATGTCAAAAAGTCTCAGGCAATTCATCTATAGCAAGAGCAAAGCTCCCCTGTGAGGGGCTGTAATACAGAACATGGAGTTGGGCACATAGATGGACTTAAACCAGGAAGTTGTGCTCCATGACTACAGTCAATGGGACAGGGTAGGGTCAGTTGCAAACAGTTAATTAAAACTGAAATGCAATCACTTCAGAAAGGGTAATCTGGAAGCCTTTCTTCTGCAACACTGAGTTAAGTCTGTCTGAGTGAGAAGAAAGCCCATTTTCTAAAATCTCAGCAAAACCTTAGCAGTAAAACAGCATTGGAAATGACACCTGAGTACAGAAGCACTACAGTGTCTTGGGCCATTGTTTTGACTACAAATGCTCTAGTAGCTTGTATAAGGAGTAGGGCTGGAAAGCTTTTGCTTTCCTATTACGTTTATAAGAATAAAACCAAAACAACTGGATTTGAAATTGTGGCTGCCTTGGGACCCATATAATACCGTTCACAGTGACAGAGAATCAAGACTTTGTTCAATATTGGTTCAAACAGTGTTCATATTTTAACATGGTTATGGGCTTCATCCACTGATCTTTGAAGTGTGTTACAAAATTCCCATTTGTTTCTAGCACAAAACAATCAGGTGTTTTAAGATAATTTTGCAGTAATGATCACTGATATATTTTGCACATCCTATCATACAGTTCTTTGAATCATCTTTGAAAACCTTGAGCTAGGTGTTGAACCAGCCCACTTTGGAAGTTTCTGAGATGGGAATGGATATTTCTGAACCCAAAACTCATTCCAGAGTTTTGTTCAGAAATCTGTCTGCTATGTACCTTTCTAAGATTTGTTCCTTAAGTTTTTCTGTTTTGTTTGGTTTGTTTGTAAATCTGGATACATTAGCTGTTTTCTCATTTGTTCCTGAACCAGAATCTCCACACTGGAAACACATGTATCTACTTAATATATCTACTTAACCTAAATTAAGTAAAAATTAATAAAAGTAAAAATGCTAAAAGTAATATCACCCACAGATGATACCCAAGCCTTTCCACATAACAATTCTGTAGTGTTCCACATTATTTTGGGTTTTTTTATTAAAACTCTTTCCTTCTGTCATCACTCTGAAGTTTAGTATTTCTTTCCCTGTTAAATGAAGGAGTTTTTACCTAAATACATTTATTATTTTTGTTTGTGTTAGTCATAATACAATCTTAGATTGCTGTATATTGCATACAATAAAATAAGGAATTCCACAAAAAATATAATGTAGGATGTTGGGGTACAATATTAATTATATTTCTGATTATTCATGGGAGTACATGTTTCAGTAATACATTTTTATCTCTGAGCATTTAAAAAACTACTGAATCTATTAGAATGCCATAATTACATAAGAAATGTAATACTAGTACAAATAGTGAAGGAATAAAGGCTTATATCAATATTTAAAATTAAGTTCAAATTATAATAGGTGTTTCACATGGCACATTATAATAGTTTAATAGTATATATATTATATATGTAGTCTATAATAATATAATAGCCTATATATAATAATATAGATATAATAACAGTATAATAGTATTTAACACTGCTTAGCAGAATAATGAAGTCCACAGACTGAGCAGGAAGTTCTGCTGTATGGAATTAAAAATTGAGACATTGATTACACTTTCAAATATGAAACAGTCACCAAACAATTAATATACTGAAAAAAAAAAACATTTACAATGAATACAAAACAATGTATTCTACTTGTACCACTAGAGATTAAATGAAGCAGGATGGGTAATTTAATCTGTATAAAATTTCTTGACTACTCTGCAGAGAGCACATCTGTAAACTGCCCCTGTCACTTGCCATCATCACCAGGTGGTTCAAGCAGACACACAACACAGTGCTGGGACCCAGAGGAATAAAACAGCCAAGCCAACCAAGGCTGGGAAGGCTGAGCTCTAGAGCTTCCTTTCTAGGGGCTGGATTCTGACCATGGTTAAATGGTGAACCAAAAGAAGGACCAAAGGAGGCAGGGGAGTGGTGTATTTCTGCATGCCACAGTGGCAGCACAGCTTACACCGTGTACTGCTCTGTTTGTCTTGGCAGATCTGGGTGCGCGGATCTGGCTGTGGGCGGGATTCTGCCAAGGATGGTCAGTGTTCAACTCACACCATGTTTAGGTCTCTAGTTCTGCGTTTGTCTCCCATGTGCCTCTCTCTGCCAGTCCACAAAACAATGGCTTTGTAGGCATTTCTATTCTCAACCTAAGAGAAAGATAATAATGTAAGCAGTATGACCATGTACTAAATGTTTAGTTGAAGCTGCGACCATATATATTAGAGATTTTGCTGTAAGCCAAAAAGAAAATATGGACATGACAAAGAAGCTTTTAGTGATGATTACTGTCACAAAATTAGATCAGAAAAAAAATGCAGTTTCCACCACAATGGAATACATTTTATTGGTGCAGGTTGCAACATTTCATGGCATGCAGTGCAGAATGCCTCATGGTGATGCTGAATGCATTTCATGACCTGGTTTTGGCAGCTTCTGGGACATCCTTTCTGTAGCTGAGTTTGTGTGCTCTCTCTTCCTCTTCCCTTAGAAGCAAGGCACACATTGCAAAATATTGAAGTCCCATCTCATACATCTATTAGCCATCTCTGTCCAGTTGTGTTCCTTTGTCCCTCTGATGATGCAAAAGTCAAATGGATATGTTCAAGTAACAATAGTGACATTTATTTACACTTGTTGCAAATTATCAGCTAAAGATTCTTTACACCTGCTATAGATTTTAAATGTTTTTTATGTGGATGCATATAGTCAACTGATTGTTCTATGGACAGACAGATTTAGAGAAATAATCACAATAATTCCATATATTAGCTCTGAGTTCTGGATTTTACATTTAGATCTCTGAAGTGTTTCAATGATAAGTAAAATTGCAAGCATAAATAAATTCCTGTTTACTGTGCATCTGAAGAGGCTTCTAGCATAAGTTGATTACAGAAGGTACCTGGAATATTTTGCCTTCTTGAAAAGAAGCGAAGGTAAACCCATCCTGCTTCAATTATCTCTATTGTCAATGCACTGAAATTCCACTTCTCTCTCCTTCAGAAGCAATGCCATGTTACAAATCAGTTGTGCTCTGAGATGCTGGAACTGTAGAAGTGTGTTTCTGCTTTTACTGAAGTTCAAGTGGTCACTTGTGAGAAGCCTCTCAAATGCATAGGCTCTTTCACTTTCTGGGGCTAAATGTGTTGATCTTAGTCCAGAACCAATTGTTCAAGCATTGTGTTGGATGTGTATTCTCCTCCTCCTCACATTGTTTATACCATTGTGTGTTACACTCTATGTGTATCTTCCCTGGTTCCTCCCAGTTATGCTTTTTGCTCTGTTCTGTAGTCTGATAAAATCCTTACAAAGTTTTCACAACATTTCTTATACTCCTTTGTGTAACCTATATTTTAATGACCCCATTCCCTCTTTTTTCCCCCCTGCCGTTACAATTTTTATTTTCCTGTTTACTTGGTGAGCAGACTGTTCCATATCATCATTGTTATTCCACTGTGTTTTCTTCTTTTAGTCAAGGAGTTTTCTGTTCTTCCCTGTAGAATTACACTTTATGACTACCAGGCCATGTGTAGAACAAACAAAGAGAGTAGCGACAGTGCCCATAGCTTACTGGACGTAAGTATTGTACATTTTATCAGCACCTTTCTATGCAACCATCAAAGAATTACAAATATCTCATGGCCATTGTAAGCCCATTATTTTGATTTGAAATATTTACGTTCTTGTGCTTATCCCTGTGCATACAAAGGATGGTTCATTATAAACAAATGCAAAGTGTTGAGCTTTTTCAAGTTCAATAATTTTAATGCTGGGCCACCATTTCTGAGGTTCTGTCAGAATGTTCTTTGCATCATATCAATCCACCTTTCTAGGAATTTGTAAATTTGGCAGTAGATTGTATCTTCTTTGGGAGACTGAAATCACATGCCTTTTCTGTACATAAACAAATAATTAAAATGAAAAATTTATTTTTTCAGTATGAAAGGATTGGTAAATTGACAAGGCAAGCAAGTCAGTGATTTTGGCACTTTTTTTTTCCTTAGTATTTAAACGTGTTTTAAAGTAGAATTTCAATGCATTTAAACCCTTGTCTTGCAATCTGAATACAAACCCTGTCCCTCAGCAAATCCTGATTAGAGACAAACTGGGTCTTGCCAGGGCAACACTTCCTTGTTGCTAAATCCTATATCTGGGTGATAACCCCAAGGGTATTTTATAACCATGGATCTGTTTTTACTGATTGTTAATAATCTACCAGAACTGATCAGGTGTTAGAAAGAGTATAAATTTTGCATATGAAAAAGGAACTCTTTCTACAAATAGATGACAGTAACAGCATGAAAAAAATCTCATTTAAAGAGAGCAGAAGCAAAACACTGACAATTTTACCAATCTGGAAAAGTTATCTCATAGTATTTTTATATGCACAGGGATCTAATTACAAAAAAAACCAAAACAAACAAACAAAAAAAACCCCCAAAAAACTCTTTTAATAATTTTGTACATTAGGGGATGTTTTTATTTACATATTTACATTACTCAGTTTTTCAAATACCTGCACATTTGAACTTACAGCATTTAACGCTATTTTATCCACTAAAGTCTGGACCTGAAAAAAAGACCATCTTGACATAATAATAAATATTACACTGCAGTGAGACCTAAATTATCAGCAAACCAGAATGGATGCTCTGAAGCATGTTTACATGAGAAATCTTAAAATATAATAAAACTCTTAACCAAAACCTTCCATCCAAAGACTTGGGGCTTCAGCTCAGTTTGCATAAGCACTCAGCATGTAGAGTTGAAGTATTTATCCCTTAAAAGCGGGATCTAATCCAAGAGATTTTTGCTATTCTAATTTTTGTCCAGTATATGTTTACAGAGAAAAAAACTGCTTCTGTTGTGGGATACACTGAGATATGTCAAGGATGTTTTTTGTTTAAAGATATTCATATTCTTCTTTAAACCTCAAGTGAGTTTTGGTGATGCTCAATATGAAAGATGTACAGAGTTTAGGTTATTTTATTATTTTTCTATTGATTCAGTCTCTTCTATCAACCATGACTATTGAGAAAGTATAAAAAGAACTTGCATTCAAGAGAAATAGGATTAATTACTCATTTTTCTTGGGTTTATGCCCCATTTTGTACACACCAAGTTATTATCAGACAGTATTCAGTGTAATTTCTACTTAAACAAAATGTTTGCTCACAAATGTTTATCCTTCTTTTTGAGAATTATAGTTTTATAAATACAGGAATAGAGACATGGACAAGATGGAGACTCTAAAAAATTAATATTCTAAGCCACATAGAAGTGGAGCAGAAGGCATGAAAGAGTCCCAGCTTTTTAGACTGTGGGAGTAAAATGATAAATTAGGGATGGATTAGATTTATAGATAACCTGGTACATTTCTTTATTGGAAAAGTATTGCTTAAAAGCTTTCCAGATCCTTTGTTATTTAGAGCTTTTTTGTTTTACTTGGTTCAGGTCCTAGGTGATTCTCCATAGAATCACTTTGTTGGAAATGTCGCAGTGCCATGGAGTCACACAAGTAAATACTTTTGGCTCCCAATGGTGGTTTAGCTACATAGAGAGATTAAAATTCCTGCAGTTTTTGCTGCAGTTTTTGAAGGAACAGTCTCTGAGTGGAAAAGGCTCTCTAGTAAAATCACATTTCATGAGAATTCATTTATATCAATGTAATGACATGGTTTTTCCACTAGAATTTCAAAACAAAATTTCTTTTTCATTTTCTGTACATATTACTGAATTTTTTCAGATATATTGGGGTTTTAAATTTTCATTTAGTTCTAACATTAAAATAGTTACTATAACACATAGTATGTTTTACACTAAATGTGTCTTTTTCATAAGTAATAATGAATACATTGTTTTATACTTAATTTGGCATTATGAAAACAAAAGTATATACAGCAAAGTTAATTACTTGTGTGTGGAATTTCAGGTTTTCTGATTTGGAATGAAAATAAAGAAGATGACCCACAGGGCTGAAATTTTGTTTTCTTTCATCTCTAGGAAAGTCTTGTAGCTCTTTATCTTTCCGTATAGGACAGGGGAAAAATCTTTCCTGTCTCAGATCTTGTGCATTCTGCTGAGTTGTGATTTCAGCCTTTCATGCCCCTGACTGAGTTCATTGGGTCTGTGAGTTCTCAGCCCTGCACAGAAACTTTCTCTGTGTCTCCAGAAAATTTTAAATGTCCTGTTACTGCTCTGCCAAGCAGCACTGCCTCAGTGAGTGCTGATTTGGGGTGGCTAAGCCTGGCTTTAGATATCTGAGGAGTCTCATCCATGTGACTTCTATGTGCCAAAACTCTGTTTATATTTAGAAGAATCTGCAGAATTTTATGCAACTAGGACATCCTAACACAAATGAAGGAGACAACAACATGTGACAAATTTCTGGGACCTAACTTTTCTGCCTGCATTTCTTTCATAGAAGCTTAATCCTATTAATAGTCTTTTCAAGAGTGAAATATTCAAAATGTATTAGAAGTACTGTAAACAGAGGATTTTCAAAGGATTTGCTATATTTGTTATGATCCAGTAAAACAGAGGGAGGAGGGAAAGAACTGCTTAAAGTGTTTACAACTGGACTGTCAATATGACACAGATAACCATTTAGGTAAATTCAAACCTCAGAAGCTTTTCTGAGCTTAATTAGGCTGAGGTAATGAATAAAGATTTATGTTATAGAGATGCAAGCCTGTGAATTGCAGCCCAAGAAAAGCTCATTTTATCTACCCGAGCTGTTCCTCCAGCAATAACCTGGGAAATAGGAACCCCTAGAGGTTAAAGATTTAAGAATCATTTGCAAAAAGTTTCCTTTTCCCACTGATAATCTATGTATTTGACAAACTATGGTAAAAACAAAATTTCGTTACTATACATTTTAATAATCAATATAATAATATTTCTTCACAAGTAACAGCTGTTTTTTTCGTGCTTCCCATTCATTTGAATATCCATAGCATTGTTTTGACATAAAGAATTCAGTTATGACATAAATACTGCATGTTTTGCCCTTTTATTAAATGAGTTACTTCTCTTCAGCCTTATAATGCCTTCTTTGCTGCAGTAAAGTGGATTATGACTGAAGTTGTCTTGTAAGTAGATTTTATCAAGAACTTAATATTTCTGAGTTACTGAATATTTGTACTTTTGAATATAAATATTTGTACATTTTGCATTTTACATTCATTGTGCTGCTTTTATGTGATTTTAAATATAGTAGTTGTCAATTTTTCTTCTTTCCAATTTTGAATTGTTAAAATTTGAGAAAATTTGGACTCTATAAATGTCATTTCACTGTTATTGCATTATTCATGGTCTTCACTTATATCTGCACATCTTTGTGTAACAGATCACAATGTACAACCCAAATTTATTTTTGTGGTTGCTGTTAAATTTTAGATACATGGCTGGCTGGTTGTGATGCTGCTTGGGTGGGCTGCTGTCAGTAGAGAAACCTGTTGGCCTGACTCACTGTATTGTTTGTCACGTCATAAAATTCTGTAAGACCCTTCACAGTACATGCCAGATAAGGTGTACTCTGGATGTTGCTGAATTTTTTTATCTTCACTAATTCTTCTAACATTCCCAGTTATTCACAATGATCATTACTTTTAAGAGTGGGTGCCTAAGAAATAGCAATATCATAGGGAAAAGTCTTAAAATGTGTCATGTTATTAAGCTATATGATTTATTATTATTCTTATCAAAAAGCAGAGCTACAGATTTAAGTGAATTTTATCTTTATTGATGTAGAATTATTTTTTTCCTTGTAATCATTCTTTTTACTGTAAATTGTATGAGCTTTTTTCAAAGTTCAGAATAAGAGTTAAGGAGAATTAACTGAATGGCTACTGGCAGAGGACAGAGATTGATCTTAAATGCAGCTTTCAAAGTAAATATAAGGGAAAGAAATCATGTTAAAAATGAGACTGATGCTGCATATAACACCTTTGAAAATGTCAAGAAACCCTCTTTGTTTATCAGTATTGTAGATTTATGGGCATATGAAGAACTGAATTTGGTTACAACAGCTAGACACTTTCAGTCTATTCTTCCAAGGAAATCATTGTGTATTTTAGTGAGAAAATGTGTTCTTTACAATTTCTTTAGCACTGATTAGGCAGTAGTTAATGTTGTCTCCTCTTAGAAATAAAATAGCTTTATTATTTCAGTTTGAGAATTAATAAAAGAAAGTATTTTATGTGTACTCCTGTATTGTAGCCAGAACAGTTATAGTCCCATGATATTTTACTAGAGTCAAAATATCCACATAAGAAACAATTTTCAACAGTAAAAATTAGTTTATGCTGCCATGCACTGAGGATTTTTAATGGTTGCTTCAAATACAATTGATATTTTAAATTAAAAATAGGTAAAACTGTGATTTATTGATGGGTTATTTTCAGAATAAATTCCCAAAGTTAAATACAACCCAGTGAAAATATGAGAATAGCAGCAGTTGATAATCCCAGAGTTATGCCAGCAACTTGAATTTCAGTTCTATGTTAGCTTTTATTTAAAATAGGATTAACATTATCAAGCTACTGCCAGTTAAGTGTTTTGCAAACATTCTGTAGGGTAATATGAAAACTTTAATAATTTCTCTAGGTTCCTTGTGGAATTTAATCTATGCAGTTGGTGGCACTCTGATCTAACAGCTAGAGGTAAGTGAACTTTTTTTCATTGTATAGTGGCAGAAATGTCTATATTAAATTGGACTTCTGAAATTCAGATGTGTGTACACACTTTTAGATCAAATAATAAACATCTGATAATAATAGCTTGCCTCCTATGTCAGCATCATCTCCTTTGTTAATGTTTCCTAAAACACAAGAGAATTAAGATCTATGAATAACCACAAAATGCTTGTGTGCACTCTAGGAATACAGTACACCACAATAATGGAAAATTTAAAACAGTAGATAATGATTAATTATGTTTTTTAAAAACATTTCCCTTCATTCCAAAACAATCTTTGTGAATAAAGCAATTACACTGACCTTTTTATGTAATACAACTTTTTTGTTTTCTTGAGCTGCTATAAAACATGGTGGTATTATTGTGCTGAAAAATGCCATTTCAAAAAAATGGTACAGGAATGTGACCCTCTCATTTTAATTTCATACAGAAATAATTTTTAAAGTTTGAGATACTAGATTTTATGCTAAAGAAGGATGGTTAAAACTGTATTTTGTTTTATCATTCCATTGAAAATAGACATTTAAATGAATTAAAATTCAATTTACTCAAAACAATTTTTTTAAATGTGGAAGCTTCATTTGAAATAATGGAAATTTGTAATAGTTCCCTTAAGAATGCGAAGTGTTCAGTGTAAGATGTCTGTTTATGCTTTAGCAGAATTTTTATGGCATTTTCAGAAGTGTTGCTCAAAAGTAAAGGGCCATTTTACAAGAGCAGTGCTCTTCAAGTGTTAATTTAATAGGCAAATTGTGCTGTGAGTCACTGATTGGTATAGGGATTTCAACTGAATTCTTCAGCCTAATATTTGCATATTCCTTAGCAAAGCAGGGGATAAAATTCCTACTTTAGGCTTCAGTTGATATTTGCATTGCCTGGGTACTAGGCTGTCTTTATGCCAAAATAATATCCTGTCTGAAGCTAAGATATCAGAAAGACTGAATAATCCAGTATTCCCTATAATAATGAGATTCTGGAGCTCTTCTAGGGTGAAAGTTCTATCCCGGAGCAACCACAGAGTGTGGCGGTAATTGGTAAAGCACATCAGGGTATTGCCTGAGGAGTGTAAATGTAGGGAGAAGGTGAGATATTTCACAGGAGAGCAGGAGAGAAAAGCACATGCGTAGGTGTGTTCTTCTGTAGATGCTACGTTACCACTAAGAATTGTAATATTTATAACTGCACTTAATGAAATTAAAATTAATAATCTTGCACAATTTTTTTCATTTTTTTATTTAACAATGCTTAACAAAACTCACAAAAAAGATCAGTTCCTCCTCCAGGGAAATAGCTTCCCACTCAAATTGTGAGCTTAATAGAATATCACTTATTATGAAGATGCTGGAGGGTCCAAACATACCTGCCCATTTACCAAACCCTATTATGGAAAATACTTCTGCACAAGATCTTGTAATCTCTATCACATTTGTAAATGAGAGAGAAGAAATCCTAAACCTTGGACAACCTCGTCATCTTCTGGATTCTAGCAAGGTGCTGGAAATCTGAGACCAGTGAATCTTCATCAGTCTCTGTGTTACACAAACCATGTGTTGATACAAGTGAGGGTAGACTCAAAACACAGGTGATAAATTCCACTCATTCTTGACAACAGATAAGGGGAACAGAAGAGAAAAGGAAAAGGTGCAGCGCAGCTAGTCAGACAATTTACAAAAAAATACCAAATTGTTTAATATGTCACAACTATACTAAAAGCTTCAGCAATAATAAAACTTTTCTAACCAACCTCCTTTGAGATCTGTGCATTTGGAGGAATAATTTTTTTTATTATATACAAAAACTGTGAACAGGTCAGAAATGTGAGTCCTAGTGTGTGATTGCAAAGGCAGATGTGGTTGTTCCCCTGGCTCTGCTCAGTGGATGCACCACTCCCTCTGGAACAGATCATCTCCAGTGGAAGATCTGTCAAGCCCCAGAGCCTGTTTAGTGTAATCTATTTTTGTCATACCTCATCTTGTTTTGTCACTTAGCAATTAGTTTCAGATAGGGCTAACATTCGTGCTGATGTGCAAGGTATACCTCTGGTTTAAGGAACAATGAAAAAGAAAGGGAACGAGGGAGAAACACTGTGTGACTGATCCTTCAGTGTGAGAATCAGAAGAGCTGCCTTCAGTTCCCTGTCAGCTTTGCTACTGTCCTGTAGTTTGACCTTGAACCAGTCTCACTGCTTCCTGGTACCTCACTTTCCCAATATTTAAGATGGAAATAGTGACTCTTTTTCCTTGAACTGCAAGAACTTAGATTAAAGGTGTTTTGAAGTTAATTATTACTATTTTGGGAAGCAGATAACACGCACTGCAGCTGGGTAAAGTAACTCTTCTGCCTCCCCCACCCACAGAGTTCCTGATGAAACCCTCCAAAGATTCCCAAACTGTAATACAAAATAGATGTTTTGGCTTCAGTAAAATATACCACGATTTACATATCAAATAAATGCAACCTCCCATGAGTAAAGGTTAGTGATGCACAGCACCACTGAGATAAAAATGACAGTAAATCCAGCTTGAATCTACATGGAAAGAATAAAAACTTGTGCATAAGTGTAAAGTAGGTTGGCAATGGCTAAACCATTAATAACTACTCAAACAGTGATGCCTTGCAAAATTACATTCCATGGATATACTTTTTTTCTATTTAATTGAAAAAATAGTGTTATGCACTGCCTAGGAAATCTCACAGGGTGGCAGAAGCTGAGTAACGTTTCCGTTCTCTGAGAGCTCTGCAATACAACATCTCGTGTTGTTCCCAATTTTGTGTGCTGTTCTTCCCATATTAACATCAAGATATTTTTTCCTGTGCCTATAGCGCAGAGGTTGAAACAAACCCTAGAGCCCTGTGACACAGAGTATCCAGCCTTTGTTTCCGAACGCACTATAAAGGAGACCACGGGGAATATTGCTTGCGATGACTGTTTCAAGTAAGCCCTTTCAATTTTTTTTATACAACTGTTTGTGACAAAGCAATAAAACTGAATTATTCAAGGCTGTGTTGAAGAACGTGCAAGTCTGTTATGTTTTACCTGATGTGCTGACCTCTGTCAGGGTGTCATTTCTCCTATTACAGGGGTCAGTTAAAAGTTTGATGCTCTTAAATTAAAGGGGTGCCTATTATTTTCTACCAAAAAATATAAAAGCAGTAGAGGCTTCTGTTAATTTCAAACAGTGAATGTTTTAATACTTTTCCTAAATTCAGGCAGCATGCTAAGGGCACAGCCTGTAAGACAGAGATGCAAAAAGATAAGTACTGCTCAGTCTCCTGTCCAGGAGTGAAACCCTGCTGGATAGGTTAAGAATTCCCTGGTGGTACAGTGAGATCTGGTTGTTTTACCAGAATGCCAAACAGAGCTTTCTTCTTAGAATTGTTAGGCTGAAAGTTTGGGAGAGGATTAAATCTATTCTCCAAACTTTCAGTGTGGGGAAGCTGAGTGAATAATAACAAATCTCACATGGCAGTGCTGCAATCTTGTCAGTTCTACCAGTGCTTCTGTAAAATTGTCCCTCAGAGGGTTAAAACACAAGAAACACTTCAGTCTTGTTTTCCTCTCTCACACTGGAAGTGTCTTGTCCCTGCATGTGGTGCTTATGTGCTGTGACATTTTGACTGTAGTTCTGGTATATTGTAGTTGCCGAATTGCATTGGTATTGTTTATGCAAATTTCCGTACTTTTTGATAAGTCTCTTAATTGGATTTCCTTTATGCTGAGTAGTTGTCACTGGTAGGAAGATTAGTATTTACAGCAATAATTTATCTATCAGTGTAAAAGTCAGGAAGAATTTATAAGTTAAACAAACACTGTTACAACTCTCTCTTTCCAGGCTAAATCAATATGCAATTAGCAAATACAGGTGAAAACTTCTCTTTGAAGTCAATAGGTGTGCTTCTGGACTTACTCCTAAATTTTCTCCTTGATATTTTCATTACTTTAAAACAGGAAATAGGAGTAAGTACACTGGAGATAAATTTTAAGTGCTAATATTCACTTTTGATTTGTTACTGACCAGCTTTTAAGTAGAAGGAAATTGTTAATGTCTAGTATGAATAATTGGTTTTATATGGCTTTGTGGAATAGAAGTATGAGAGTGCTTTGTAAATTGATGCTCTGGAACCCTTTAAGTGCAACAATAGGTCCCACTGCCTGAAAAGTACAAACTCAACAAAATCAAGCCATGATTTTTCCACTTGACATATCAAATACAATGTAGGTTACACTGCTGTGAGTGCTTCGTGCCAGCATTGTAGAATTTAAGCAGCCTTATTTTGTGATAATTTAACAGAAGGTTACTGAGAAGTTGTGCAACAAATTATCACATATCCCTGGAGGTGTTCAAGGCCAGGTTGGAAGGGGTTTTCAGCAACATGGGTTAGTGGAAGGTGTCCCTGCCATTGCAGGGGGGCTGGAACCAGATGTTCTATAAGGTCCCTTCAAACCCAAACCATTCTATGATTCTGTTTAAATATTGCAAACAGACGTGATTACATGAAAAGAAGATTAATTTAACAGGACTAGGTTTTCTCAAAGGAATGCAGATTTTAGTCTGTGTTCCTAGGTAACTTCAGGTCAAAGGCAATAAGTTTCAAAAATAATACAATTCTGCAATACTTGGAAAGCACCAAGCTGGAAACTGAGTTTAGTGAAAATTATAGTATTTCAAAAATAATGCACTAAGATCTTTTTCATAGAAAAACATTTTGTGTTCCACAGTGGAAAAAAAAAATAAAAGAAAACCCTGTAAGTTGCAAACTGATCTCAAGGCACCCATTATTTTTCTCCACAAGCAACGGCAAAACCTAAAGAAATAATCCAGAAGAACTATTAGATTCTCATGGGAAAGCTGTTCATTATACCGTTTACCCACTGTCATTAACAATCTACAAATTGCATCTAAGATTGCAGACTGCATTGGATTCC
Organism: Climacteris rufus; assembly: GCA_013398175.1. Taxonomy (NCBI): domain Eukaryota; kingdom Metazoa; phylum Chordata; class Aves; order Passeriformes; family Climacteridae; genus Climacteris; species Climacteris rufus. Next base: position 798,519 of record VZRZ01007072.1, read on the forward strand.
AAATATTTTTGTTATAACCCAGGACACTTTCCCGCAGAACAGCTAAGGAATTTGACCCAAAGTCCTTTGTAGACCTACATCTTCTGACCCAGTTTTCTGTTTCATGGCCTCGGTACTAATAAATATTTTTATAAGCAAGTGTGTTGCTTAATATTTGTAATTTAAGAACGATGGGCTCAATCAGTCAGAATTTAGGTTCAATTTTTATATGGCAAGTCTGGAGCTAACACTGTATCCAGTACTTAACTTATGCAGCATCCCTTTGAGCCAGTGGGATTATTTTCTGTGTGCTCCTTGGATCATGTTATAGATTAATCTGTGATGTATAATTGCAAATATTTATTACAAATAGAAAAGCATATTTGTAAATATTTACCTGATTATGTACCTGCTGGAATGCTCTTTGAATGCTGGAAAACCTCTTTACCCTAAAAAAGAAAAGTCAGTATGTTGAGAACAGGTTTGCAAACAAAAGTTGTGCAAATACTCTGCTTTAAGTAAGCTTGTGTCAAAAGTTACTCAAATCACTGCCTTTTGTTCCTGCAGTGTCAGGCACTACTGTAGAGCCCTTGTCTGAAAAAGGAGACTAAAAGCAGTCTCTTAGTTGAAGTAAAAATGATGAGTGATGTTAATTGAAACCATATAATGTTACTTACATAAGACATTCTGGGGCACAGGTACTGTGTTTTTGTTAACAAAGTCACAGTCATAGTCAACAAGGTCACAGAACGAGAGGAAGAGGTTTCAGCCTGTCCTGGGTGTGCTATTTCTGATCCTGTAGAAATTCTCTGCACCTCAGTGGCCAAAGGGAAAAGACTACCAACTGTAGTAATGAAAACTTGTTCTCACAAACATTTCCAACCATAAATTTAATCATGGGTGCTTGGATTTAAATTAAAGTATCCTCAAATAAGTCAGACAGTAGAAAGGACTACCTGTTAATTGCTTTATTAATAGCTGGCTCACCTTTTCAGCCATCTCTGGGAATTTATTCTGTCAGTGGAAGGGCACCTATACACTTAAGCAGTCTTTGGGTCAGGCACTAAATATATACAGACATAAAATGCACCCTCTATATGTAAACTTATCTCTTACTAGCAAAAAATAAATGCTACTTTGAGATAAATTGCAATGTTTAAAAAAGATTTTCAAAAATATAGGTTTTATTAAGAAAGCAGGAGCCTAAAAGAAAATAAGAATTAACATAAGAATGTCATTAGGGTCAGGGTTTGGCTGTCCTGCCCTATAATTTGTTGTTATTCAATATCCCAATGATTATTAAATTAATCTGTTATTTAAACAGCAATCAAAAACAAGTCAACCTACATTTTCTAAGCACTGTCAACAAGAGAGAAAAACTGTGATTTTTTGAAAAATCTGAAATGGTTTCATATTTTCCACTAAGCTCTTCCCATTTATAGCAAAAAAAAAACCCTAAAAAAAATAAACCCCATTGCTTCTGAAAACTTATATGATAGACTGTTCAATGTTCTACCACAGTTTCTATGTTGGAAATAATTAATTGCTAAAGAGAAATATTTTTTCTTTATCAGTCTCAACTGGAGACTGATAATGGAGTCAGAACTACACTAATGGCAGATTACTTGGTATGGAATTTAAAGATGGTGTGCTGCTCAGAGGTGTGGCTTTGGTTGGATATTAAGTTTGAAATTTTTGGCTATATAAACATCTCAGTGCTGCTTGCAGTTTTATGGGGTATTGCCCCAATATGTTAGACAGTTTTAAATATGTCAAGTAATGTTGTTCAGCAATGTTCACTGGTGACACTACCAGTTTTTGCCTTTTGGTGATCACATCATAACAAATTTTACTTGCACTAAAAGCATCTAAGGAAAGCATTCTTAGAATGTCAAAGTTCTTGCTATAAATAAGAAATGATGATGGGTGTTATGACATTTGACCAGAAAAATGTTGCCAATATTTTTAGTATATCCTCTCATCCGTTTGTATAACAAACAAAGAAAAGGTTTTGTCTAATTGCAAATCTCATTTATGCCCGAAAATTCTAAAGTTTTCATTAAGGCTTCATTTGGGAAAATACCATTAATTTCAGCTATAACTCAGACTGCTATGCGTGTGGATATAGCCACTTAGTCATCTCACCATTTATACTTGAAATATATATATTAAAATTTCAAAGTTGCAAGGAACCAGTTGAGTGCATAGTTGCTTAATTTCTGTGTTCTCCATAAAAACTGTGGGTATACAGATCAGGCAGCAGTTGCACAGTCAAATGCTTAAAAATCTGCCCTTTTAACCTCTCTTCTTCATGTGTGATGACATATTGGACTTGGAGGAAGATCAAAAATCTGATCTTACTTCCAAAACGCCCCCTTCTCTTTTAATTGCAGCACTCCTGGGCCCACGAGGTCAATACCAAAACCCCAAAGAAACTGTTTTGTTTCCAGTTGATTGTTTCTTCACAATCTTAAGACACAAAACAAAGAGAAAAGTAAATAAGAGGAAGCTGTATTCTCACTGGGGATGCAAGGAAGTATGTAGGTGCAATCATCCTAACCCTGGGAAAGATTTATGTGTTTTTTAATTATGCAAGATGAATATGTTTACTTTACCTTGTTTGGTATCACATGTAAATTGCCTGTTGAAGTGGACAGGAACTACTTATTTGAATAAACACTGTCCCATGTATTATGTGTTTGGCCCAATAGAGTGTTAGTAAGCAGGAAAATCATCAATAAACCAAATTGCTTCTCTTGCTTTCTCAAAGACTGGAAATTGAATGCTGTTTATTGTCAATAAAAGAGGTAAATGGCAATGGAAATGGAGTTCAAGATGACACTGAGCCCTTTTATGTGATTTATAATTGCAAATTTCAGACTTGTCCACTAAAATTTGGCAGTAGCAGATAAATAACAATACAAATTAGATTCAGATTGCTCAGGGTATGAGTGTATTAGTGTCAGGAATAGTGCAATCTGCAGACATTAAAATGGTAATGGTTTTTAAAACCCACTTAATCTTGAGACATACCACCATTTGCTAAAATATTTCCACATTTCTTTCTCAGTCAAAGCTTGCCAAACTGCTGTACTTGATCACGTTTAAAATGTGTAAATAAATACACAGTTCAATTTCCCATGAAATAAATAATCATTTGCCTTTTCAGATTACTTAGTAGTTTACTTCTAAAAAAATAGTTTAGTCAGTTTACTTCTAAACAAATCAACTTGGCACATAAAACAGCCAAAGCATCGAGGGCAAATGTCCTCTCTCAGAGCTCTATCGATGTGTGTCAGAACGTCCCTGTGTAAGTACTGGACTTCTCAGGGCAGTTAATTACAGTCAGTCTTCTAAAAGACATTTTGGGTTGTATTCTTTTTACTGTATCCATCTTTTATGACCCTGAAGAAAATGCTTTCTATATTTCACCATCCTTTGTTTAGCCCGTGTTTTCGCACTGTTGCTTTTCCAGCAGCCGTGCCAAGTACCCATGTGATAACGATGCACTTGAGTGGTTTTGACTTGTGCCTGTGTTGGGTCACAGGTGTGCTGTAGTCAGACTACTCAGGACTGAGCTTTCCAAAGTTGAACAGACCATAATTCCTGAGAGCTCACTTATATGTACATGGAAGTAAAAACAAATCTTCAAGGGAAATTCTGTATTTTGTACACCTCAGTGGCTCATTGTCTCAAGGATCACAATCTAAATACATAGAATTATCTTGCCCCTCTGTTTAAAAAATCAGATCTTCCAGACTTGCAGAATGCTTATGACTGTTAAAGTCTTTAAATCTGAGGCAAGAGCAGTATTTCTAGAAACTAATTGTAGCCAAAACCCCAAGACCCTAGAAGATCCAAAAATATTTTTCCCTGTTCTTTCCTTGTAAAAAGTATCAAATTATGCAATTTAAACTGCTAGAATTGTTTATTAAAGGTCTTTATACTTAGCTTAAAATTTTATATTGTGTGTTACCCACACTTCTCCACTTGCAGGCTGAGTAACTTTCCCTTCACTTCAAAGGCAACAGTGATTATAATGTTTGTGATGCAGGTGCAATTTAAAGTCACTGTATGGGCAATTTAACTCTAGCCTTTGATAATATATATTTTGAATGACCAGTTCAGGAAACACTGTAAATTACTATTTTCATTTAAGAAAAAAGGTATATAAAATAATAGGGCAAGACATATCTGAGTTACAGGCAGGTCTGTGCCTGCCAGACATTAGTTTAACAATCCCTTGGATAGTTTTCAAGGTAGAGATATTTTTGTTTGCTTGGGGGGTTCATTTCTAAATAGACAAAGGTTTCCAATATTGCTCTTTTTTTTTTGCCTTTTTTTTTTCAGAACTTTTTAGTATGCTAGTTGAATTCAGGAGTATTTTAGTTGTTCATACACAGAATGCCTATGTTCCCCTCTCTGTAAAATCTTGGAGATATGTGGGTCAGCTTCCTATCAGTTCACTCTCTTAATGTTGTCTGAAGTTTTGCTATGGGTTTTTGTACACTCTTTCTCTTAACTCCCCACTTCCCTCCAAATGACCCTAGACCTGATTTGCTTGAGAAGTTTATAAATAAAACATGGGAAGGTGATGATCTCCACCCATTCACTGTTCATAGTTAAAATCAATATTCTATTAAAATGTAAATACTACTCTACTTAAAACTTAATTTTACATTTTGAACAAGCATTAATAAATATTAACCAAATGATAGATAGTAGCTGATGCAGTGAAAAGATGCTTTGTAATGACAGGGGATTAAAAAAGTTGTATGACTGCCATAATATATAGAGTTGAGGAATAATATATGTTATTTTTATCAACAATGGCTTGGAATAGGACAGAATTGTTGAAATTGAGAAATGATGCAATGAATTTTTAAAGCCAGGCACACTTACGAAGAATTGCTAATATTAGAACATTAATTTTAGTTTGTAATATATTTATATTATATTACAATCAGATGAAAATGAAAACACAGCTTTGACATCTGTACATGTAACACTTCTCTTTTTAAAGGTTTTGAGAGAGCTTAATGGATATTTAAAAGCCTTTAACTTAGAAAAACAACAAGAATCTTAAGATTTGAGAGCCACACAAGAAATATTAGTAAATTGCGTAAAATAATATAGATTTTTAGCTAGCTATGGAGAAGATGGCATGTAGTGTATTTAATTCTTTCAGATGTGGCCTTCTCAATCATTGCAAAAGTTTAACAGAAATAAATTAACAACACCCTTGCAAAACACACTGTGGACACACCTGATAAGCAGTTTAGTTCTATGACTTATTACACATTTAATGTGAATCTCCTGATCATTTCTGCTTTTTATACTTCAGTTTCTGTTGTGTAGCTCCTTGCTAGAGTCATATTGTAGATCAGGCTTGACCTAAAGTTGTGGAAATGAGTAGTTATGAATTCTTGCAATTCAAAAGTTGCTTTTACAATGTCAAATGATATTTGTGAACCTTCTTAAATGAGAGTATATATAAGTTATATTTAGAACCTAGCTTAGAAATCATATAGTATTTTAAAAACGTAATCTGAGATGTCTCTCAATGCAAACCACAGCTACTTGAGTAGGGCTAAAGGACTCTACTAAAAACACGTATTTGATAACATGCTGTAGTAGAACTGCATTTTCTAGCCTGGATAACTTCTCTGACTTCTCTGTTGTTGTCCTGTCAGCCAGGTGTCACTGTCAAAAGGCAAAGGCCAGCCTTTAAGATACCTCTGGTATGATTTGCTTTGTGCCATTTCCTGTGTCTCCTCTGTTGGTCATTGTATTGTAAGCATACAATCACCCAATCTTTGGAGACCCACTTAGGTCACACTCAGCTCAGCTTTGGTCAGGGATATGCAAGTTGACTCATATTTAAAGTCTGTGGGATTTCTGGGCTTGTTTTCTTTGAAAAAATTTTGCAGTCCATTTTGAACCTGGAGATCTGAAATTCTCCATTACCCTATATCGTCACACGGAACGGTGGCTGCACTAGAAAGCTTGGGAGCAGTCCAATTCCTCATTACACAAAGTATCTTTTGCCATCCTAAAGGCTGTACACTCAAAGTTTTGGGATGTTTGTAGCATTCCTAACAGGCAGTTGGTCAGGTGCTCATGTCTGAGCATCATTTATTTGATAAATCATTCTGCTGGTTGAGAGTGAACGAAGATTGGCACTACTGGGGGTCCCTGTCTGAAGCCAAGGGGTTTTCAGCCATGACACAGCTCTATGGGCATGACATTCAGCAGACAAAGGAATGGTGAGGATGACACTACTCATCTAAATCCTCAATTCTAAATATTGCTCTAAGTGTGTTTGCACTGGTACCAAATTGTGTTAGAGTCAGGCTGTACGTGGTAGCAATATTTTGCTAACATGAGGTCAGGGTCCAATTACAAGCCTGAGGCTGGGAGTTTATCTGCCTCTTTTTATGTGAGAGAGCCACTAGCTGATTTTTTTTGTATACTGCTCCAACTCTTAGAAATGTTGTTACTGGCATATATGTTATTTTTATAAATTGCATTAAAGATATTTCATTCTCTATCACCATTTATTTGGAAAAAAAACCTAAAAAAAACAAAAAACAAGTAGCCCAACTTGACTGTGATATAAACATTTCATTCATTCATTGCAAAAATGTGATAAGTGAGAGAAATGTGGGTTGGAAATGTGGCCAGTAGCCTGGAAAGCACATGATAGGAGTTGGGAAACAGCAAAGTGAATATCTGCACTTCAGTTGAATGCTTAAATTTTGTTCCAGACCATTAGGTTTGAACATTTGCAACCAACAGTTATGTGAGTAACACATATTTGAGTGCAGCGTGCACAATATTTTCCATTTACTCTACCCTGCTGCTGGTATGTTTTTTCTTTCTCTAAAAAATAGGAAAGATCACATTTGACAGATATGAAATGTAATCCCAAAGTTACAACTCATCTTAATCCAAAATACACAAAGTTCATTAATGGAGGTTTGCATGCAAAAAACACACTTAAAGGCCTGAGGGAAATGGCTGAATTTACAGTGATGCTCAGGCTCCAGAGTGCCCATTAAGGGCTGTCTAAGTGGAGTTCCATGGAAATTCAGACTATTTTTTCGCATCTTCATCCATGGGTTTAGGTTGCCAGTTTGCAAATTGTGCCCTCCATTTATTTCAGTTCAAACCACTCATGGTGAAATTCTTCCATTCTTTTTAGGATTTGTCTGCATCAGGGTATTTAGAAGATATTTTCTATTGTCACCTAAAAATGATTGATATGATTATGTATGTGCAGGAATGACATATGCTAACTCAATTATGTGATATTCTAATCATAATTTGAATGTAAGTCCCACAGTCATCACTGTGACAGTTAACAATAGTAATAATGTTCCTATGGACATTAAGCAAAAAAAATGGAAAGTGCATACATGGATTTTTTTTTCCCTTAAATCAGGCTGCTAAAGCTCTGGAGCATGGAATTAAAAATTAATCTGAACAGTCATTTAAATATTTGTATGATTAAAATCCTGCCTAAGCCATGTGTTTGTCATGACCACATATTCTACTGAAAAGCATCTGTTGTTATGAGCACAGATATAAGAGCAGGGTATTTTTGTCAAATTAAAAGAGAATATTGATTGTAAAATGCAACATATACATCAGCAGTTTTTACTTATGAACAAGGTTGTTTTAAGACAAAGTGCAATAATGAATTATTTCTGTGAGAAAACAAGAATTAATTTTTAACAAGAAACACACAGTATTGTTTTTAAACAAGTTAAATTGCTTTTAATGTTGTTGCTATGTTCAAATTCTCCTCAAATCACAAAGAAATATCTTCTGTTCTTCAGGATAATGGGAAGATATTTTCCCTAAATGTTTTAATTCAACAAGCATAGTCTTATCTTCTAAGAGTCTTCAGAGTTCCATGCTGCTTGACATTAGTTTTGTTCCATCTACCATTTTCAACCCTTGCAACTGCTTGAAGGAAACAGGGAACCATGGATTGGAAAACAAGAGATTTCTGAATGCTCTCAGGATGTTTCCTGCCACTCTGTGTTGCTGAAATCAGTCCTGTAGCAGTGTCAGCAGCCACCAGCTAATGGCAGCGTTGCTGCCAGCCAGGAAAAGGAAAGCAGTTCAGTACAAGAGAGCAAGAAATTGACACGTTTGGGATCCTCAGCTTGAACAGCCCAGTATGGCTGTGTCCTCTCTTACAGCTGCCTGGCCCACCCTCAGGCCCATACAAAATATTCTGTGTTGAACAGGTTTCCCTAACATTCAGTGTGTCTGAGTCTGTGTAAGTGGCTCCTTATTAGTAAGGAAACCTCACACCTGTGTTCAGTTTATATCTTGTCCAAAATTTAACACCAGTGGATGGGGAAATGGATGACTTCTCCTGCATGGAAATACAGAGACTAAGCTGCTTAGCAGTGATATTGATTTCCTTTAATAGCAGATGCTGTAGTCAAATAGTAGAGAGTAAACAACTTAAAGGTTAGGTTTGCTTATCTGGACAAGACACATCTCTGGCATGTCTGAAATAGAATTGCCTTAGCTTTGCCTGTTATTGATCCAGCTATGCTGGGAAAGGAAAGGTGAAGCCAACAGCATTTCAGAGACAAGATGTTAAGCCTATCAGATATAGATTTTGCACTGTATGATTGAGGTGTCTGTAGTGAAGCAATGGCCTGCATTAAGACAGGAAATCAGTGACTTAGAGAAGTGTGCAATCTTCAACTTGACCAGTAAGCTGGACTTGGTATGTCAGGAGATACAGCAGCCAGGAAGGAAAAAGGGACACAGTCTGCCTTGCTCCTGCTGTGCCTCTCTCCATCAATATGGGAAATGCTTCAAAATTCCTAAGGAGACAGACTGCAGAGGCATCATGACAGAGCCACCTCCTGCGGCAGCTGGTACCCTGCTTCCCTCTGTCCTTTTCCCACAGGATACCATCATTGCTTGTCCTGTCGCCCCTGTCCTTTCCTCCAGCTTGGAACATCCCCCTCCTTTTCCAGGGAGGTTTGTCCCTCTCCCAGTTGCTTTACTAATACTTTGCCACCTTAGATGTTCAGAGATTGGAAGAAGAAAGAAAGAGAAAGAAGCACACCATGGAGAGAAGGCAGTGCAGCAGGGGTAGTGTCATCTAAGTCCCTCCTCCTCTACTGCATATTTTCTGATTATTTCTCCTTGCAGGAGAAAGTGATTCTTACAGTAAGAAAAAGAACTTACATTTTGGGAATTAAGTTAGGCTTTTTTTTTTTTAACATAACCTCGTGGAAGAAATTACTATAACAATAGAATATATACTATTACTGTTTAAAAACTTTTACATATATAAATGAAAGGAAGAGGTTTAAATTTAGAAAAAAAACCCAAAACAAAACAAATGAAAAACCCCTAATGAACCAGATTTGAATGTAGTGTGCTGGCTCTTTCAGAACAGGTGTTGTAGCCCACACTTAGCTTTAGGTATCATGTTTCACCCTGCTCAGGATGCATTTCTCTGCAAGATCATTGTTCATCCATCAGAGAGAAGGACCCTCCTGCAGAGGATGACTTAGATCACCAAATCTGATTCCTGCTCCAAATCATCCTTGAATAATCTGTGTCTCTGCATGTGCTCTGTTCAGAGTCGGAGGTGATCACCCTTCTAACGTAGGAACCTGAGTTATGTGGATAAAGGCAGCTGGTGTGACTGCACTCCCACATTTGTACCACAGTGCTATTATGATGCTTTCCAAGTTATAGCCTGTCTAAAAGAGTTAGAAAGAACTGATTCCCTGTGGGAAGAGTCTTTTAGTCACCAGACATATTAAAAGTGTGCTTTCTCATCATGTCTTCATAAGTATGACTGCCAAATATAATTATGAATGCAGCAGTACTAGACTTCCAAGTCTTGTTCTATTTAATTCCACAATGAAAAATTAATTTCCAAAGAGAAGAATAGTAAGTATTGCATTTTGAGCAAATATTTTCTATTTTCAATTAAAACACAAAGTTTCTTTTTTTTTATTCTCAAACGAATTTATGTATTTGTGCAGATATTTTCATATGGATTGATCCCAAAATAGGTTAGAAAGAAACGTGCAGCATGGCAAAAGTGTTGTGTAATGCTCTGACTCCAAAGGCAGACTTTCTTGCAGATTTATTCTCTGTTCTTACTTCAGTAACAAAACAGTTTGTGATGACTAGTTTTTCTTCCTCCCTCTCCGTCTACCCCTTTCAAGTATTGAATTTCTTCCTTCCTCACCTTCCCCACTAAGTCAAGAAACAGTTTGTTTTCAGGTCTGTTTTAAGCCTCTGAACGTGCACATCAAATAAACCAAACTAGTCTCTCAGTGGGTGAAAGATGGAGGAGAAATCATTTAAGCTTCTTATTGACTCAATGTGGCTTCAACAGGAACCCCAACAGTTTATTCTGTTTTATATTTTGAGATATATGCAAACCTATTTTTGTGCTTCCCTTAAGAAATGGTGGTGATGATACTGGTGTAAAGGAAAAGGATTCAAATCAAAATATTTACACTTCTTAACACAGAAGGAGATTTGCCCTTTAAATGTGAAACATTCTCCATAATACTAAGGTGATTAAACATAGACTTTCTTTTGACAGTCAAAACAGCAATAAAGTTCAGCCAAAGCCCTTAGTCCTTGAGAGTTGGTTTCCATATTGACAGTGACACACATGCCTGTCTAAGCCAGCAGGTGTTCAGAAATGGTTATTGTAAGAGAAACTTTAGAGACTCACAGTGGAGCTCACAAAAAGATAATGCCATTTTCCTTACTTTGTCAGCAACTTTATTTCTCACTGCAGCCATGGAAGCTGTTTGCTGGAGGTTTTTCTCCCTTGCAACTGAATCTTGGCATACACAGTGAAGCATTTTGGTGGAATGTTTCAGTCTTTGAAAGGCTTAGGTCTGACTGCGTTCATGCACCTTTTGTTTTCTCTGTTTGGTTCCTGAGACTCACTGGCATGAATGTTCAAAATGAATTTCAAAGATGCATATGCATGTCACCATGGAGACTGAGGGCTGATCTCAAACAGCAGAGCTGCTGCTGGGATGATTGTGTGCTTTATCCAGTTTGGGCATGGGAGCAGTGCCATATAGATTATCTGAATAGTCACACTGCAACTGTGGTGGTTACGACCGGCACAAACGTCTTTGTCATTGAGCTGGTGAGGGTAAGAATATCTCCTGACTGTGAAATGATCCTAAATTACAGCAGCTGAAAGCAGTATAATTTGTTTGTGCAAACTATTAATATAAAAGAAAGCTAAAATGGATATTTTTCACCCTTATTTATTTGCTCCATCTTCAGTCCTCTGTCTTCACTTGTTACGTTGATGCTTTGCCTGTGGCCTCACATGTCAGTGACTGCTGAGGACTTGGCTTTGCAACTTAATTATGTTAAGTTTGAGAATGTTATGTTATGTTTAAGAATTGTGAAAGGGAAAACATCCATATCCTACTTGTGGCAGAAAATATTTTCTTTTTAATTTACCTCTACTGGGAGGATGAGAAGGCAGTTGTTTCACTTTCTGAAATATTAGTTAAGTTGTGATTGTGCATAATGGAAAAAAAATGCTGCAGTGAGCCAAAAGCTTCATTGTCTTATGGTTCTTTATAGAAGTCCCATGTTTTGTGACAGCCACTATAAGGTTAGACACTTCACCAACATCTATACTAGTTAGACTGTAGATTTGTGAGAATACTCACTGTTTGGTAAACTGAATCAGTGTAAATAGTTGATACCTATGATATAATTCCTAAAGTAACAAAGAGGGTATTTTTACTTAACTAATATATTGCTCATTTGAGTTCCTTTAATTCATAATTTCCATCAATTTATGCATATTCTACATGCCCCAGATTGAAGCCAAAAAATTATGAAGGGTTGGAATAATTAAGTGGTACAGAAAATTTTGCTAGACTTCATAGTGTGTCTGTGCAGGTATTTATTCAGCATCATAGTTCTGTCATTGAAACTTTCTCCTGGATTAAGTGCTTTCTCTTTCCATCCCAGCTAGGGGAAGTGATAGGAAATTTTCTCCCCCTCCCTGCTTTGGGGGAGCAATAGCCTCACACTGTGCAGCCTTTATGCCACCTCAAAGCAGTGGATGAAAGAAGAAACAAAATGGGAAGTGTGCCCAGCTTTCATGAACGGGCACCTTTAAGCCTGGCTCTGTGGTAAAAGCTTTCGACGGGCTTCAGTGTTCACCTGGGGGTCCCAAAAAGGAATATTAAAAAAGAACTTGGAGTTGGCCATACCTGTGGTATGGCCAGCTCTTACATAAGAGTATTTAGTCCCTTCTCAGCAAAGAGATAAATTCATCATTTAGCATCCAATTAATTGTTACAGCCCTTTGTGCCTGTCAGGTCCTTTTCTGAGCTTGTTTTAAAGATATAATAAATGTAAGTTTTAGACTGCACAAAATCCAAATTATGCCAATTTCTAGTAAAAGAAATAATGTTTTTTCTATCCTTTAGTGTTTGATTTATTCATAGCTGTTTTGAGAAATTCATGCAGTATAATTTTGGTGCTATTGCCTGCTAAAGATTTTCCCTTCTTTCCTTTTATTGGCCCCATTTCTCCCACACACAAATCCACAAAGCCACAGATGCTCCATTACAATGATGTCAGTCTTGCTACATGCTCCAGCTGTTTGGTAGGTACATTTATAAAGTTCAGCCTTTTACATTATGCCATAAATGTATATTTCATGTATAAACATAAAGTTAACATATTGCAGATCACTCTAAGTGTAATTTTAATGGAGGTTCAGTAAGTTTAAAAAATACTGAAAAGTGTTTAATCTTTCCGTTGGCAACATTTTTATAGTAAGTTTTCCAATTTTTTTTCCTTAGGCTAGGTTTGAATATTCCCTGCCCTCTCTGCTATTTCATCTTCTGTGATCTTTGGAAAAAACAGGGAGCTATTAGAGTAAGACAATATGTATTTTAAAGAAAGATGTCTGTGGAAAAGTATCTTTCTCTCCACATCTTCTTGGTGCTCAAACCCTCACTTAACGTTCTGCACATTTACCAGCAAACCACGCTGAAAAACACCTAATTCTTGAAATTGCCAGGTTTGAATGGCTGATACTCTGCTGATAAGATACATAAATTCTAAGAGATTGGTTTAAAAATTCATCAAGAACTGTGTCTGAGCCCAAAAGCCTTTCTTTGTATTGTGTCCTGAATTTCAAAGGAAAGGCTAAATAGTGCCTATTTGGCTCTGCCTTCTGCCCCTTTTCTCTCTGGTATGTGCTTAAGGGTTCAGCTCATTGAAACTATGTGCATCATTGACTGGTGTCCACAGGATCCTTTCCTGGTCTCCCCTGGGTGCTTTCCTTCTTATAAGAAACATCTTTATTTTTCATCCTCCCATTGAGTTGCCTACTTTGTCTTAATTTGAATGTGGTGCTGAGTTATCACCATATTTGTACCATATAATCATTATTATTCTAAAATAAATCTCTTCACATAGGAAGATTTTGAGGCTTAATCTCTGCTTTGTTGACTCAGTAGTAAAATGGCTCTCAAGAGAACAGATGAAAGCTGAGATCAGTAGTTGCTGTTGCTACAAGCAAGACCCAGAGTGCTCAAAGGCCCTAACACCATTGCAGAGGCTCAAGTTTGGGACCATGGGCTATCAGTGTGTGGCTGCAGAGGAACTGTCATTAGTGTTGTGGATCTGCTTCATTCCAGACCATAAATACATAGCTGGGTAGTCATAATGAAGTGGAGTTCAGTATTGAAATCTGAAAAAGAAAATGTGATAAACTCCTTGGTGATACACTTGTGTCCCAGTCTCTGAATTCTCATCTCAGCAGAATGAGCCCGTCCAATCTGCTTCCCCTGTGTGACCCTTTGCACCATGTTCACCTCAGATGGACTCTGAGCAGAGGGAGACATTGCACAGTGCCCTCTACTTCTGCAAAGTGTGGGCATATTATATAGTATATAAAGTCAGTGGTATTTGTGACTATGTTCTGGTTGGTGTTGACAAGTTCTAAAAACTCTGACAAGAACCAGTGGTTCAGAAGTCCTGATAATGTCACCATTATTTGGTTGTTTTTTTTTTTATTTCAGGTCTTTTGTTATCCAGCAGATCCCAAGTAGCAACCTCTTCATGGTGGTAGTAGATAATGAATGTTTCTGTGATTCTGTCCCACCAATTACCATGGCTCCTATAGAAATAAGGTATATCCTTTTATTTACAAACTTGTCAGAAAGAGGTTCAAGATGCAAATATTGAAAAAATTCTCATAATGTAAATCTTGCATTACATGGCATCATCACCCTTTTTATGTGTTATTTGGAATTAAGCCAGCTGAGAATGTGTTCTTTTCTCAATGAGAATTCACTTTTTTTTTTTTTTTTTGAACAGCCAATATGAATTAAGCGAACACACTTATGTGGATCTTTAAGTATCATAAGATCATGGTCATCTCTAGAGAGCTGAAAATCTTCCAAATTAGGCATTAACTATGTAATTTCCTTATAGGAATGGAGCTCCTGATATTGGAACTTATAAAACTCCTTGCAATATGGATATCTCTATATTTGGTTGGACTGGAGCATTAAAAATATTTCAGAATCCTGCTTTCCAAAAATATAAAAATGTAGCAAAGTAAATATATTACTTGACTTTTAGTTGCCCCACTTGTTAATTTGTGCTGTTCTGTAGTTCAGATAGTTCAGATAGTTCAGAATTATTCTCCCATAAATTGGAATTTGTCAAAAGCAGCTTACAGTGTGCTTTTGTTGCAGACTTACAGAAAGACAGGTCAACAGTGTAGGTGCACATGTCCTGTTGAAACAACGGTCATGGAGAGGAAAGCACTAGAATTACTTTATTTTTCTTGTGGTGGCCACACATATCACCTTGATGTTTTGATAGAGAGGAAGAAAGGAGCTAAAAGATTTTCACTGTATTCATTTCAAAACACTCCCATGAAAACGCAGTGCTCAGAACCTCTCTCCTTAACTGCCTTGTACATAATGAATCCCTGAAATGTGAACGTTTAAAATCGCAGAAGATAAGAAGACGCCCAGAATCCTGTCATGGATTTCACCCTGAAGTAAGTTTCTATCTGCTTTTCCTTTCTTTTGGACTCTGGTAGAGTCTTCTAGGATGAAATGTTGTGAATTATTCAGAACACTCAGTAGTAAGGGTGACATTGTAAGTGCTACAGATCTTTTTTGTACTCAGGTAGACAATGTCTTGGGTTGCTGCTTTTGCAGACTGGTTGGTATCATGTAAGAGAACACGGTAGGATGTGAGCACTAACTGGCAGCCAGGAATATCTGAGAACCTGCTCTGGCTCAAGCACTGGCCATAGGATTCCTTTCTAGAAGTGGCTGGGAACTTTGTGCTGTTAATATTTCTTTCAGCAATGAGCTTCACTGTCATAACTGTCATGCTATAGTCATGATGTTTACACACAATATTGCTTGGGAGGGCTAATGATCCCTCCACTGCACGTATGTATTGCTCTGTGTTCTGCATGATACTCCTTTTTGTACAGAAACAAGGGGATGGAGACCAGGAGGTGATTACAGTGGCTTGTACAGCATATGTTCATAGGTGTCCTTTTTACTCGGGAGTAGCTTTACTTCATGCCTCTGGTGGCATAATGCAATGTAGTGTAAAGGGGAGGGGATGGTGTAGTGCTCACTTTCAGTCTACAATCTAAACTTGTTCAGCTCAAAATGTGTTACCTCTATTACCTCCCGAGTGTATTTAACTCATGGGGTTTGCTGTTTGCACTGATGCTCTTTGGTAACTAATCCTGTGTCATAATTGAGTGTAATGGTTTGTATTTATTTTTCTTTGTTGTTTTGTTTCCCATTAGGAAAATGCAAGAGAATGTGGTGGTGTCTCAGGCCTTAGTGCTAAACCTGCTCTTGTTCTTCTTCCTCTGCTATTCACAATTTTCTCCAGGTGACATTGACTGATGTGTTCAATTGGCATGTTAAAACATGGATAAACTGTGAACTGGGAAATGGTGCAACATAGAGGACATGAAATATAGTCAGAGCATCAGCATTTCATGATTTTAAACTGTTGGTGATATAAATTCTTAAAGATATGTTGAAAAAAGATTTATCTTTTTACTTTGCAAGTCATGCAGATGTGAATTCGGCATATGGTAGTCATGATTCATCAAAAAAGGACTTGGTAGATAGAGATGACCATTGCTTTGTCCCATTGAAAACAATTTAAACTGTGTACTTTTTTCAATAAAGTATATTAAAATCACAGTTTCAGAGTGTATTTTAAGTATGCTAATATATTTGTTCAAATAATGAATGATGGGAAGAAAATAAAGTAAATGGATGATATTTTATTATGCTTTTAGCCTCTTTCTGTAAAGATTCAGAGAAGAAAATGTGGAGTTGGCTTTTACAATAAGGCAGAATAGTTTTTATTAACAAGTTAAGGAAACACCTGTGTGTGTATAAAGCTTAGCAGGTAATACATAGTGCTGAATTATAGTGAAGGTTTGATTTCTAGAAATAGCTATAAAACATCTTATCTGCATTTAGAAAGTGAGCCAACGCCTCAATAAAGCCTTGGTTCTAACTTGGACAAGCTTTAGATCAAGTTGGTTGATTTGGCTGCAGATGGCAGAATTAAATAATTTTCATCTGTTCCAGTTGGTGGGAAGATATGTAGAACAGCCCATATAAAAAGGTGACACTGTTCTGTTGGTGTTCTGCCCTCTAGATGTCAAGTCAGCTAGGAGAAGCTTGTTATGTTATGAGAAAATTCATAAGCAGAGAAAGCTTGACTTAAAGCAAATCTGCAGCAACAGAACTCATTATTGATTTTCATTGAATGTCCCTGCTGGTGGGCAAAGATCTAGAGTATTTTTATTCCAGGCCTTAATTCTTCTTTGTATGGGAAATGACATAATAAAGCAGAGTATATTCCTTTTGCAGTTGGTAGCAATGTCCCGCTGTGGATAATTTGCTGGAGATCTTGATCTTTAAACTATGTTAATTTCAGCTTATCTTTAGAGTCCTGTACAAAGTAGAACACTATCTAAAAATGTGTCCTCCTAACAATATAATATATTAAATTCAAAATAAATGCCACTATTCTAAGTCTGGTTCTTGGAGATTGCCATTTCCTGGTGGGGAGTAAGTTTGCTTTCAGCCTTAGATAAATGCTAAGCAGATTTTCTGTGTATCTTGGTTGGGAATAGGGAGCCAGGCCACTGAGAGAGGCTTTGTTTTATCCAACGTGTAAGAGGAAGAACTAGTAAAATAAAATTTCCACTTCAATGCTTTAATGGGTTCAAATACACTGGTACTGCCTCTGATTCTGAAACCATACAGGTCTTTGTCTGGACTCATAATTTTCTTTTCCTCACCTCTTTTTTTTAGGAGCGTTTTCCTGCAGACTTCTCTGTCCTTGCATGTTGGTCTCAAAATCACTCACTATGGAATAATTTTCCAGCTGACATCCAGTCAATTTGTTGTCCTAGTGACATGCTCTGTTTAGTAAGCAAATTGGGAACTCAAAGCATTTTCTCCACTTGGACTGACACAGATATCCTGCTGTTCTTTGCTTGGTCTTTCTCTGAGCTCCATTCCCCCTCACCTCCCTCATTCTCTCTAAAATTCATATCAATACTTTAAAAATAAAGTATTTTAGTTTCTGATTCTCCTTCAAAGATTCCAGGGTTCACAACACTGCAGCCTCATACTGCTTTTTTATGTCTGATGTTTATTCCTTTGCAATGCTATCTAATGTTTATAACCAGCAAAATACAGGTGATTTTCCTTGTTAGTAGAAAGTGGAAAATAAAAACAACCTTTCTCATTCCTGCTATTGAAAAGCTCTGCATACAACTGCTGATGTGTAAATCATCATTGCTTACAAAGAAAGGAAATATACTAATGGACAAAATTAATTTCTACAGAACACAGATCAAAATGTGTAATAATAATTCATTGTTAATTTTGGAAAGAGGTGGGCAGTTTTGTAACTGGAAAAGAGACAGGGAGTGACATGAGATTAAAATATGGCCATTGACATTAATATTGAGAAAGAGATTAAAATATGGATATGCAAATGAATATTGCTCAGAGAAATGTGACGATTCATTTTCACACACTAAGGCAAAGTTGCAAAGACAGAATGCATTGGTGTACACAAACAAGTTTCTGTGTGAAACAGAATAATCCAAGTTTCTAAGTGTAAAAACATTTTATGAGTTGCCATTCCTCTGTGGTTGAAAACGTCTTTTAATTTTTGTATTTATTCCTTTAGAAGTTTCTGATGCAGTGTGAATCCAGGGTGACAAAGTCAGTCAGGAGAAATGGACACGAGGCCAAGTGACTCATCATGTGTGTGCCCCAGTAAGTCACTGCTCCAGAGGGAAGTGGCTGCAATGGGAATGGCCTGGTCTGAACACAGAAATGATGGTTATGAGTTTCATGGGACAGAGTTTGATAAAAGGGGCGGAAATTCAGGGGCTGGTTGAAACAGATTTCCAGAAAAGTTGATTTTATGCTAGTGGAGAGGAATGTTTCTGACTGCAGTTGAGTTTGCTGGTCTGTGTGTCATCAACTCTGAAGGTGTGAAGATACCATGCCATGAAGCGGGTCTGTCATATGACCTGTGGCAGGTCATAGAAAGTTAATGAATTTAATTCCATTACCTCAGTAATCCGAGGTTCTATTCCTCTCAAATCCTAAAATTATTGTGCAAGGTCTGATGCAAATCCCACTGCAGTAAATAGCAAAGCAGGTATGTGTGCGTGTGTATACATACAGCTGCATATGTGTAAGCTACATACATTTTTAATAAACAGGAAATTCAGACATCTTCTGTATCTTTTGTCTCCCTGAATCTGAGGACAAATCCAAGGAGAACTGGGACAACTGTACAATCAGTTTCTGCACAGCAAGAGGCAGAGCTGAAAGCTTTAGCTTTTGCAGGGCTTGGATCTTTTTCTTCTTTACTCTTTTTGCTAATGGCATTCATTTGCAACTTATTAGCCCCAGCTGCCTCATCTTCCTTTAATCTTGATAAAGTAAAAGCTGTCTGGGGGCTCGGAGCTGGCCATGGACACACCATTTTCTAATGGCTTTGTGTGGGAAAACTGTCCATAACTGTCAGTGCTGCAAACACTCCTTTAAAATCCTGTAAGCCAGAGAGCCTCGGGCAGGTTTCCACAGCTGTGCTATCTCCTCTCATTGTTTTTGTGACACTGAGACTGCCTGACCCACTGTGTTTTGCTGCCAGGGCCAACTCTGCAATATGTGTGTTCGGCGACACAGGTGGTTGCCCAGGGCAAGAAGATATTAAAAGCAGCAGTAATTGTTTCATTGCCTAAATGGCTTCAAGAGACTGTTTCAGTTTTCTTGTGATAGCAAGAGCCCCAGAACAAGGCACTGGCCTGTTTACCCCTTTGGGTTCACAAGGCAAAATAGATGTTTGGCTCAGAAAGTTTGTGGCTAGAACCCTCCAGTTATTTCCATGTATTTCCTGAGCCCTTTATGGCCTCCAAGGACTTTTATATCTTGGGACTTTTTGTGCCTCAGAAATTCCAACTCGTGCAGATTTAATGTAAATAGGCACTCACAACTGGAAAGTTTTCTGCAGAAGAGTGCATCAAAACCATTCAACCATGGAAAATATTTTTATTTAATTTTCTTACTTGATTATTCTTTTCCCTGAACTGTCCCAGATACTCCCAATAATATGGGGGTTTTTTTCTACTTGTTCAAATTCTTCCTCACGTATTTAGCTGATTTGCTGTTTATCTGGTGTACAGCAATGTATTCTCTGTGACAGGTCCAACTCCAATGTATCTACTGAGAGAGAAATGGTTGCCATGTACAGCGTCCAGAAACTCTCACTGGAGTTTATCACAACCCCATCTCAAGACAATTTTCTTCTCTCTTGTCTTTAGCCTTTGGCCCTTAGGCTTAGATCATATTTCTTCCAATATAATAATATTCTTGCTATAGTTCCTTGGGAGGATTTTTGTCCTCTTCAAGAGTCAGTCCTATGTTTCTTCCCAAGCACAGTTTTTGGAACTGGATGTTATAACTTGGATATACGAAGTCATAGTCTATTCTTGTGATGTTCTGAGTGGAAAGATATTTCTCCAACTCTTCCAGACTTTTTTTTCCTTCTTCCCATGGTAACTGTGGGTAACTAAGAAGAATTTATTTTAATGTTTGCACTTCAGTACAAACTCTTTTTGAAGTCCACAAGTCTGCCTAGCAGACGCTTTGAAGAATTTCAAAGTACAGTGTTAATTTAGGAAGAATCCATTGATTTTCCCTGGATTAGATATTTTAAAATTATTTTCTCTGAAGTCTGATGATGTCTTACTTAAAAATAGCCAGTTGACTGTGGGTTGATCCAGCCAGGTGATGAGAGGCTGAAACCTTAAAAAGACAATTTGCCTTTCAACAGTTTTAGCAGATTTGATTGCTCATCATTGTGGCAGGAATAACTAGGTAATTGTGTTTGTGTCACACCTCTAACACCTCACCAGGTGTCAAAAACTCTCATTTGTGCTCTGGTCTGCTGCTAACAGTTTCTGCAGCATATGGGGTGTGTTGACTATGCAGAAATTTATAGGTCATTCACACAAAATTGACAAAATATTATTGAAAGAATCAATATCAAAACCAGTATCAAAATGAGTGGCATGAAAGCAACTGTGTTTCCTGTGTTACTTTCATTATTAATTGCAATTCCTTTGTTGTCTTACCTTAAATGGAATTGAGGCTGAATTTCCAATTTATAATGTCACAGTGCTGCAAAATCCAAGATGCTTTTGAAGAGTTGAGCTCTAGTTCATTCAAATAGTGCAGAGTTTGGTTATCTCTTACTTAAATTCTTTTATCAAAAGGTTATAAGGAGTTGACAGCTAGTAGGGCCTCTGTAAGATCAAGCTGGAAAGCTGTTTTTTTTATTCCAGATGTGGTCTTGAACTGCACTTATATGTGTTTAAAGCAGCCTTGTAAGAAAAGGTTACACTTGACAATTCTGAGTCAAATTTGAACCTTAACACCAGAAGTTCAAGTGGTTAATGCTGGGTTTGTTTGACTATGTTAGGATTTAGTTTGCAGCTTTAACATGCTGGGTATTTCACTTCCAGGCGAAAGGGAAGATCAAATTTCAGTTCCTAGCAAGAAGTGTTTTGAATCAGCTATTTAAATATCTCAGGCTGAGTGCTAAACGTTTAGTAGAGGAAGCTGGTTGGGACTGGCTGGGACAGCTGAACTAATCGAGAATGCTTGGGGCAGACATGCAAATGTGCAGATGAACCCTGAAACAGGAAATACAGAATTGTTTTGTTTTGTTTCTTTGTTAGTCATTTGGCAGTGGTCATTTTGGTTTAACTGGAAAATGAAAGATTGTTTTTCATTTGCCCATGTTGTTTGGGCATTGTGTGTGGGGGAAGAATTAATTTGGAAGCAGTCAGCTGCATTCTTGGATCTTCTAATGTTTCCTCTGAGACATTACTGTGATATGTGCAATAGTTAAGAGAGAATCCCAAGTTCCTGAGAATATTTTATTATCTTTTATAGTTAATGAAGTTGTTTAGGTACATCTGTTTCATGTCTACAGATGTGAGTGAAATAATTAGGGGAAAAAAGTAATCTATTTACATTGCTAGTTTCTAAGCACCAAAAACAAAACAAAGCCTCAATTAATTTGTAATTTCATTATCTCTAAAAGATTTTAAAAAGCAGGACATGAAACCTGGTTATAAAGGCTCTAATGGACACTTGTGATTTCCCATCATCAGATCTTTGTGGGTTTCAGAAAGGCATTTTGGTTTAAAGTAGACATTCTTCCTGCTTTTTGTTCTTCAGTCTTTCAAAGTCTAAACCCAGAGAACTTCAAGAACTCCCAGGAAATCTGTCCTCTGGGGAAACAGTAAACAAAGACTATTTTGAATTCTGCTTAAAACCTGGAGTTAATGTGATACACTTGAATTCATACAAGTATGGACACAATAAGGGTTATCTAGTTAATATCATTTAGGTCCACTAGTAATGATATAAGCAGAGATCTCTGTAGGAAGACAAATATTTTGTAAGATATAGGAAGGTCAAGAATTTTTATTTTCCACTGATAAAAGTTTTCTTGGCAGAAAACCTCCAGATTTTATTTAAAAGGAAAAAAAGCTTTAAAACCTTGAGTTTATGAGAACTCAGAGGGGCATTGTTGAAGTCTGTTTTTTAACCATGAAATCCTTTTGACATATGGCAGTCATTATGTATTTGCATCTGTCTGTCTTGAAGGTTTTTTTCTAATAGAAGATACTTAAAAGTTTCACATTTAACATATTTTTCAATAAACACTTGAGAACTTCTTAACAGTAAACAACGATCTTAAACTGCCTTGCCAAGCATGTAAATGATCTACAACTTCTAATACACCAAAGATTGTTGCATATTTTCAGCCCTGCATTTGGGACCTCTAGGCAATGCTGTTTCAGATTAGGATAAACCATGAATTTCTTAACTGTTTCACTTGAGAGAAGAAGGTTTTATCATTCTGATATTCATGGCAGAAAACCTGGAAATTTGTCCTGCCCATTCCTTTCCAAACACAGCAACCCTATCTTCATTAGCATCTGACAGATTTAAGATTAGTGGAGGATACTCTAATTCAAAAAAATTAAATACTCTGAGTAAAATAAACAGGAAAGCCCCCTCTGTTTTACGCTGCTTTCCCTGCCTGTCCAGCTTTTGCCTCAGTCTTACACAAGAAGAAAAATTCCTTGTAGAGTGGCAGGCATAGAGAGGAAAGATTATGGCCTCTTGAAAGGGAAGACTGACACATTTTTCTCCCTGTCCTCTTGTAGCTATCAATAAAAATATTCATGCCACATTCTTGGAAATATTCTTCCTTTCCTGTAGCCCTACTGGTAAAGTTGGCTATGAATAGGGACGCCATACAAAGTTCAGCTTTTTTAGGCTTTAGAGAGCGAAATGAATTTTATTTTTGGACAGCATTTTCATGGCTTCAGAATAAAGCAGCTTTTATGCAAAAAGATACAACCATACATGACTGGAGGCAGTACCTCAGTACCAACTTGCAGAAAAGGCAACTTGGTGCATACTTGTGTTTGTGCTGAGGCATCTGATCAGGAGCCACATTTGCTATTTAAGAATGAGCACAAGCAAGGACAGCACAGACTGAAAGCTGAAACAGTTGAATGCAAGGGAACATGGAGGGAAGTTAATTCTGAGTAAATTCTGAAAAAATGGGAAAACAAAAAGGCAAGTTACCCACTGAGCTTGGTTTGGTCTTTATTCAACGGAGATTTCCTCTGGAATTCTTCTCCTGTATTGTCTTCCTTTTATAGTTTGGGAGATGAAAACATGGAGAGTTCAGGATTGGAATCCTTGGAGAGTTTGCATTTGTGTTTCAATCGGGAAGTAAAAGTAGTCTGGTGCTTGACCTGACTGGGCTATAAATACTTTGCCCCAGATCTGCTACATTGATCAAATCAGGAAATAAAATTGAGGAGCTCAGCTTTCAGTCAGTTGTGTGCAAGCAATGTGAAGATATGGCTCCAAAGAATCTCACCTAACAGCTTCATGTTTAGCCTATGAAACTGCAGTGTCCTGAAAGAAGATCATTTAAATCAACACAGAATAAGAAATCAAGTGTAAAATCTCATATGTCTCGCAAATGCTGGTAGAATCTTATCCATTTTTTAATGGAAATAACAGCACTGTAGGTGCAGGTATCTTTTCCATATCTTCAGTGAACTTTAGCTGGAGCATAAAAAGTCGTTCATGTGAAGTATCTGTTATTGTAAGGTTAGTGCTATAAGTAAAGAAGCTGATTTGAAAAATAGTTCTTAAAGTATGTCACATTTATCATTCTTATCAGAAGTCCCATTTTCTCTCAGAGAGAAAGCTTGAATAGTGCCTGTAAGGCCTGAAGTATAATATCCTAAAAAGTCTGCTTTCTGGAAGAAGAGAGTATTAAACTATTCTTAAAGCCTTAACATAAGTAAGTAACTGTGAAACACTGCAAAATACTCCCAAAAAGCCTCTTGGCCGTTTTTTTACTGAACTTCTAGAAACATAAATTTCTAATACCAGCACTGTCTTCTGGAAGGCATTTGCAACTTACATAAATGAAAAAACAGGCGCTTATCAAACAGACAATGCTTTAACATATCAGTAGATCAGTTTTTTGGGTTTTTTTAATGTCTGAATAATCACTGAAGAAGCACAATCACAGTATTCATGAAGACGAAAAGAGAAAGCAAATGGATATAAAATTGATCTATCATTCTTTGTTCCAGTCTTTAGAGACTGCTGGACTCCACATCTGTTTCTTCTCCATAGTTTTATCATGATGGATCTTTTCTACTTATAGGGCTCTAGGTCCTTTTAAATCCTTCCACTTTGTGTTTCTATTCCTACTTACTTTTTTCCAAGAGTTTTGAAAAAGAGCCCTAAAACACCCAACAAACCACCAAACTCTAGCTTTACGTGGAAGAAGAAAAAGAGCTCAGGTAATCTTTTTGGAGTTTGCTTATAGTCTTCTGCCATTAGAACCAGAAAGATCAGTTTAACACTACTATAGAGGGTGTATGTATATATGTGTGTGTGTATTTGTATATATTATAGTTCTGGAAAATAGTTATGGTGTAAAGAGCATTATTTCACTCATGCAGATATTGATAAGCAACATGTCATCCAAGAACATCCTTCCTTTCTGGTTCTGATTACACCCTCTTAACCCAGTCTATACCTATGCACTGGAGTGCAATAATTCATGGAATATTATGGGCCACATATATTTCAAGCTGGCTTCTCAAGTGACAGCATAACTCTTTTGAATCTCCTGGTCCAGTCTTCAACAGAGAATGTAAATTCTTGTCTCCTGATGAATTTGAAGAGTGTGGCAGCATTCCTTCTATCCATGCACTGCACAAAGCTCCCTATACTTCATTCCATCTATCCTCCCTACTGCCTCTAAAGTGTCTAAGGTATGGGCTGGGGGATAGAATTAGGAAAGAAAATCTATTGAGAAGGCTCAAATGGAAGTATTGTTTTTCAGATCTCTTTGCTTTCACTTGGTGTTTTTCAAGGATTTATTGGAGGGAATTTTCTTCAGTTCCTGTTTATATATTCACAGAATGTGCTTTTTAGCACTTGTGCCCTGCTTGAAGTGGCTTGGCAAGACTGTTCAAAGGTGCACTTTAAAATTATCTTCTTGAGCGCAATATAGAGTACAGTGCTTTAAGTTTCATCTGTCAATTCATCTTTTCCTTTAGTTTCAGGCAAAGAAGAGAGGCTTGACTTTAACAAAATGCTATTTTCCCCTTCTGTTTTTCCTGATTTTGCTGGAAGCTGGGTTGGAAAGGACCAGCGACACCTACTTAGAGCAATCTGAGCAAGAAATAAAAGTACATGTGGGCCTGATTCTGTAATCCATTGCAAGCATTGGGTGTTTGAAGTGGCCACTGGTGACTGGAACTTTGTTGTTTCTGAGCTTCTGCAACTTAGAGTTTGGGTTTTTTAGCAGGGTTTTAAATCATGTGTTACCCTCTTGGCTGTTCTTAAGATCTGCAAACCTGTGCTAACTCCTTCAACTGCAGTGAATTTAACCTCTTGGTTAACACAATTGCAAGAAGAAATGTTGTGTTTATCTGTACTGCTGCTGTGTTTTCCCCCTTTTTCACTGATACTGTTCTCAGAAAATGACAGTTCTTACAAGGATTGGAGACCATTATTATTATTTTTATTCAGTTGTCTCAGGTTAATAAATGACCTTTTACCTTTACTGAGGAATTTCCCCTTATGTCTGCTCAAAGAATTTCCTTGGATGATTCTCTGTGGATTTCATTCCATATTTTGTAGAAGTGAATTATGATTGGATTAGAAAGGCGTAAATCTTCCTGAGTTTTCAGGAGATTATTTCCTGGATTTCCAAAGTTAGCAGTATGTCATTCTATCTTCACCCATGCCATGGGCCCTGTATCCCTGTTCCAGGTGGATTTGGTTTCTGTCTGGTTGAAAATAATTTACTTTAAGTTGGAGTTCTTAAATTTTAGCAATCAAGAGCAACTGAGATCATGCAAATATAAGCAAATGGCTTTTGAACAGAACTCTTACAGTGATTTAGAAAGCATTCTGCTGAGAAAACATAGTCTAGCTAATTTTCTGTCTGTGGAAGGCAGCTCTCCATCAGGTGAGATCCATTTGATCCAGTGCAATACAGTGAAAAATCCACAGCTTAAGCTAACTGACAGCAAATCATATCTTTTTTCTTCTTTATTGTGAGAGGCTTATGGGGCATTACATTTTGTTAATTTTATCAGTTTGTTATAAAGAGAAATGTGTATTCTTCAAAATTCTCTTGAAAATACAGCAATTATTTCTGATTATTTTTCTGTTGAGAAAAATAGTGGATATTGCCCAGTGAAATGTTAGCTTAAACATGTTTCTTTAAATAAACATTGGGATGAATAGTAGAATAAATTTTTCAATATTCAACAAATGCAAAACGATTCCAGTTTCTGTGCACCTCTGCCAAAATGAAGAGCAACACTAATTGCACATGGAGGGTCCTGTCAGTACATGAGGATTTGAAATGTGAGGAACTTACTAGTGAAAGAGACAAATATTAGAGATGCCAAGTTCACACTGTAGATGCTTTCTAATTGAGGAAGTCAAATATTAGAGCTGCTTCCTAAGTAAACCATATAAGCTCCTATTTTTACATGAGTGTCCCCAAGGAGCACTGGGCTGCTGGCACATTTCCCTGCCCTGAGCCAGTGCTGAGCAGCTGTTACAAGTGTTACTATTCCACTGAGAAGTGAGTAGAGCCCTTGCTCAATCCTGCTTGAAAGATGGCTTTTTGTACAGGTGTAATTGCCAAGTTAAAATGTTTGTAGCTGGTGCTACGTGTATCACCCACTGTATTTTAAACATCAGCTCAATTCCCAGTCATCATCCCTGCTGCACAATCTCAGTAAGTGCTGGAGGGCATTTCCTCACCAAGCAGACTGTCAGGTGGAACTCCGCGAGCTTCCTTCTGTTTTCTCACCCTGTTACCATGTACATGAGTCTGCTGGGAAGGGCCATGTGTGGGGGAACATTTGTTGGCTTGGTTGTACTGGTATAATTATATCAGTTGTAATTACACCAGTCTGGCCAGTATAACTCCCCTTTTAGCTATATTTAGTATGAAGTAAAGATATCTTTTTCTCCTTACAGAGCTTTCATAGTGACATAAACTAAACCAGAGATAAGCACTCATAGTCCTTATATGAATGTAGAAGTAGAGAATTATATTTATATCCTAATTATAACAGTTATAATTAACTGTATATATAATAACACTATAACTATGCTGGTAAATTTCCCAGTGTAGCAAAGCCCTTAATTAGGAAGTAGAGTCTGAAAGGTTTTTAGTTGGCTGATGCCACCCAGCTCTAAAACAACACTGTGTCCAATTCAGCCAGCAGCAGTTTGTGCCTAGGTCAGTGTGGGCTAAGTCTGAGGTCAGAGGGGTACCTTTGTGGGCTGAAACATATTCTTAATATAAGTGAAAGTATTGCTGCAGATTGAAGTGGGGAGAGAGGAGGACTGGGGGGGTAGGAGATGATGTAGCCAGCTTGATGTTTCCCACCTCTTTTAAAAATGCTTAGTCAGGATTTTGGGGGTCAGATTTGTGTCCAGCAAAGAGCTTAATTATGTCTGATGTGGACCAGGAGCCTTTGCCACTTCCAGATAAGGTGGCTGCAGTGCAGCATTGATTAGACCAGAGCTCCAGCAGAACTGACTGATAAGGAAGGATGTCTCCTAGTTAATAGGTGCTCGTGCAATAGCACAAGGTCCTGCTGTTTTGTAATCTACAGCTATTAGATCCAGACTGAATTTTAAAGGACACTAGTTTTGATTTAGAAAGTTCCAAACAGCTTTGGACTATTCTGCATGCAAGACTGACATTCCAGTGTCATACTTTTGTAGTTAAAACGAGCAAAAGCATTCCCTTTCACTCTAAAGAGGGGAGACAGGTGTCTATATACCCTTTGTTAACATCATCCCTTACTAGAAAAGCCTCAGTGTGCTGATTGATCTTCAGGGCATTTTGCAAAATACATCCTTTTCTATGAATTTTGCAGGTTATGTGCTATGGTGGTAATTGGAGCTCTGTAAGGGTTGGAAGGTGGGGGAGTTTACCATAGCCTTAATCCCTGGTTGTTAAGGAAGGATGTGAATATTTAAATCTTGTCTGGGTAGTTTAAAAGGTACAGAAAAATTTGGGTAAGTGCTCATTCTTTGTGACAATTTTTATAAATATTTAAACACATACTGTCAGATGCACTGATAACCTTTGCCCTCAGAATTGTTTATATTTTAGTTGTACGTAGAATAGTTTAATAAACAGTATATATAAATTATATACACTTCAAGAGCTAGCTGTTATGGGAAACACCCTTTGATTTTTTTCATAGTAACAAATCAATCTCTGTTCAGGAACAAACATTGCACTAAGCATGGGAAAATTGCCAGAGGGTTTGAATATTTTAGGAACTCTAACCCTGATTTTCTAACATTAGATTTTGGCCACTGAAAGAAGTGTGAAATATCAATAGAGTTTTGGTCTCAATAGAGAGACCAAAAAAAAGTGAATAAATCTTCTAAATTACTGAACACATTCAGAAGAGAATGACTGCTAATCCCATTTCAGGTAGTGCTGCAGACAGCAAGTACTGAATTGGGGAAATCAGATAAAAACTGTAACAGCATTTGTAGATAAAATCTGGAGTTGATAAACCGGCACACCACACCTTCTGCTGATTCAGAGAGAAGTGTGCTATTGATGAATTACTGAGGTTGATGCAAAGGCTGTAATTCAACTCCCTGTTGCATTCTCAGCTCCTGAAGTGAGCAGTGTCAGGCAGGGGATGAGCGGGGTCTGCACAGCATTTGCACAGTGAGGAGTCTGGCAGTGCTGTCAGAGCTGTTCTGCAGGGACAACGTGCTTGGGTTCATTCTCCAGCTACAACTCCTCTGCTGTCTCACACTTCCATCTTCCTCACTGAATGCAGGGCCCAATTCTGCCTTTGCAAAGGGAAATGTGCAGCTGAAGGCAGGAGAAGTTTGGCTCCTGTGAAGCAGTATGGAGTTAGTCTGATAGCTTTTTAAAGTGTTTCTGGATCCCTTGGGATGAGATGTGCGGTATAACTTTCAATTATTATGTTTTAAACTGTTCGTTTAAAAATACCTGCTGAAGTTTTTGGCACAGTGAGACGGGACTCAAGTTGGAGGCCTGTATAACAGCAAAGGCAAGGGGCTTTAATGAAGTTCTCCCAAGACTCAACAGCTTGAAGAGCTTCTTAGAGAAGTGTGCACTGCTAGCCTGTTTTTTTCCCAAGCCCTTACAGCTCTAGTAATATGGTTTGAAATGAAAATAAAATACAGAAGCTTAGTTAATATATGCCACTTCCCTTGCTGGGTTTAACACATGGGCTGAGTCCTGAACTTACTTGGTCATTTTGATGATTGGCCAATTATGTATAATATGCTGTATACTTTGCCTTTTTATTTCCTGTTTAATTCTGAAAAACAATTACAGTACCTCTCTAAGAAGTGATTGTAGTCTTTTTAAATGTCATGATATATTAAACATGCTTGTATTTTGGCAATTGTCACAAAGCATTACTGCCTTTACAAATAATTTACGCACATTACAGACAAAAGATACAATAGATTTCGAAGAAAGACTTCATGCCACAGAAATAAGTGATGGCAGTTGTGCAACAATATAGGTAATCGTTAAACTGTGTTAAGCTGTGGTCAGCATTTTTGGACAAAAATTTTAGTATGGTTTTGTTGTAACCTTTTGCTTTCCATGGAAAATATCTTTTTCTTGAGGGGAAAAAAATGACATCTTTTTCTAAAAAAAAAAGAAAATTAATTTAAAATCCAAATAAGTTTGCCTTGAACTGACATTTTGAAACAAAACGAGCAATTTCTGTTCCACTTACAGTGGAACATTCTGAATTTAATGTAAAAATGTTTATTAGGAAGGAAAATGCTAATTTTTTGTTGATTACTTGTCCTTTTATTTTTTTCTTACTTGAGAATGGTAAATCTATATAAAGTTTTGAGTGTATATACATAGAAGCATATTTGAATAGGGAAATATAATTCAGGTCTGCCTGATTGTTAACATTGGGAAAAGCAGATGAGGAACGAGACACTTTCCTAAAAGAAAATGCTGTCTCTGGTCCATATGTTTTCCCCTTCATATTGCAGTGTTACAGACGGTGGCCCTGATCCAACAGGGTACTGAACCGGGTTTGCCCAGATCCTTGTCCAGCTCCATCAGCTTTGGTAGAGGAGCTTTTTTGCTGGAAACGAAGCCCCTGCAGAAGTGGCTGCTGGGGCAGAGCCACGCTCAGCCAGGGCTGCACCCCTGCGAGGGCAGAGCTGCCCCAGCCCAGCCCGGGGAGCCTCTGTGCACAGTGCGCTCCACAGCCACTCCCAGCAACTGATGCATCCTCTGACTTCAAAACAGGCTCATTTTGGATTCTTTCTTCCAAAATATGGATTTGAATACAAGTGAGCCTGAACATAAGCCAACAGAGGAACCTCTTTCTGTCTCAAACAATTAAATGCCTAAATATCTTCAATTAAAATAAAATAATAAAAAAAAACAAAACTAAAAAGGGACCTGACACAAACTGGTTGGACCTGTAAAAGTCATGTGCTTATGTGGTTTTATTTATTTTTCACGTGTGTAATTGAACACTATCAAAGCAAACCCACAAAAAAATACAGTGGGATGGCAGCATTAACATCTGTTTACCCTGTGCTGTTCAATGCAGGCAAACAAAGTCCCCTTTAAAATCCCTCTTACACTCTCCTTTCCTCCTCAGGGAAGCAAGTGGGCATTGGCCAGGCTTTGGGCATTGTGCTGTTGGTTCAAGTAAGGTACAGAGACCTGGTGCAGGGTGTGCTTTCAGCTAATCTGCTCAGACAGACACCCCTGTGGTTTGTGTGCCCTTTCTGGTCTAGAATTGCAGATCAAAGGGAAAGGCAGGCTGGAAATGTCAAAGCACACAGCTCCCAGACTGTGGAAGTGAAGAGCAGCACCTTGAGCTGCAACTGTAGAGAGAATCTGCCATAAATCCTACTGTGGCATTAGAGCAGGATAGGTGAAAGCCACCCACTGTGTTTGGCTTGTAGCTGCCACTTGGCTTTTAAAAATCCTGTTCATTTTTTTTTTAAGATACTTTGGAGGTCTCTGTTATAGCACATGTAGCACTCTTATAAAACCAGTGACTTGCATTATTTTTTTTGCTAGAAGCTGAAAATTTTTGGTGACATGCACATTTATGTCAGGGGAGTGACAAGCATTAGTGACAGCAGTCAGGACTTTCAGTCAAGAAAGGGAGAAACTCCTTTCCATTCCAAGGCCTGGTGAATTATTTAAGCCTTGTGTTTGGACCAAAACCCTGGCAAATTATATGTAAGTGGGAAAAAAACTAAATAACTGGGATTAAGTAATAAAATTGAAATGGCTTAAGGGATGTTGGTGGTTCCTGGGTGTAGAGACAAATTTGCCTCCCAATTTCCATTGAATTAAAGCATCTGGAAAAAGAGGCTGAGTGCTTGAAAGAAGACAGAAGTATGGAGGGAGCAATAAATGTTGGCCTGAGGGAGCTGGTCAGTGAGCCTGTACTGTCAGAGAGAGAGATGCTCAGCAGGGAATGCCTGTCCTCAGAAACTGGAAATTTTGGCAACAAGGATTCAACACTGTAGAAAGAAGGTGCAAACTTACCATGCTACAACCTGCATCCCTTTAGTAGGAAAATCTTTGATCACACTGCAAGAAGAGGAGCTGAGGCTGGGGGGAAGGGCAGAACTAGCTGCTACCAAACTTTCCCCATCCTATCCCCTGCCTAAAATCCTACATAAGTTTTGTTTGAGAGAGAGGAGCTAGGCAAGAAGAAGAGTACTGGGAAAAATTATACTGGAAATAGAATGAAACAAGTAAAGCCAACATCTCAATTCTTTGGTTGAAGTCCTTTCAGCTTTGCATGAGCCATGAGGAAGAATGGTTATTTAGCCACCCTTAGCCCTGCAGTTGAGTGAATGAAGTAGTTTTCTATTGCTCTGGGGTGTCCCTGTGGTGGCTAAGGGACTTTCCTTGTGTGAGCATTACAGACATTTTCTGTGATCCCAAAGACGTAACAGGACCAGCAATCAATCAGGCAGCAGAAAGAAACCCTAATGCTGGAAGCTGTAGTGGACTCCAGACCATTCCAGTGGTGCCTTGGACCAGAAACTGTTAAATTTGGGAGGGTTGGCTCCTTTCAGAAATGAAATGTGTAAAGATGGTTCCTGCAGGAATTGCCACACTGTAGTGACTTGGTTGAACAATGAAAACAGACGGCCTTTTGTTCTGGGTGCTTTGTAACAGATAATACTCAAATGATTAATGAGTTACTGGAGCACCAGTAAAGACCTAACTATTATTCTGTATGGCATTCATGAACTGCATGAACGTGGCTCTTTGGCTGGGGAAAAACTCAAAAGTCAGAGCTTTGAAAAGCTTAAGCACATAAAAATGTTACACTGTTTTGTGTCTCCAGGAAGCACATAGTAATGTGAAACATCCACCACATGTTTAAATTGTGTAGGCTTATTTATATATGTGCGTGTGTGTATTTATAGGGAAAGAGAGAGAGAGAAATAGAACTATGTGATTCTACTGTTTTAAAGCTGTTTGCAGATATTCTATAGCATTTTTGTAAAAGAATGTCTAGAATGAAAGAAATGAAAACCCAAAGTTTTAAAAAAAAATAAGTAAATCAGACTGTCAGATAGCATGCTGGTCTAAAAACTCAATCTACAAGAATTAATGGAGGAACTGGACCATGAAAGCCAAGAAATGGGCCCTGAAAATAAACTTGATTAGGAAGATAATGCTCAAGATGTACAAAGGAAGACTGATTAGCATAGATGAGAACATCAGTGAACAAGCAAAGGAATAAATCTCTCATAGACAGCTGCTCAGATCAGATCAGAACATATTTAAAAGACGAAAGACAACATAAGGAGCAATTTCTCATTTAGACTGGAGAGGAAGGCCTCCAACTGATGTATTCCTTCTATAAATGGCTTTTGGCCAAGACACAAAGCTTCGTCCACAAGAAAATATGGTAGTTGGTTTGCTTTCATCCTGAAAATCTGTAGACAGACCATGACAGAAATTCCATTATGAGAGAGGGACACAAGTGATGAATAAAACAAACTTCATCAGCAAATACATTTAAAACAGAATAGGTAATAGTTTTGGGGCATAAGTGTGGGAATGAAGTTATGACTGATAACTTATGCACATGTGAAGTTAATGTTCCCTGTACCTCACAGTAAAGTTCTACTGGGATTTATTTTTTTATTTTATTTTATAGTGAAAAGGCCTTCAACCAATACAAACTGGAAACATCACTGGCGTGCAGACTGCTAGCTGTTTATTAATTTATGAACTATTGTGGTGAGGGTGTAAGATTGAGAGTAAATCTCTAGGTGATGGGTCATTCTGAAAAAAACTAAGATGCATCATCTCTGCTCCAAGACAAAAAAAAAGACCGGAAGAAGGGTGACAGATACACAAGCTACAAGGAAGTACAGAAGATATAGACAGAGATAGCTACAAGAGCTATTTTAAAAAAAAATTATTTCATTTTAAAATTGATAATAGAGGCTTAGAGTATGAGAAAGTAGAATGACCTGAACTTGCTACCTGTATTTTACCCAGGGTAAAATACATAAAACACGTATTTTTTGATCCAAGAGAAATTAACATGGAGAGATGGAAGAGCTAATTTGTCTATCTCCCTGTTTTCATTGTTATAGGTCTTTTTGGTGAGTCTAGGTCCAAAGGGACACTGCCATAGAGAGGCCTCCTCCCAAGCTGGATGTGCCTGAAGACGTGCATGGCTGGGTATTTTCGGTCAGGCACAGGCAGTCACAGCTGTTGCTATTTTTGCCCTGACTCCTCTCTAATCACTCAACACATTTTAAAGCAAGATATAATGATAGACTTTGTTGCCAAGACAGAAAAATCAACAAAGTATCTAAGGGAATATGAAAAGAAATGAAAATTCAAAATGTATCTGGAAGAGAAATATAACAGACAAAAAAACTTTTGATAAAGGTTGTTCTACAAACTTGGCAATGTGTCTGCTATAAGTAAATATGACTGTCTGCATGTCTTGCTTTATGTTCAATCTGTCCAGCATTGGGGGGTGTGGAGGAAATACAAGGAGGTCTGTTCTCTTGGTGTAGCCAGCTGAGTTTTCAGGCCTAATCCATTCTGAAATTAAAATTAGCTCAAATGGTGGGATTCTTCCAGGAAGTTTAAAATGGAGAATTTCCTTCATAAATATGGATAAGAAGACGACAAATTTTTGGATGTTCTACACAGTGACTTCCATTAGAAAAATAAAAATAAAAATCTCTCCCTTTTCCCATCAGTTTACCAATGCCCTCACTGAATTTCAGATATTATTTTATATATGACTTAGGATACAAGTCCCTGTTGCTACTTATGAAGTGTCTGTGGGTTTATGCTGACACTTTTAATGGTAACCATTGAATCTGCTTATATGGCACCCAAGGACAAAATTTCATTAAATTCTCTACTGCTGAATCAAATATGAGAAGTAGTAAAAACTCTCTGATGTAAACAAGTTAGGAAACACCATCATTTAGTACTCCCCTTCTAAGGAATAAAAGCCTCAGTCCAAAACAAATTGACATGACTAGAACAACTTGTGTTTCTGATATCAAAGGGTTTTTTTTGCAATTGCAAATCATGGTGAATTAGGCATAATCCAGCTGTGCTTCTCTATCCTTCATTGTAAATAGTCTTTCCATCTCTACTGGGGGGTGGAATACGGGGTTTTATTATTATTTTTTTATAAGTAGTATTATTTAGAATACATGAATTTTTTTTTTCTGGCAAATGTAGGACAAATAAATTGCATTGTATTGGCAAAAAATGTCTCCTACTGAATCAAGTACCCCAGCTACCAAGACTGTAGAAGATAAAATGTGTGACTTTCTAGAAACAGACCACTGGTAATTAGTAAAACTATATCATTTATGTTTGAAAAACATATGTTGCATCTACTTTAGGAAGCCATGTGCTCAGCAGGGCAAAGTCTGTACCATGGATCATGTGCTGTAGGACATCTGGCATCCCAAGGGTCACCCCCTCGCAGCTCCAGTGCTCTCCTGGGGCTTCCCAATCCCCTGGTCCAGTTGAGGATCATCCAGACCAAGGGTTCCTCCACAGCCTCAGCTGAAGCCCAGCCAAGCAGGTGGGAGGATCACATCAACAGGTGCAAGTCTGACCTCCAAAAAGTGCCAGTGTAAGGACACACAAAACAGCTCTTTTTGCTGTTGATGTTCCTGTTAGGCTTTAAAATAGTTTCTGAAGACAAAACTATAGTGTAAAATATATTTGTGGCTATCGCTTGCCAGAGTTCCTTCTGAATTAAGTGCACTGCCTCTATTTGAGTTATAAATTGCTATAACATAAGAGATTGATGGATTGCACTGACGATGTGAAAAGGAAAGAAAGACTGTGTGGTTTACAGGCTGTGTGGGAGGTCCATACTAAGTCGACATGGAAGCTCTTAAATTTTATACATAAGAGTTCATAACCAATATATCAGATTGTTCCAAGTGATAGAATTGTTTTGCTTTAAACCCACCTGATTTAGTAATACTGACTAGAACTGGTCACAGAAGTGCATTTCAAACTGGATTTTTCAGAAGACATTGATGTCCAGTGTTATTCTGGGAACTCAAAATTTTACAATTAGCCAAAGTGACTTTTTAGAACCGCATAATTCACATGAATATATCATGTGAATTATGCTTTTCATGGCTTGGCTGATGCAGAGGTAAAACATGGGGGTGTTTCCAAGTAAACGCAATTAACACCCCCTCTTTTGGCACAAATGGCAATGGCAAAACCCAGGCAATTTGTACAGCTTTGAGTATTCAGAGAATTCATTTCTTTAAAAAACTTCTCTGGTTCATCATAGCACCAGCTAAGCTTTAATCTCAGGACTGGCTTTTTGATTTCTTTGTTTAACAGTAATGTATGTATAAAGATATAGTAATAGCAGTAACTCTTATCACACCTCAATATTGAAAAAGAGCTTTTGGAGAGGCAGCTCAGCTGCTAAAGAGACTTTTAATATTTGGAAGTATATTCTGAAAACCTGTTAAAGCTGTTTCTCTAAAAGCAAATACATAGCAAGTCCGTCTTGTGTACCTGTGAACCCAGTAATAACCACTATTAGCACATTAATATCATTAAATCAAATTAATATAATTAAATCTAATGTTATTGGGAGTAAACACAGGTAAATGGTTCACATTTGTAACTATGACATATCTACTCTTCCACGGGCTCCCCCACTAAATAGCTGCAGGACAGAACAGGAATAGTCTCCTGATCTTGTTTCACTATTGGGATTTCTTGGTTGCGTTTTAACTTGGGCACACAATATTGAGGATCTTTGATTGACTGGGAAGAATAATTCTTAAGTGGGTGCACATATGAAGATTTTTATAGGGTGAAAGATGCATGTCTGAATCATCCCAGGAAAAACCCACACAGCCACTGATATACAAATTCCAAGTTAACAGTTTTCTGAAGATCTTACAGGTAAGGGGGACAAAAGTGCTGCAATGCTTAAAGTCAAATACCCCTATGTAAAAGTGAGATTTATAGAAGTATTCACTGTGGTATTTTTTCCAAATTTAGTCTTATTCTAGATCTTGTGTTTTATTTTCCTATGTAAATTGGTTTTTAAAGTGCCATGTTAAAATTATTCTGCTAAGTGCAAGGGGATTAGATTAGTTTCTTTAACTGCTTGCTATATTTGTTTCAGCTTGAAACAAGAAAATTAAATGGCTAAAATTCCAGTACCTAGTATGAACCTGCATGTTTTTGTGTAAAGTCATCCTCAGGTAATATCTGTGCCCATATAAAATAATAAAAGTTGAGGCAAAAAGGAAAAAGGTATATAAATAGCAACAGCATGTGACACCAATTATGTTACAGCCAAAAATAATACTTCTTGGCATGTTATGCTTAAACTATGTTCTGTTAATGTTTCTTGGATATAGGCAGATTTCGATTTACACTTAGAAATATTTCTATTTGAGAACTATTAGGAAAATATTTTGAAATTACAGTTTTCAAGCATGTGGAATGAGTTACCTCCCAGAATTATGTGAACTACTGTATAGCAGAGCTGCATTAGCTTCCCTGCAGCTAATGAACCATGTCATTAATTACAGACATTCAAAATAAAAATTACTTGAAGGCAAGACAAATATTTACTATAAATAAAAGGGTCAAGAACTACAAAGTAGCAATTTTATTCTAAACCAATTCTATTTAATTTCTATGCTCTTTCTCCTCAAATTTAATTTGAAGCACATTAACTTGATTTCATATGTCAAATCTGACAGCTGCAGGTGTACCCCCAATGAGACTCCCACCAGGGACTAGAATCATTGCAAGATTTTCAGTGAAAGTGTTAACTATATTTATAGATGTGTTTATTAAACTCACGTGACTTGTTCTCAGGATAGGTTTCTCTTGGAAATAGCTAGAAAGCATAATTTCAAAGATTTCCCTTTGATTGTCTCAAACCACCTTCAGCTTCCAACCAGAGCATCAGGGTGCTCAGTGCCTGCATCCCCTCAGATGCCAGAGTGGTGGGAGGAGGAGCCCTTGACTTCTTTCTCCTCACCCACTGCAGTCAGTGGGGCCCGGGGGGGTCCCACCAGCTATCTGTCATTTGTACAGGGCTGTTTCTCAGCCTTCAGCAGGAGCTGGGGTTCTGAACATCTCTGCACGGGTGAACCACTGTCCTGGTGTCGAGGAACAGCACAATGCAGCACAGATCCCAGAAAGGGACCAAAAGCTGAGTGCTCTCTTGGGTCTGGTTAAAGCTGCTGGGGTACACAACATCCACAAAGCTCTCTTTGGTGCATTAGACAGAGCCTGCCTGATGCCTCAGAGCTGGTTTCTGCTATAAAAGCCATCTACCCATTCTGCCTTCAGGAAACAGGTGCCACAGACATTTGTTTTCTTTCTCATTTCAGGTAGCAACTTTGCTCTGCTGCTGGTTTTGGCTCAGTGGCAGAGTGGGGCAAGTCAGTAGTGTTTTCATATAAATTTTTCTGTGGGGATGAGTCTTCCTTGTCTGGCTCTAATGGGAAGCCCTCCTGGGTCCCCAGGGTCTCCTGCAGGGAGAGCAGTGGCTGTGAAAGGTGAGGGCACTCTGACCTGTAACTTCCACTCAGGACCAAGCTCACTTCACTGCCACCCTACTAATATTCTGATTTTATATTTACTATTTTGTCTAAGGTTATTTTTGCTTGGTTTCGGTGATATATTTATTTTTAAGCAGATAATATATAGTCCTAAACAACACAATGGCATTTTCTTCTGTGAAATCATTGTAATGTTTTGTGTAAGTCATATGATTTTACATTGTTAGTTACATAATTGAATATTTTACATTAAGCATAATATAAATTTTTGCCCTCTACTTTCTTTTCTTTTTCCTCTTTGAATCACATCATTGCTTCTCCAAAAGTCAGGCTTGAGGGTAGACAGATGCACTGACCATATAGATAGCAGGCAAGAGGATTCCTCAATGAAACAGCCACATAAAAGTTCCCCTAACATCCACGCCCATTTCTGTAACTAGAGTGTTTGGCATAATAAAGATAACAGCAGTAGATAAGTACTTTGTCTAAATATATTGCCAAGAACAAAAGAGGATGACAAAGTATTGCTGCTATCGGGAATTCAGAAAGTGTCACAGTTCAGCCAGGTTCTGTATAATTTTGAGTTAACCTCAGCTGTGTTCACAAGGATTTTTAACAAAAATGTGAAGAACAAGAAGAGGAATTGAGTGGAAGCAAACAGCTCAAGTAGGTTTTGCTGGAATGTGGGAAAGTTTCTAAAAATCATATTAAAATCAACAAAAGCATTCAATACATGTCTTGAAGAAAAAGGTTGTGTTTAAGAGAAAGGGTCAGCTGTTAAAAAAAATATTTGGGCAATATGAAAAATTATAAATCTTTTCATCAGGAGTTTGGGACTGAATGTGTGAGCGTGTACAGACTTAGTGACAACTTTTACAGCTGAACAGTGCTTTTGCAATGAAATCCTGGCTTCATTCAAATCAATGGCAAAATTCCCATCTGCTTCAACAGAGCCAGAATTTCATGTGTGTCTGCCTTTTCTCATTCTTCCTTGATATTTGTATCCCAACTATCTGGCAGACCGTTGTCTGTGCAGGTCAAAATTAAAGCTTTCTATTCATGTGTGTCAGGGTTACTGTCTGTTTTCTCACCAAAAGCAAAAAAAGGATGAAAAAGTGTGACACATACTTGCAGTGCTATATCATTCACTTCATTGCTCAGGGTAAAGAGAATTGTTTGCTGCATCTGCTAGGAGGACAAAATTGCAAGCAAAAGACCTAAATGCTGCCTGTGTGTAATTCCTAACTCCAAGGCTTTTAAAGAGCTCTTATTTGCAGCTCTACATGTATTAAGTTTCGGATATGGGTGTCACGGGATTTAAGCAGGGGCAGAATTACCTCAGTGCTGTCTCCTCTTAAAAATGCTTCCTGAATATGGAAAAGTATTGCATGGGCAGGAAGGAAGGTGACTTTCATCAAACAAATCTGTCATGCAGTGAGACTATTTAACTCATCAAACAAACCCTGGTATTTTTGCCTCTGAATATAAGCATTAACCTAGAAAAATGAGAGAGATTAATGAAAATTCAAATTGAGAGAATGAAAATAAGAGATAAACCACTGCTTTACAGATGAATGAATTTTTTTAAATGCTTAAATCCTCAGAGCTTGTCAAAATGCACCAAGAAGTGCCCTGGTAAGTGAGAAATGACACAGAGAATGTAATAAATGTGAATGGGGAGCTTTGTGTTCCCCCAGTGCACTATTTGTACACTACAAAAGCTTTAAAAGAATTGTAATTCTACACTCACTGTTGCTTAACTTGAGGAAAGTACATGCAGCCTGCAAAGTGGCTGGTTTTCTGTTTTTAAAGCCCATCTGAGAGCACATGGACGTTGCAAACAAGAACATTTTACAAATATAATGGGGAGCCTTGGAAAAGTAAGGAAACATTCAGACAAGTGAAAATCCTTTAACCATAATCAAAGCAAGTTAGAAAACTGGCAATAAATCAGCTGACTTTAGTTTGTGGATGGTGTCAGAGTAGATGAAACCAATACCCATGATAGAAAAAATATACATGGTAATACATGTGCACCTATCAAAGGCAGAGGAATGTCAATAGTGAGTGAATCCCACATCAGAAAATCATGATTACATAGTATTGATCTCCAGAAAGAATTCAGCCTCAGGCTAGATACAGAATCCAAGGACGGAGCAGTGTTTTGTAGTCAGTAAATAAGAACATGTTCACAGTTCTGACATTTTCCAGTCTCTTAACTTCTTGTTGCTGTTATCCCAGACAGAGTACACGCAGTGACATCAGAAACCTTGCTGTGTCATTAACTTACTGGACATCTGATCTGATAAAATATATTTAAAATAAATATGCATGTAAACTCTCAGCTTGGTCATAGTTAAATCTTACACAATCCATGACACAGAGGTCACACAGTCCATCCTTTATGGAGGGGTGCATGAGCATGGCATTTGCTCTGCAAGTGCTGTTGGAAATACTTGTGAGGATGTCGTTAATCTTCAATGGCCAGTGGTCATTTCTGAGAGCTGCATCAGCAAATATTTCTGCTAGCAGCCTCTTTCAGCAGCATATTAGTATAAATTTATCCCACTTGGGAAGTGCAAACAGCAGGGTTGATGAGCTTCAGATCAGTGCCAGGTTAAGGCAGCTACACAGCTTTTGTACCAGCTCACATCCTACAAGCTTGGAAAGGAGTGAAGGAGAATGCATCCCTCCATACAAGATGTACTTAAACCAGGACGCAGAGGCAAACATCATAATTGCTAATGGTAAAGGATGCCAAAGGTATTATCTCAATTTTCTTCTCAGCTGGTCAGTGAAAAAGAAAAATAAATCCTCTCAGAGTAGAAAAATTCATCCTGCATTTCTATTTTCTATTTCTTCGAGGTCTTTTTCTCCTGATTCCATTGCCTTTCTCAAAGTGATGCTGAAGGATGCTTTGCTTACAGCAAAGATAGATCATGGAACTGTCTTTTTTCCTTTGGCATGTTTGTTAATTTTCTTAGATTTATATCTGTTGGTAATTATTAGAATTTTGTTAAACCTAGAGTCTTAAATTCACAGAGAAAAACTGCAACAAACTCCGGAAGCTTGCTGTAAATCTCAGTGACTGCACAAATTTAATCTGGAAGCCATAGAGAGGCAATAAACATGGTAAACCCTTTTGCCAATTAATTTGTTACTTTTCATTCTACAATACAATTTTAGTTTAATTTGGTTTACCTCAAGAATCTCTGTGTGATATTTCCGTGAAATTCAAGATAGTGAAAGTTAGCAATTCTGGTTTAGGAGCACAAGTTGCTGGTTGTTGCCAAAGAATTGTGTGTTGCTTAATTGAGTTTTGATGTTCTTGCTGCTATCTACAAACCCTATTTTTCCACATGACTGTGACGAGATCTAAATCTCTGTATCAAATGTTAAAACCCTTGGCACTTGCAAAAGAGAAAGAATTATGTAATGAGCAGTGGCTGAGAAAAATAAGGTTATTCTCACAAGGCGAAAG
The DNA here is from genome assembly GCA_013398175.1 of Climacteris rufus. Classification (NCBI taxonomy): domain Eukaryota; kingdom Metazoa; phylum Chordata; class Aves; order Passeriformes; family Climacteridae; genus Climacteris; species Climacteris rufus. Next base: position 840,321 of record VZRZ01007072.1, read on the forward strand.
GAGACATTTTGATGATCTAATTGATGCTTTTCCTCATGCAAAAGACTGATAAAATTGACCTAGACAAAACTTTCCCGCTGTCAAAAACACAAAACCAAGATGACATCATGCACATCCTAGGAAATTAGCAGTGGGGAGGAACTTAACAGGAAACTACTGTATTTCATCCAAAGGGAAATAAACATATTGAACAGATTATAAGAAACGTCCATTTAAAGTGGCAAAATCAATTATTTCAAGTGATAGTTAAGGAAATTGTAGAAAGAAATTATTGAAGGGTATCTCTTTAAAAAGAGAAAGAGGCAAAAGGATTGTTTGGTTTCCGTGTACTTTGAATTTCTGATTTTAAAAAGATGCTCGTTCAAAAGCACAGAAGCAGGAAATTACATACCAAGATATTTCAAGTTTAACATCCTAACTCCGAAATGCACCATTTTGCTCCTATTATATACAATGCATTCAATAGGTATTGAAGGAGACCTATATAGTCCTTTTGTGTGGAGAAAGTCAGCTTTCAATCAGAACAGAACAGCAGTTCTAACCACTTTCAGATGACAGTGCTTGCCATGTCTTTCTTCAAACCCAAAACTATAGAGGTACAGAAAGCTTAGTGAAAGCATGACCCTGGAAAAGAAATTCCTGCTGTTCCCCTGTTCTGACTTTTAATCAAGTTGGAATCTATTGAATGCAATCTAGATATTTTGACTGAGTTTAATTAGGTTGAAAGAAAGTTCATTTGACTTAAATGTTCTTGTGGCCATGGATCTTTCATCCAGCTTTGGAAGCCCTGCTGACATGCCTGGTGAGAAAGCACCGTGCAGCAAGGGAAAGGGAGGAAAACTCTAGCTTGAACAAAAACTGCTGAAAAACAGTCAAGAATCCTGAAGCATAAAATGTATATCTATTTCCTGGTGCTGAATTGAGCCTTTGTACTGCCTTTTGAAATTGGTTGTCTTCATTTGCCTCCACTCTCCAATGTCCCTGAGGAGGAGAACCACAGAGTTTGTCCTTAGAAGCAGCATCTCTGGGCATCCATTGGGCAGGGTAAGCCCAGGACAGGGAGAAGGCCACAAAGAAAAATGCCATGTCCCCTTTCCCAAAGTACTTGCGTGCTATGTACTGGAGCACCTGTGCAAAATACATCTGCAAGAGGTAAGAAGAGGTTAGAGAGCATCACTGCTGCCTGCTCAGATCAAAGGGAGTCGATAAGAGACTATCCAACAGGGGTTTCCTCATCAGGGCTATTCCCACTCTAAGAATTGGGATTTTATTGGATATAGAGGACTAAATTTACAAAGAGAACCATATGCTTCCGTGCTTCACTGGCTGAATCAGAGCCTAAGTACCTGAAGCCATAGGATATGCAGAAAAAGCTGACTATTTCTTGCCTTTTCTGTATCTACTTGTGGATACAATTTGTTAATCCTGCAATTAACTACAGGAAATAAGAAAAAGGTCACACCGCTAAGAAGAAAATATTTCTTCTTCTTACTCTAAGTGTTAAGGCTTCCCTGACAGGGAATTCTGGTTTTCTGCTGTTCTGGCAGATTGCTTGAAACTGAGCAACTGCATTAGCACTTCTAGAACAAGGGAAAAGAGCTGAGAGTGTGGAAAGGCATTGTGGAAGTCTTCCTGCTTGAGACACTTCCAAATTAAATGGCTGAAGCTTTCAGAAATTTAGTGGAATACACTGATGCCAAACTAACAGGGAAATAAAGCAGATCGCCTATGAGCAATTTTTAGGTTTCAGTTTTGCCATGGCCTACTGCTGGCTTGGGCATTTGGCGAGCTGTTCCCAGGTAAATGACTCTGTTCCTGCTCCTGAGCAGGCTCCAGGCAGGAACTGGCAGGAAGAGGAGACAAGCAAAAGGTCTCCACTCACTGAAGGAATGAGCTCTCTTGGTTCCTGAGGTACAGTGGTCAGCAGGAGAGCAGCACTCCAACCACCAAAGGGTGCAATGGAGCTTTGAGCATTTGGGTATCTGCAGTAACAGGAGCCAGAAGAGACTAGGTTTTTCAAGACTGGTACAAATTGAACCTGCTCCCTGCTCCCAGTCTTATTAGCATAGAAGGGAAGGTAAAATAGAAAAAGTATCTGCTTAATGCGCCACAGTGCAAGAGGAATCAGCCCCCTGAGGGCCTCTAGGGACAGGTCCAGCACAGCTCTGTGCCACAGTGAGGGTCAGGCTGCTGCAGCGGGTCAGGGGTTGGGGAGGTCAAGTGTCTGCTGGAGGCAATGAAGACCTTCAGATCCTTTGGTTCAATTAACATAAATCTTCATATTTCAAAAATAATTTTTTAGGGATTCTGATGTCACCACATATTCAGTCCTGGCACATTGTTCCCATCAGTTATATTTTGAGAAGTGACAAGCAAACCTTCACACTGCTTTTAGCCTCATCTGCTGTATCTTGCCTTGTCTTGTCTGTGCATCTGAGCCAACAATGAGGGAACTTTCTTTCCTGCTTAAGCAGATGTTTACCTTTCAGCACCTAAGCTGACCTTTTGACTTTGTCCTGAAATTCTGGCCCTGCTGAAATGGGTGGAAGTTTTGGCACCGATTTTGACAGAGCCAGCATTTCGTTCCAGGTGTTTTGTTCAATAAAGCATATAAAATTACAAAACATGGGCCTTCCCTCTTGCTCAGCTTCTCAGTCATCCCAGGTATCACTGAGTGATAAACACAAAAACCTGGAGGAAACAAAATGGCATCTAAAAAAGGCTCCTACACGAATAATTGAAATACCTTTCAATACATATAATAGATACACCTATATACACATGCACACACATATAGAAGATGTCAATGGGATCAAAGCTTTTCTCCAGCACTTTAATACGTGGCATGCACCCTCACTTATCTGCTAAAATCAAAACCTGTACATGCACGTGCAGGTGCTGGGAGTTGCTTTTTCATACTGTTGGCACAGGGCCACATAGCAGAGCCATACACCTTCATTTTTTAACAAGCCTCTGTTTTCTCAGGTGTTCATTTATCTCTGTGAAGAAGTTTCTCAGACCTGTAACCTCAGGTTTAGCACTCTAATAGGAAGAGGTGCTCTTGATGCCAATAAACAGCTCTTATTCTGTCTTAGGTGCAAGGATACAACTACTATACTATTTTTTTTTCATTATTTATAAATATTCTTTGAAAATATAAGGATCATGAGCATGGAATAGTAGCAACTGGCATTTGGAACAGACTACTAAAGGATGTGGTAGGTTTTCTACCACTATGAGTTCAAATTTGGATAACTTTATAAAGACAAGTTTAGGTTGAATCTGCAAAATGCAGTTCTAGAGGCATGAACCACCATGTATGAAAAATATGGTCTATGTTGTAATCGTTCTTTTTGGCTTTAAAAATCCATGAGTCCTTGCTGGTTTTGGTAACAAAGAGATACCATGAACAAAGGCAGAAGGCAGTTAAAGGGTTTTTTCTTGGGAAAAAGTATTGCTTTGGACAATAAAGCAGAGCTAAGGAAGGTGCAAATAACTATCCAGGTGATTAAAAGAAGCACTCTGCTCAAGTGGGCCTGTCCTTTAATTCACTGTTTGGTTTTTAAATTGCAGCATGGATTGACTGAATTTTTGAGGGAGTGATTGAATTGTTTATATTAAATATCTTTTTGGCAGTTTAGGAAGTGACTCTGCTCTTGCTACTTAAGCCCCATTAGAACACTTGTGATTTTTCTGCAGGCAATATTGTCAGTTCCCATTTCTCTCAATTCTCTGCATTTTGACAGCAATGAGTCAAATTATGGATTTTTTTCCATTGTCTGAGAGGCCTTTGCTTTCCTGCAGTTGTCTACTTCAAGGGGTTCATTTCTTCTCCTTTGCAGTCAGTAGAGTTTTACTGTTGCTTCTCACAGGCTAGAAACAGGGCTCTGGTTTTTCTTTGTGCATTTATTTGATCCAAAGGGCTGGCTTTTCTTATCTAAACTGAAAGTCACTTTCTCATCCATTAGTCATTTTATGTTAAAGATCAAAAGTTTGGGGGATTTGTTGTTGATTCTAATCTCACAGCATTCTTCTTTATTTACTGTTCTTGTAGATTCTGTATTTTAGAATTTGCAAAACTTGCTTTCAATGTCAACATTCAAGTACTTCCCATAAATAAAAAAGCTGGGGTTGCTTAAAATACTTTCAAGGACTTCCCCACACAGTCTCAGATGGAATAGTCTGTAGTTTCCTGCTATTAATCTATGTATTTATTTTGCCTTGTAATATTATGTTGCCACTTGTTTTTTCTAGTCCTTTTGGATAACTGGTGAAATGCATAAGGTTATGAAAGGAAATTATATACTTAAAGACCTCCAAAACATTTTTAATTTCTGCTTACTTTTATGGGTACTCTGGAAGATGTTCTGTTTTCAAATTTTATTAGAAACAAAAATGCTTAACTCCTACCTACTTCAGTTTTTCCTGACTGAGTGAAAAAAAAGCCAAAGAACAAACAAAAAAAAATTACAAATACTTATAACTTTATATTATTCTAACTACTAAAATGAGGACAGCTTCCAAAGTGGTCCTCTGAGAAAGGGGAGGACATGACAGAAACAGGCTTTTGGGAAGGAAATTGGTGTGCAGGAACGTTCAGGTACCCGAGCATAGCCCAATGCTTTGTGGACAAATTAACATCCCAAGTGTTCACTGCACGGAGCAGCAGGAGCCCTCAGAAATGATCAGGGAGGTTGCTGTGGCTGCCCCAGGGCAGCTGAAGCAGCAGTGCAGGAGCTGCCCAGGTGCTGTGGTTCGGGGATGTGCCGGGAGGATGCGCCGGGAGGATGTGCCGGGAGGATGTGCCGGGAGGATGTGCCGGGAGGATGCGCTGGGAGGATGTGCCGGGAGGATGCGCCGGGAGGATGCGCCGGGAGGATGTGCCGGGAGGATG
>VZRZ01007072.1:847202-990959 GCA_013398175.1 Climacteris rufus
TTGTTTTCTGACAAGTGGGTTTGCACGAGCTCAATATTGAGACATGGGTAAATACCACAATCTTAATTTAAATAACTGCATCCTCAAAGACCATAGTCAGTACCAAGGACCTTCTGCGGGGAACCTGTTGAGGGAATGGAGCATTACCACTGCCAGGAAGAGCCAAAGATGTCCCAGCCTGTCATTTTCTATTTTTCCTGCACTACATTCTCATGCCTGCCTAATGCAGGCATCTACAAAATGTTTCCCTAAGAAAACATCTATAACAAAAAGAAAGAGAAAAATATCACAAATCAAACCCATTCATTTCAGGCTGTCCCCTCTTCTCCCAGAAGCTCAGCCCAGCCCAGCAGTGGCCAGGAGCTGGGATGTGCCATTGGGCCCAGCAGGAAGGGCAGACTGGCAAGGGCATTCCCCACGTGCTTTGGGGTGAGTGTCTGCGAGGAGGGTCCTTGACCACACCTGGCTGCAGCCACAGAAGAGGCTCAGTTCCACCTGCCAGGAAGGTGAGGGCTCTTCCTGCACTACACTGGCATGGATATCTCCCACAACTTTTTACTGCAAGTAGTCTGTAAAACAAGAAAGATGAATATGAAACCTTTCTGATGAGGTAAAATTTCCAAAAATACTCTTCCCCACTCCATTATATAACAGTGTAACGTGTTGCTGAGGGTGCCAGAAATATTGGGAGAAAGAGAGGAAGCACGTCACCATGCTGTGCAATCTTTCTTCTCCTCCACCGCAAGCAGGATGAACTCATCTCAAACCAGCCTCCAGAAGGGCTCAGGGCTTCCAAGATGGGGAAACCTGGGATGTGTGATGGAAAGCTGAGGGAGCCTCTAAACCTGCAGATTGTGTAAAGGCTGTTGTTTTCCTGTGTGCCCCGCTGTGCACAAGCTGCTGGGTTCCTTAGGGACCAAGAGCCTTGTGGAGGTCACAGTGTATTTTAGAAGGTTTGCTTTTGACATCATGTGGCCAGAGTCATTTGGACCCCGATCATACACTAAAGAACATGTCAGGAAACCACAAGGCATAATTTCTCTGTGTGGCAATAATCTGCAGGGAGCCTGGATAGCTGTAATGGTACATTGCTGCTTGCTTTACGTCTGACTTTGCATTAACTCTTCAATTTGCTTGCTTTGGCTTCCCTGACTCTTAAATACATACACACAGGATCACTTTGACATAGTAAAAATCAGTTTCTGGAATTGGCTCCTTAGTCTCCAAACCCTGGAGTTCCTTGTGCCAGTCCTGCTCCCACATGCTGCATGGGGTAAGTCTCCATTTCACCTTCCCTTCCTAATTTGCTGTGACAGTAACTAATTCCAAAAGCATTGGTAACGAGCTAGGGATTTTCATCTGGATAAAACTTACTATAAAATTTACAAGGGTTATTTTTAACTGATATCAAATAAAAAATAGTTTTTAAAAGATCTGTCTCTACCACTCCTGCCTTTTCTGTGCCAAACTCCAGCAAGCAGGGGAAAGCTGGCTTTTAAACCCTTTTAACACTTTTCTGCTTTTATTAATGCAGAAGCTTTGCCCTTTCCACCAGACCTGGAGTATTCCACTCCTCATTTCCCTAATTATCTCTTTTGATCATTTAGATTTAAAGAGATTGGACAAAACCAAGTAGATGAAACATCCAAAATCTGGTTTTGGAAGAGGGGCTTGTTGCCCTGCTCTCTCCACAAATCAGGATAATTCTTGCAAGGCTGCAGAAGCAACATTTCTTCTCCCATCCACAACATATTTAGATAATAGTGTCCCTCAGGCCCAAGAGATGCAAAATATATTGACCTGGGAAATAAGATCCCCATAAACTTACGGTGCTGGATGAGACAGTGAGTAAATGTTGCTTGATCTACTTTTTGTTAGAATTTCCTGCTGGGTTTTTTTTTAAGAAAATGAGCTTTGTGTACTTTATATTCCTTGCTTTCAGCTAGTAAAAACAACCAAAATTGCATTTGATAAAAATAGCCTGTTATTTGAAATACATTTTTCTTGAATGACTATCATCAAAAATAAATGAACTTTTAAAAAATTAACTCTGTACTTTTCCATACTGAAACCATCCAACCTCAGATTTATGTTCTCTGTGACTTTAAAGTTAGATTGAAGAGTGGCAGGCAAAGATGAACTTATTAACTGCAACAGGAAAAGAAACCAAGTGTCTGGCAGAGAGCACAACAGATAAACACACCTTCCTACCTAACCTGCTGTTTCACCTCCACTCATAAAATGGAAACTGGCTTTAGAACTGGGTGACCTGCAGATATAGAAAGACACCGCATGGAAAGAAAAAAAATCAGAGCAGCAATGTAGCTACGTATAGCTGAAAATATTTGGCTTGGCTGGAGTGTCAGCTTAAAGCTTAAGCGGTTCTTGATTTTTGTTCAGGTTGGTTTACGCATCATTAACAAGGACTGCACTGTAGTTAGCTCAGTCACACAGAAGCTGCTCCCAGGATCTCAATATCTTGAACTATGCTGAAGGTACAAGTCAGAATAAATATACCATGTTTAGAATTTATACTTGAAGTGAATAACGCCGCATTGTCAAATCTCAATTAGCCGTGATTGCTTATTTGGTCTAAGGATTATCTTTACCATGGACCCTGAGATCTTGGGTCTGGCAGATTTCTTAACTGAGATAAAGTGTTGTGCAAACAGGGCTCCTCTGCCCTCGGGCCAGCCCGGCTTTTGGAACTACTCATCCTGCTGGGTCCAGATGCAGGGTCCCTCTCCCTGTAGACATCCCACCCATCTTCCCTGCTCCCACCCATTTCCCTACCCCCACCCATCTTCCCTGCTCCCACCCCGCTCCCACCACAGCTTCCCTGAGCCTTCTGCCCCAGGGGAAGGCTGGGATCTCACCAATCATTATTTTGTCTCCTGCCAGGGCCACTTTCTTTGCAATTCTTTGCAATTTTGGATTGGATTCTTCATAATTCTACTCCTTAGAGATTTTTTGCTGAAGCCCTTGTGAAAATGTGACTGAGGATGAAATAATGACTGGCAATTATTGCTTTGTCATTGGAGAAAGAAAGAATATAGCTCATGAATAGTAAATTACGAGAGAGAGGTAGTTACCCCCTCATCATGAGCATCTCTGTCAGTGAGAGGATGTGCAGGGAGCTGCAGAGCCAGATTTGTGTATGGCACAATGTGTTGTTACATAACAATGTTCTCTGCATAATATGAAGGTTCACAATTAAACATAAAATATGTGCAAGAATACACATTAGAAATTCATATCACCTTAGCATTCAAGAGAGAAAAGGTTTTCCCTTGTAAATAGAGGCTTGAATTAGAAGTTAAAAATGCCTTCTGTAAAATACTGTCAAAATGTAAATGTTTTCCTTCAGATAATGCAGATGTCCTAAGACTGATTAAAAGCAAAACAAAAGCCAAAAAAAAAAAAAAAAAAAAAAAAAAAAAAAAAAAGAAAACAACCCAACAACATTTTAAAAAGCCTTTTCCTAGAATTCTGAGGGTAAGTATAATAATAAATGATGTTTCTGCAGTGAGGACGGGTTAAGTGGTTAAGTAAGCTCAGTTCTGATGGCTCTATTTCCAGCTCCAATAAAATATTCCAGTGTGTCTTGCAAAAGATCCTATAAATGTGAATACAGAAAAACTGAACATTCTTTTACACAGGCAGGTCTTTTCCTCAAGCATAAATAGTCTGGTTTTTGGAGATAAAGACTGTATCGTTACCAGACCAATGGCTGGAATTTCTCTTTGAAAAGGAATCCTTGTAAATGCTGAGTCTCTGATGCCAAATGTTCATAACTTTCAGTGAAAATTTCACTGAATATTCTATACAAAGAGCAAATCATACTAACTTGGACCTGTCAAAGTTTATACAGAGTTAATATTATATAATGCTGAAAAATGAGAAGTTATAAAGCTACTTTCTGTGTAGATAATTTGGAGTATTTATGAATACATAAATTTAAGAACCTTCAAGATTACTGAAATTACTTATTCACCTAAATCCCATTGAATGAAATAGAGGTTAGAACCCTAAATATAAATATTTTTTTTTATTCTATATTTTGAATTTAAATCAGAACTGTGTGAGATTTTTTTTTATTTTTCCAAGATTTTTTTGTTATTTAGAAGGAGAAAAGTGATTATGCAAGCAAATTTGTCAAACAGCATGTTCATGAAAACAAGTCTAGTATCTAAAATTTCATTAAAAGAAAGTCAGCACTATAACATATTGCCATAATGTAAAATGTACAAGAATATCTTATAGTTGCTTTAGAAGATTATTTTCAACCAGTATTGGGCTTTAAACTACACAGAAAAAGAAATCACATTTCTATTAAATCTGGATTTTTTTGCGTTGTTTGTTTGAAGATGTTTGGCTTGAGTTAAAGAGCTTTAAGATAGTCTTTCCCTTTTCTTATGACAAGTAACATAAAAAAATAAAAGATTTCCCCATATAACAGTAGCTGCTGGTGTCCTGTGTCAGGGTATTAACCTTTTTAACCCTGTCAGTTGGCTGGGGCCAGGAAATATGGACTAGTCTTTTACTACTCTTCTGTGTGTCACAACTTTATTATGCATCACATTTTTGCTCTTCTGAAGTGTCTATAGCACTAAAAAAAAATCTTGTAAAGAGAATGCAGTGTTCTGAGGCTGAAAAGGTATGTAGGACTGAATATCATATATTTTATCAAAGCGATGTCCCTCTTCATCCAGAGCACGTTATTGTTACTCAGTAAAACCTTAACATCAAAGAAAGACTTGGGTTCTGTTTCATATTTTGTAAAGGTGATCTCTGAGCATTTCTAGTTGAATTATCCAATAGTTTGCTGTATATCATTTTGCTGATGACAGGAAAGCTGTCTTGTAGCCTTACTGGTGTCTGTACAGAGTTGGCTTGTCTTTCAAGTTACTATAAAGCCATATATAGCTGATTAGCAATAAATATTTCAACTGCTTATAAAGAAATATTAGTTCCTACAGGCATTATTATTGTCCATTGCTTATACATACTATAGTCTTTTCAGAGAAATTGTGCACATCCTCCCTTAAGAATAATACTGAAAATTGCACAAGCACTTAAAAATCTTGTCATGGCAAGATGGCCTCATATTGCTGGGAGAATCAAAAACACTCTAATTCACAGACAATCATAAACATTGCTTTATCTCTTAATTGTAAATCTTCAGAGATTTACACATTATTTTCAGCAATCCAGATGGTGGTATCTTCCACTTAATATCATTTTGTTATATATATGAGAGCTTTGGTCATTAATAGCAAGCTGCATTCAATTGTCTCCTCATAGCTGGGGTTACAGCTGATGTAATAACTTCGCTTCCTGCTCCTTCCTCATCTGCCCGCTTTTTCCAGATTGTCACCCATAATTTACTATTCACTTTCATGCCAAAAGTTCACCTCCAAGCACTGTTTCTCCTGACAGCCATGGCAGCAGCTGCTTACAGGGGCTTGGAGAGAATGTCCTTGCACTGTATCAGCGTCTGCCTGCAGGGGCACAGCATTCCAGTGAAAAAAGTCCATTCTCCTGCCCCCAGTGTCACCCTTGACGAGGGAGAGCTGCCCTCCTGCCTGTACCTCCTGCCTGTATCTCCTGCCTGCACCTCCTGCCTGCACCTCCTGCCTGTACCTCCTGCCTGCACCTCCTGCTTTCACTTCCATAGGATCCCTGCCCCTTGCTTGCACCTCTGTCACCTCTCTCCTCTCTTGGAGCCAGAGATGTGCAAGGTTTCAATCTGTGTCTGATGCAAAGCTTGTGCTCTTTAATAGAATGATTTAACCAGCCTGCAGGGTATCACCTGGGCTTAACCTTCCCAGGTCAGAGTTTTTCCTGTGTCCTGTGTGTGTATTTCTGCCTCAGCAGCCCCCCTTGACTCGATTCCAGTGTCACATAGATAACCTGAGGGAACTGTGACATTTATTCCCTGTAACTCTGTCATCCTCCACAGCAGGGTACTGCTGATGGGAAGCTTAAATATGATCCAGGGAGCATTCAAATGAGACTTCACCACAATGAAGTGGAATTTTGTTCCCAAAATCGCTCCTTTTCTCCTTAGCAACTTCAGTCCTTTAGAAAACAGTGGCAAAGACTGTGGCAACACTCCCTGCAAGGCGGTTTTGTGTGCTACAGTGGGATTTCAGCTTCATTCCAATCCCTCTGTGCACCTCTGGCAGCCTTTGGCAGACAGCTTTTTGGGTGATGGATGTTTTGGGGACTAATTCAATCAGGAGAGCAGTGAGTGAGAAGTTTTCCTGTTCAGTGAGATGATGCAGCACTGCAATAATCTGAAAAATAGATGGACTGAATTACCTTTTACTTTCCTGATTTATAAATAAAGTAGACAAAACAAAGGAGAATGTACTTTCAAGGATAATTCTACCTCAGACTTTTTATGTGAAACTAGTTTGAGTTGGTCACTATTCACATTTTCCATTACTTAAACTGATCAGTACTCACAGTTTCCTTTTTTTTTTTTTTATGCTTAGTATTCAAAATGGCAAATTCTTAACAAAGGCTAACTGACTCTAATCTGCAATAAACCACACTACTTTTCAACTTTTACACAAAATCAAAATTCTGAGGGGGAAAGGATGTTTTCCCAGCATTTTTATTCTAAGCATGGAAAAAGTGTTCTCAATCTTTAGACTTACTGATAATTTCACAACATATTTGCTGTTATGAGCCAGTTTGGTTCCTCACTAGTTTGTGTTATGTCACTACTAGCAGAATGATCATATAGTAAGTGTGGTCTGTTCCTTTTTAATTAAGGAGAAGAAGGACTCAGCTGATTAAAAAATTTTTCTTTCTCTTCATTCACAGTGGGTGTATCTTAACCACCCCTGACAGCACTTTGCATCACCAGAAGAAGCTCCACAGCAATGGGTGTGTCTGTATGGTCCAGAGCAGAGCAGTGTCAGGAGGTTCAGGGAGGATCCTGAACTCAGCAGAGCTAGCCTGGAGAACTTGGTGACTCCACAACAGCTCTGAAGGCTTTGGACTTCTTCTAAGTGGTCCACAGCAGCAGATAATGGATTTGCTCCACTTCGCCATCTTTTGTGGACCCAATAAAAGTAGTCCAGAGACTTCTGAGGAGACTTGTGGGATTCAGGTTCACGTCTCTCTTTTCACTTTTGATACTTATGCACCACATTTCCATCCAAGGAGGATGAGCAATCACAGTTGCTTTGTGTCCTGACAGGCAGTTTTCTACACCAGGGACATCTACAGACCTGCCAGAAACCAAAAATTGAGAAAAGAGCAGAGACAGAGAGGGGAGGACAGAGACACACACACACAGAGAGAGAGAGAGAGAGAGAGAGAGAGAGAGAGAGAGACCAGGCATATCTGGTGCAAATAGATTGCAAATAGAGATATAATTTAACTGAAATTTCTGATCTAAGGAATACTCCTTATCCACTGATTTTGTGGGAAGGATAATTTTTTACCCTTCTTATTTTTTCTGCATCACAGAGCTTGTTTACTTGGGAAACGTGCTTTAAACCTTCATATTACATTTTAGATATAAATGGGTTTTAGGTTTTGATGAGCACCATATATGCTGTATAAATAAACACTGCCCTGTTTTATTATGATAATCAATTTTACCTTGCCAAAAATTAAATTTCCCTGATCAACATTTGTAGCTGAAGTGTTTTTTTTTTTTAATTTTAAGATTTTACTTTTATTTCTTAACCAAGTTTTATGGGAAAGGTAATGAAAATTGTAATACATTTGGTTCCAGCAGCCCCTTGGATATATTTAATGCATTACATTTCCCTGTGTTACCTTCCCCTGCCTTCCTTTCCCTATTATTTTTTCTAGTGCAGCAAATATAATAGTTTTATACCAAATACCAACACAGCATTTTCTTTTTTAACAAAGGTTATCACTTTTTGGTATAACTTTTAAATTTATCATATGTTTACCCATCTTCATTTTATTCTTGCGGTTGGCATAATTGAGAGTTTGGAACTTGATTTTAGATTTTTACCTATATGCAAGTAAATACAATCAGCTTCCAGTAGTAAAGATTTGGTCACTTAGTTCTAAATGCTGAAACAACACATCCTGTTTTAAGGTTTTGGTTTTTCTTCAGGACACTAATATGGTGTTCATTATCAAAGGACAAAGGGCACTCTGAATTGTAATAAGGACTTTCTGGTTTTAAATTCCATTACTTGCATTAAAACCACTTACTGCCACTAAGAAAAATGAGTATAACTTTGTGCAGTTTGTGGCAAATAGGCAGTCTTTTGATATCTTATAGCAGAATGTTTCAGTTAATAGGCCTGTACTTGAAAGTACCCTTTCACACCAATGCTTGGAAGCGCTTTCTGTGTTTTTGTTTAAGTCTGACATCCATGAAAAGACAACCAAGATCTGTTTCTTATTGTGCATTAAAGAGGATTCTTTGGAAATTGCTGAATAACTTAGCAATATGCTCTGTATCATTTTTACTGATGACAAGAGAGATGTCATCTCTGGTGCATCTGTCTAAAGTATACTCTTGGATAACTTCTGTGTATTGCAATCTGCTTCATTTCTTCAAATAGGAAGCAGTTTCCAAAGCCCTGTTAATTGGCAAATAGCTAAATATTTCATTTATTTGCAGGAAACAAAAATGAAGCATGCTGACTCTTGGGAATCAATTGCCAATAATAAAAAATATTCCATTTACTAAAAAGAAAAAAAAAAGAAAAAAAAAACCACCTCAACACTCCTATGCTTAATTCAAGAGTGTGGATGTTTTTTCAACAGAAATCCATTGGATCATTTTAAGTTTTCAGGTCTTTGTCTTTTTGTATTTAATGATCACAACTGTACAAAGCTGGTTTGTCTTCCAGTCAGGGTCAGGACAGCTGGTCAGATCTGGAGTTTGACTTTTATTGTATTTTCATGTTTAGATTCATTTTATTGCTTTTGTATGTGAAACAAAAACGGGGTACCTTCCAACTAAAAGCCTTTCAAATCATGATGTAGGCTACCTCTCCCACTTGTGAGGCCACCATCTCATCAGGCTCCATCTGCAGAACAGATCCAGCCCATTTGTTCAGTCCTTTCCCCTCTGGGCTGTGCAGGATGGGTGCTGAGCCTAGGCAGAAAATGACTGTGCAGGGAGGCAACAGGGGTTTAGCCACTGGTCTCTGTTACAGAAAAAAACTGCCAGTCTGCACAAAAACTTGGTGCAACGAGTGTTTGAGGGGCAGCCTACAATGAAGGAGTGCTCTTGCTGGTACACTCAGCATCAGGGCTTAGGCAGAAAAAAGGGGAGCCACTGTAAAACAAGGCTGAATAGTTCTGGAACAATATGAATTTCTTGTAAATATTCCCCTTCTTTAGAAACAGAACAGCAAGAAGAGTGGGACAAGAGGGGAGGAAGAGAGACAGGGGGGAGGAGAGCAAAGAGGGAGCACCTCCAGGGGCTGGCTGTGCATCACCCTGACACTGGCTGAGACAGGCTCAGCCACCAGGGGCTTTCAGATACAGAGGGCACAGACGGGTGGAGAGTATTGGTGAAAAGAAATCTGCCCTAATTGAGAAATGGCCTTTATCAAAGATGAAGTAATTTTCAACACTTTTAAGTCAATGGTGGTACTGATGATGCTCACTTAATATAATTGTGTTGCATTTAGCCTGCAAATATTTGGACTGCCCATTACATGGTATCTTAGTGAAGACTGTCTCCTTCTTAATCAAAAAATCTCAGTTTTAGGGTATCCCTGTTACATCTGGGCTGGGGGTGGGGAGTGCTAGAGGCTGCTTTTCTTTATATGCATATACTTTGTTTTCTTATTTAGCAATATAAATTCAGACAACGTCTCTCTGTCATCCTGACTTACACAGTGATTTTAAGATGTCATCAGAAACATTTCTTTTAGTGACTGCCAATGGTTAATTGCTTCTCCTGCATGCCCCCATAAACATTACATGTAGATATATTGGTATATAATATTCATGTGTTTTATGTTTGTATAAACATACTACTAATACTGTGTTTCTCCAATAGAGAGCTCTATAAATCTAGACCTCCAGAGATACCTTATAATGACTTAAACATTACACCAAACAAGAGATTCCAAGGGGACATGATCAGGATGTAATAATGGGCCAATGTCAAAAAGGATTTATGATTATTATTCATATGACTCAACCATATGCTCCAGCTACTGCTGTAATCTTGCTAGTCTTGGTCTGACATCTGTAGTGATAATGAGTAAAATTGCATTACGCCACAGAAAAAAAATCAAGACACTTAAAAAATAACTAGTGGGCTGCCAGGAGAAACATTGACCTCCTCTGTAGGGTCAAGAGATGATTTTAAAATATGCTGGATGCTCCTGACAAAGTTGAAGCACTCTGAGGATCTGGCAACCAGCTGCTCTAGCCTTATTAGAGAAGAACTTAAATATAATTGAATTCCTGAACCATCTGTATTTATCACTGCAGTTAAGCACCATTCATGATCCAATTGAGTTGACTTTAAAAAAGGAATTTACCTGTTTCATTTTATGTAGGAGGATAAATGGAGATTGGAGAAGATACTCGAATTATGTGTATTTCCAGAATCACCTGAACAATCATGGTACCTGTCTGTCTTTCCTGGTTAAGCATCAAGTGTTTGAGTGACCACAGTGAAAAGACACATATTTCTGGTTTCTTTCCCTCCAACAGTCTTGGTCTGTCTTGGTCTTTTATGGAGCAACCCTCGGCTGTGGCTGTATCCTGAGCCTGGTGCTGGCTGGGAAACAGTAGCTTATTTGTGTCATTTCCAGGCTTCCCTGATAGGTAGGAATTTGGCAAACATGCAAATACCTTCTGGAGAGATGTGCAGACACTGAGAACTCCTTCCTGCTCCTGGACTAATATATAATGTTCTGCAAGGTAAATATAAGTGCAGACTTCCTTAGTTTCTGTCAAAGTCCATTAATGTTCTGTTACTGGCTGCTGCACTTAGGTGGGAGGTGAAAACTCTTTTGTTTTTCACTGAGAAAGAGAAAACTCAGGTGAAATGGCCTGATGTCAATCCTTGTAATCTGCAGTGGTGGTTAGCAGATGGGCAGCAAGCAAAAGTCAAAACAGCTCATGCATAAAGTGGGCTAAATCACAAACCACCAAAGTTGCTGTAAAATCACGGCCAAACATAGCAGTTAAGGACAAATATTTAGGCAGTGTCAGTCAGTCAGCTAATGTATGTATCAGCATATTAGTGAGGAAATCCCCAGAAGCTCTGTGGGAGTTTTTCTTTTTGATCTGCCACCACCTGCCCGGCTGCTGGCACCGGCACCGCAGCCACCAGGCAGGCGGGAGCAGCTCCCCTGGGACTCCAGCAAGTTGCTCCTTAAGGCAAATAACCACTTCATTAATGCACAGGCAGACTGAGCAACCAGCAGCAGGTGAGGAGCAAAAGTGAACCAGACTAGAGACAAGCTTGTCTGCCTGCCCCAGAACAGTGTCAGCAGAGCTTCTCTGCCTGTTAATAGCAGCACAAGTTCTTCACTGCTGTCAGACTTGTACAAGCTTCATTCTGCTCACACCAAACTCTGGTGCCTCTCCCCATCCCGCTGAGACGCCCAGCCAAAAGACACGTTCCACATCTGTGGAGCCTGAAGTCTTGGCTCACATGAACACTGCACTCGTAGACCAAGATGTTGTTTTAAGCACCTGACATCCTCCATCTGTCTTCTTTATTTTTAATTATTTCTCATCTATAGAGTGACCTAATCAAACAAGCTCCCGTCTGATGTCAAGGTTCTTTCTTTGCTTTAATCTCTTCACATTTCTATATAATTTCTTTTTCCTCTGGAACTATCAAAGAATTTTCTTTAACAACCCCATCAATGAAAAACAAAGTCTGCATTCTTGAATTCTAAGTCACACATAAACCGTAAAGATGCTGTTTGCTCAGTGTTGACAGAAGCAGTCGTCTGCCCTAATTTACCTTCATCGTATGTTTTTATTAGAGCTGTGGGAGCATGCATAAACTCACCAGGGGGACATGTACATTACAGGGCTCTTTTCTTAAACTCTCAGCTCTAATAAAAACACACAGGCTACAGTTCTGTCCTGTATTGGGACAGCAATACCTCTCTGTCCTATGTTCTTTTCATATCAGAAAAATTGTCTTTGAGAATATTCACTTACTGAAAGTCATCACAACTTGAGAAAGGAATGAACTTGGGGAGCTGTCTCTTCCATTGACATTATTCTGCTCAGCTCTACAGAAGACTTTAGTAATGTTTTACCTCTAACTCAGCTGATATCCTTATTTTAACCTAATTATTTTTCAGGTGCTTATGAGGAGAGTGGTTCCATTGGCTAGCACTAACGGTCCTCCAACAGTAACTAAAAGAACCAGCCTATTGCTACAGGCTCACATTATTCTAAACAGGATTTCCATCTCCACAGTGCAATTTTTGAGGCCCTGCTGATAAGGGTGTTTTTTGAGGCCCAACAGATAAGTAATAGATATGAATGTATACATCCACATGCACACACATCAAATGGAGACAATGTGAGCTCAGAAGTAGAGGGGCTATCACTGTGGCTGATTGGGATGCTTCATATCTAACTTGCAGAAATCACCTAGATTAGAGAAAGGTATCATTTGATCTGCCATTTTTCCACAGATGCTGCCAAATAGTTTTCTAAATCAGTCCCAAATGTGGCCTTGGTCTCTGTGTTGGGCCAGTGTGAATATAGTAGTGGTTTTGTTCTTCCTTTCTACCTTTCCTTCTCCCCCCACGCTTCCTCCTAGACTTTGGGGCGAGAGTTCTGAGCCCCAGAATATTGCTCAAGGTAGACAAAACAAAGCTCCAATGTGCCCTAGATATAATAACCTGCAATGTCTCCCCTGTCATCCCAAATTACTGGAACACACTGTGTTACAGCCCTGCCTCCCTACATTCCTGCCTGCTGGAGAGCCGTGCTCCCTCCTCCTCAGCTGGACTGGTACAGGGTCAATGTCGGCTCCTTCTTGCCGAAATGGGCCCGCACCGCTCTACGCTTCCCTCACGGATCGCGGGCAGGTGGTGCTTATCCTGACCACCTGCAGGGATCTTCAGGAGTCCCACAGCTTCTCAGAAATGTTTTGAGGCTTGCTGGATATTAGTCACTGCCAGCAAGTGAGTCAGGCAGAAAAGGCTACCCAATGCCTCTTCCCTAAACCAACCTCCTCACTGGGAGTTAGGGAGAAATTTTTCCCTCCATACCAAGCTGGCAAGGCTGCACATTTGGGAGCTTTGTTTCAAAAGCTACTCTTCTCTGGCACACAATGCCATTTCTGAAAAGATCCTGATTATGCATTTAAAAAGCTCTCTGCAATCATGAGGAGAGGCCTTTGGTAAGAAGTGTCATCAACTGTTTTCTTACTGAAGTTCATTGTAACTTTGGTCTTTTACCTCCTTGTGTTTTCTAGTTGGTGTTGAGAAACCACTGTAGTCCAAATAAATACACTTCAGGCTCTCCTGTGCAAATCACATATTGCTTCTGTCTGAGGTGCCTGTAAGAGCTAATGTACTGTTTCAGCCTTAGAGTTCTTACAGTCTTGAAATAAACCAGGTCCATTGAAACAATCTATGGAGTAGGTCTTTGAAGAATCATCTCAACCATGTAGGAACAGCTTAGAAAGCCCTTGATAAAGTGTGCAGCAAGTGCCAACAGCCAAGTCACCACCAATATTAAAGGTAGTAGATTCTCCCATTTAATTTGGTGGACCCACAATAAAATATTTTCCAGAGCCACATGGTGAGGGAATCCACACCTACTGCTTTATTTCAGTCCTGTGTGCCTGAAAGAGGGCTGAGGATACACAGCAACACATCTCCAATATCTCCTGGTGTTCTCATTGGCACAGTTGAAAGATAAAGGTATAAAACTAATATTTCAGGTAAATATGGCACAAAGTGGTAAAACAGATGTTCTCCCATAAATCAGTGATTTGCAACATAATTTGTAGTTTTTCTCCACTTATGTCTTCACAGACTGCACATTGCATCCATCAAAGGACGGAATCCCCAAATAGCTCTGAGATTGTGTACGTGGTGTTTTTAACCACTGATGTTTTGTGCTCTATTTCATTTACTGCTGTCTTGCTCTTACCTCTAGGTTTCTTTTTTAGGAAAGTTAATGATGTAAAGGAGTTTGATTATTTTGTAGGATGCCTTTTGCTCTCGCCTTTCACACAATTTTTCTGTTCTTTAGCTGATTGAAAAAAACAGCCAGCATGGCAGAATCCCATTGCTATGATCTGACACAGCACCAGTGAAGACCCATCAAACCATCAAACCAAATTTTTTACAGTACTTTCTTGAAGTATGAAGATATGAATTTGGAACTGTGAAGGATCAAAAGGCCTTGTTTCGGTTTTATTTGTTTTGCACAATGTAAAATTTTGCTTATAGCAGCATTATTTAAGGATGGCAGAAGTAATCAGTAATCATGGCAGAAGTAATTCCTATGTCAAGCAGATTCCTGCCAGACACTAGGAAAAAACCATCCTGTTAAATCTCCCTTTGCTTTGTACGTAGAAATGATTGAGTTTTGTCAAAGGTGATGGAGGGACAACACCACTGAAAAGTGTATTTGAACACTGTTAACAAAGGTACAATTTAACCTGTATCATTGCCACTCTACCTAAAATGTCAATCCAGGAGCAGTGGCCAAAACCATCCCGAGGAAATTACCTCCCAGTGGTCACAGTGTGAGAAGAGTCACTGCCGCACCCATATCATAGGGATTTCATATCTTTCAAAGATATTTCTGTCATCCTTGCACTATTGTTTTGGGAAATGAACGAGGTCCCATAAGTAAGTATAAAGGTGACCTTCATACACAGAGGTATAAAATAACAAATGCAGCATCACAACAAGCCAACAGTGCAGTGCACACTGATGAAAGTAGACAAAACAAATTAAAGCAATGTTGATATCTGCTGGATTCCCCGGTATCTTGTAGGATCTGAAAAGTCTCCATATATTTTTATTTTTCTAGTTGTTTATATTCAGATTTTTACAAGCCCAGAACCGACTTTATAGATGTTTTCCCTGTCATTAGTGACAAATTAGGGGAAAGACTACTATAACTTCAGTAACTAATTGAGTAGTAATTTAATCATAGAGTTAGATGGATTTTTTTTTATTTTCAATATTAATTATTACGCTGCTTTGCACCCTTTAATTTAAGATTGAAACCACTTTTGTAAACAACCATCTTAAAACTCAGTATAAAAAAAAATCTTAAAAAAGGAAGTAGATTAATGCTAGTTTCAGGATGTTTTTGTTAGACTACTTTAAGAAGAAATTGTTGGCGAAATATTGTTCTTGTAGCTCAGTTTTCCTTACTACTGAGGAAAATCAGAAGCAGCAAAGGAGGTGGTTTCTGGTCACACCACAAGTCTACAGAATTAGGGCTCAGTCTTACTGTTTAAACTCGTAAAATGTGTAGGCTCACTGTGAGGTTCAGGGCACTTACTCCCAGGAGCTGGAAATTGCACCACTCACCCAGGCTACCTCTAATTACACATGCCAGCCTCTGTCCCGACTTTCTGTACCTGTGTCCCAACTTCTTCTCGGTGCTGACAGGAGGGAGCCAACACAGCTCAGCCACAGTAGTGGGTCACACCAGAAGAGACTTCTTTATTCTGATTAATTTTATTAAGATTGATGTGTTTTATGATGGTAACAGAAATGTCTTTCCATGTAAATTCTAGCAGTGACACACTGAGCTCAACAGATTTAACCCAAGAAAGAATTTGAACAGCACATCTAAAGTAGAAAAAGCAGAAACAGAAAAACAGGGCAGTTTGAGTTCTTTGGGTTCTTTTTATTTTCACTGTACTGTTTTATATGCTGAGTTCCCAGAGAGAACTGAGAGAAATTTTGTAAGTAACTTCCTGGCATAATCTGCAGTTTACTTTCCATGAAGCAGGCTACAAAGTAGGAGTTTCTTACATTGAATTGGACACTTGTGCACTGAGCCACCTATTAAGCTGTTTGTTCAAGCACGATAATGAGAGAGGTGCTTTAGATTACAGAGAGAAAATATTTCAGCTGGTTGTGTTGTTAAGGCAGCAACCTACCTTTTCCCCTGTTTAATTGTTTTGTCTTATTTGTGTAGCAGTAGTAGTGCAAGCAGCATGGCACAAACATTTTTGTTTTCTGTGTTTTTTGCACACCCTTCCATCACCGGTGGGGGCTAAACCAAAGTTGTATAAACTGCTACTGCTACACGAATAAGACAAAAGGTAGATTATGCTGGGAAGTTGCTCACAAAATTTCTCTCAGTCTGACCTGAAGATCAGGTTGTTTCCAGCTTGAGTAGCCTCTCGGCTGAGTTGCCTGCTCCCATTCCCATGTTGCCCAGAACTCCACTTTGCCGGAGCAGTGAGAGTGTCCTCGGGTGGCTGCTAGAGGTAGGGACTGCAGGGATGGGAGTTGCTGAGCCAAAAACCCCTATTTTTATTATGTCAATCAGATACTCTCTTTTTGTCATGCAGTGTCCTATTTTCCTTGGAGGTATCCTTGTTATTAAAAATGTCCTGTGATTAATGAAACTGCTCGAGCAGATCCCACAGAGCCTCTCCATTCTCCGTGAGTCAACATGGGGCCCCGCTGCTCTGGCTGGTGCAGCCGTGGCACTTGTCCCGCTGTGAGGGGCCGGGACTGAAGGGGTTAAATGGCTTCTGCCATGGATTTTCCTAAGGATGGGTTGTGCTTGTGGAAGCTTGTAACTCAGCTGGTGTGCACCCACATCACTCGGGGCTGTGGGAGCCGCCTTTGCCGCGAGGGCTGAGATTACAGAGCAGTTTCCTCCCCGGCCTTGTGACCACGTGCACACACGTGCACGTTTCCAAAATAATCCCTTCTGGGGCATGGGGGCTTTTTTGGATTTGCTATATAAGACAATATGCAGCAAAATCTTTTGAGCTTTTTGGGGTTAGGAGAGGATAGACATGATGCTTTTGCCATGCTTCTTCCCAAGCCACCCTTTCTCCAGTCACCCTCCTCTTTCCAGAGAGCATTGCTTTCACTTTCCTCACTGCAAAAGCAAAAACTACTACCCTCTGCTCTCTCTCCCTTCTATCAAAGCTGTTCTTTCTTTTCCTACAAAATCTTTGCCTCTCATTCTCCCCTCAACACTTTGAATACTATCTGCTTCCTTGCTTGGACCAAACCTATCCCTGTTCCCAGTGGACAGAACCTGCAGTGTCACCATTTCTTGCTAAGACCACAAATGAGTGGAATCTGGCCCTATAATGACCACCTGTATAGGACCCCAAACTGAGGATTCACAGGGAAGTCCCTCTGAGAATTTCAGTGCAAAACGCACTGTTTTATTCTCTCCCACACTGTTTTAAGCAAAAGGCTGAATTACCCAGTTACAAGAGTATTTTTTCCCCAGTGACCCCCCAGTTTCCATGATGCACTGGCTGGAGTATTCCTGAGAACAGTTCTTTACTAAAGTCCCTACACTGGTTATTGTTTTCTTCCATTAGCATGACACTTTCATTCAGAGAATTCAAACCCTCTGTCGTCACTCTGCCAGTCACTCAGATGAGCAGAGTAGGTTCATCTGGACCTCAGAGAAGGATCTGATCCTGTTACTTTTTAGTATCTTTCTCTGTTAATTTTGTCTTCTGTACTTAAGACTGCATGAAGACATCTGATATTTTAAAGCAATCTCTGCAACATCTCTAAATTAAACACTCTGTCTTGTTTGTTAGTTTGGTTTATCTTTGCTATCATGTACCATGAAGCTGCAAGCTCTACATCTTTTCAGAAAACAAACATGACTGACAGCAATCGTTATACAGAAAAGCTGAAGCAAACCATGCTTTGAAGGATTTTCTGTTGGGATTCATAATAGCATGGAGTTAAAAGAGAGAAAATAGGTTCCTTGGAGCATAAGATCGTAAAATGCTAATTTCAGTGACACAGTGGTGGACTGAGTAAATATAGAAAGGATTTATTATGAAGTTCTTTAGTGTTGTTGGCACTAACAGCAAATTGCTGGGCAACATTATATTGCCAAAATCCAGGAAATAGCACAAACATTGAACCACTGTATTTTCAATGACAATAATGACTGAAGCTTTGGTATTGGTTGGCATCCCCACAAAAGGCACATGTTGGCATGTTCAGGAATGTAAATGATAGATCTGCTGCTTGAAGTTTATAATTATTTAATCAAACCCAGACTGCAGAACCTGGAGGGACATCGCGTATCCTTAAAGGAAAAGAATGAGGGAGAAGGAGAGAGAGAAAGAAAGGAAAGTCATACTTTGCACATGACGGAATGTATTGGTCCTCTGGGTGTGCCCACCAGGCATCTGGGACTGCTGCAGAGTTTGTGGGTGATCTTTCCTGCTTGCCACATCACCATGTATTTAAGCAGCCCTTCGGGAAACAAATTGCCGACAATCTCTTTTATGTGCTGGTGGAAGTCAGATCAATTATCTCCATTTCCTTTCATGGAAGAAAGAAAATCTACAGATCAGGACAGGAAACCACTCATTTGATGAACTATTTCTACACTACTGTACACAGACACACAACCTCCTGCCTTCCCTCCTGCAGACAGACGTGCACAGAGCTACAAGGCCTCTCTCTTCTAGACACACACACAGAGGCTCGTTATTTTCAGCTCACATTTCACATTTAGATTACTATTATGGAATTTCAAGAAGACTTATTTTGTTTCCATTTCTTGCTAAAAAAGAAAAGAAAAAAAGAGAGATAATGAACATTCCGTTTTCAGAAATAAATCCCCCTGCACTCTGTGTTCTGGCTGTAAGAGCCTGAGTAGCAGAGTTCTTCTGTTCCCAGCCTGGGTTTTGCTGTTGACTCAGCTTTCAATTTAGTCCTAGCGTGATGGAAAAAGAAAAAAAAGTCTTTCAAAAGCAGTAATTGTGTGTTTCTGAGGAGAGAGAACAAATTACTAAATCAAATTAGCATTACATTTCATTCCCAGACCCTAGGAGATTCAAGGATTTACATAATATACTTTCTTAAATTACGTTGTTAGTGTAAACATTAAGATTCTGCACAAAATCCCTGAGAAGTGATACTGCATTAGCTGATGTCGTCATACAATGTTTAAAAAAAAAGAAAAAAAGGGAAGAAATGTCATAGCTGCACATAGAAATGATTGCACTATTTTAAAAAATAAAATTCAAGATTTAATTGTATTCTGAATAATGTAATGCCATTAATCCATTCACTCTGTATGCTAGGAAGACTTGAATTGTTTTTTCCTTTTCTGTCTTCACAGATGAAAATATTTGCTGTAGGGTATTCCTGGTGGTTGGAGATGAAATCCAGGCTCCACATAAGGCTGTGGAAGAATTACTATGGATTTCTTTGGGTCATCATTTGACTCCAAAAGGCTATTTTTAGAACATAATTGGCTTACTCTATTAAGGGTTATTACTCCATTTCCAATCCAGGATTTTCACATCGAGTGACCACCTCTTTATTCATATCACTTCTCTGTGATTCTCTCACACTGTATTGATTTATTTTTTGCAGCCAAGTTTAGTTTAGGGCCAAGTTTCCATGTGGGAGTCCACAGCCCAATCCTCCCCAACGGGCAGGCATGCTCACTCATGCTGCCTCAACCAGCCAGTGATACCAGGCTGCTGCCAGATCAAGTTTTAAAATTCACTCTGACAAAAAAATGCTTAAACGATCAAAATAAAATGAAAAAATGGCTTCCATGTCCAGGGCATGTGCATTTGATAACTAATCAGAGTATAATATAGAGAATGTTACTGTTAATTTTATATGTTTCAGGTCCACCATAGAGCTGCAAATGGTAACAGGAGAGATGAACTAAAATTACATTTGTCTTCTAAGACTGTATGAAGGATATTTAGTAATGTTGTAGTGGTTGGATTAGAATTACCCTTCTGAGGAGCTAAGCCACAACAGCATAAAGAAATACACCACTTATGTTTAATTCTTTATAATTTAATGACTTGAAAAGCTTTACAAAACAAAGACAGCATTGAAACCTACACAAGTCAAAATGCTTCATAAACCATAAAAAAATTACTGTACTGTTGGATTTTTTACACTGGACTATGCAGTTCTGGCAATTCTAGAATGCTCTGTATATGTATTCCGAGTTTCATGCAACAAATGCTCCCCACAAATTTGTGCAATGGTATGTAATATATTCAGGAAAACTAATTACTGAAGCAAAATAGAAAGGAAAGTTATCTCTACAGCCAGAGGGATATGAATGTTTTGCATCGTGAGAATTCAGAGTGCACACTCAATTTCTTTTATTTAATCTACCTGTGCATAGCAGCCTATTATTTAAAAAGAAATAATAATTGGAAGGATAAATTCATCAGCTGAAAGACATACAAAAATATTCAAATTGTGAAACATAGAGTTAAAATTGCAGGCATTTAAAACATTTTACTAACAATAATTATGAAGGGTACATTTTGAGTGGTAGCATATTTTTCTACTTTCTACTACCTGGGAAATGGGTATTTATATTAAAAGAGCATTGGGAAAAAATGGACAGTGACCCCTTCTTCTTATCTTTTCTCTTAGGTTTCTTTTCTTGACAAAGAATGTGGAATTTGCATTTAAATTTCCTAGGGTTTGTCTGTTTGTCAGCGCTAAGGCTATCTCTGTGATTTACAGTATTTTTATTTAATGATATTCTGAAACAAAATAAAAAACTTTCTTTTTTAGTTCTCCTTTTGAAATCTCCAGTACTAATATCAAGTTTTAAATTAGATGCCTGATAAATGAAAGATGTGTGTTGATTTTTCAGTTCAGAGTTATTTTGAAAAATAAATTAATTGTTTATAAAAACCAAAATAAACCAAAACAGGATCATTTGGGAAAGCCTTCTCTCATCGACTAATTTGTAAAGATCAGCTGGAAAGGTGGCAGAATAGCTACAAAATCTGATTACACTCATATGAAAAGCACAACCTATGCACATTTTTTTCACTGTGTTTCAAACAGTTTCATTTTCTGCTACATTTTCTGGGTGCACTGCTTAACTGCTGTTCTTTCTCAAAGCCTGAAATTTCAAATGAGGCAGATCCATTTCCCAAACCCATGTCCTCTCTGCAACTAGTCCCAAATCCAGTGAAATCAAGGGGAGACCATGAGTGAAGATCAGACATGCCACCTGTTCCTTGCAGACACTGCTTCCCTGAAACCAACTGTTTGGTTAAAGTATTTACACATAACCCTTAACCAAAATTCGGTCTTACAAGATCTCATTTAAAAGGGCACACAATATTTAGATGTGGTGTATTCATATGAGTTGTATACACAACAATTCATCCATCTCTCTGGATATCAAAGAGTTTCATGTATAATGAGAACAGCACATCTTTTCCAAACAGCCCTTGTGCTTCAAAACCCAAACCCCCATTCATTCTGTGTTAGCAACATGAACACATTTCTCCAACTCTTCAACCCAGAAAACTCAACATGTGATTGAATCCCTAAATTAATGACAGAGTCTGTGCTGAAGTCACTGGATGTGACAGTGATTCCACAGCATGGAACTCACCCAATATAGTATCAACACAAGCAGGACCTAAGACAAAACTTAAACTGTAGTCTTTTCTATGAAAAAAGGTATTTCACAGATGAAGTATTTTGCAGAAACGTGTGCTTTTATAAACAAAAATGGAGGAAAACCTAAAGTGTTCATGTAATTTCTTCTTAGGAAGAAATACATTACAATAAGAACTGTTACATCACTTTGAGTAATTTTATTTGATTTTTATGCCATATTACTAATTATATCTGTTTAAAATTGTAATACAATACAATGAGAAAGAACACTCAATGTAGAATATTTCAGTGGCTGTAAGCCACAATGTTTTGTGGCTTTCAGTCTCATGTCCTTAGCAATGTTCCCTATACAGGTAATTTTTATGCCTTGCAATAATTTATTTTTTTATTCTAGAACAGCCATTGTGTTTGAAGTTCTGTTTTCTGATCCTCTTTAGAAAGCATGACACCAATATTAGGAGGCTTTGCAAATTTGAAGAATGTAGTCAATATTATATACATATATTCATATCCTTCCTCTGTGCCTCAAATCCCCCTTTTGTAAAGGGAAAAAGATAGTCCTTCCATTGTAAAGCATTTATGACAAATTGTTATGAAAAAAATTTTTTGTATTCTCTATCACACTGTTATGGAGTTTTTTTGACCAGGTCCTGCAGGACCAGCTTCTCAGAAGTATGAAGCTACCCTAAAGCTGACTCACCTGCCGTACCTTCTCCCTGCCTACAAAATCTTCCCATCATTTCATCTCCCCTTTCCAACTAAGTACATATTGTGTTTGCATTTGCCTGACTCAGCTTCTCCAGACAGGGCTGTGAGTCCCTCATGACCCCAAGTAAGAGGCAGAACTGCAGCCAATCCTGTTCTTTCCCAAATTCTGCTGCAGTCTGTGACACAGGACAGACAAGATCAGGGTCATGGGCTGCTTTTAACCAAAATGGCTCTTGGCTGTGCACAGTTACAGACATGCCTTTGGTAAAAAGGTTGTGAGCACTGGGCAGCAGAAATGCACTCCTTTACTTAGGCAAGACCATGCAGATGCCCTTGGCACGGCCTTTGGAAGTCTCTCAAATATACAGGGTAACTGACAGAGCAGTACACCCTTCTGATTGAGTGTGGGAAATGCTTTGTTATCTGCTTAAAATGAGCCCTGCTGATAAACTGGGTGCTACTGAATGAACCAGTTTGCACAACCAGCCCACAGAGATTTTGGCTGTGCTCTTGCTCTGGGAGGTGGCACTGTATGGCAGTGAGCAGAACACCAAACAGTGTAGTGACAAGAGCATCTTTCAGGTAATATGCAAAACCCTGGGAGGGTGGATTTTGTGCCTGAGAGGCCACAATGTGCAAGGCATTTTAAAATCTTATAAGGTTGCTGTTAAAACTAGAAAAATAGCAAAATAGTTGTTGAAGTCCTATTTAAATTCTATTCCGCTCTGTTTCCCATTTTGTTTGAAAACCTGGTAACAGTTTAGCAGCCTATCTAAGAAGCAAAAAAAAATTACTTTTCTGCAAGTGGGAGGACTGACAAGATTGCAGCAGCTGGGTGTCTATTACCCTAAGCTACATTGTACAGAGCTAAAATGGAACTTCCTACAGAAAGTTAATCAAGGCGGAAGAGAAAAATTGGATTCATTAACAATCCCTGTCACTGAAAAGTCAAATCATTTTTCACTCTTTAGTTGAGTTCAATTACAGAGATATTGCTAGAAATTGTTTTTCTGTGACAGAGAACTTTGACAGTGGTTTTTCTTTTTTGGCACTTTGCTTATTGCTCACTCACATTGCACCCATTGCTGAGTAGAGATTAACACCTGTTCCTGTTTTAACAGAAAATGATGGATGGTGCCATTACTGGCACAGCTCTCTGTGAACAAAATTAACGTTGTGTGCATTAACTTTGTAGTTACAGCAATTACCACAATTACTTTCAAATTACAGCTTGCACAGGCCCTGAAAAACTGAGAACAACCATCCTCCCATTTTCTTGGAGAAGGTTCTAGGCAAAATGCAAGCTTGCTCCATGCTTCCCCTGAGCCAAGGGAAAGCTGTAAAGCACCCCTCTTATTTTGCCTTCTCAGCTAGCAATTTTCATAACACTTCTCTCAAATATGTATAAGGTTCTCACATTTCAGTTTATAGCTCCATTTGACTCAAATATTAAATGGATATTTATAAAGCCTGAGTCAAATCTCAAGTGCTTATCTGGATTTTTGAAACCTGACCCATGTGGCTAAATTGATGGGCACAGTTGTATTTTGGCTTTAAGTATATGTATCAGTTGTACCACTTGATATAATTCATCTCACCTGGTGTTGGCTGTTGGAAGTTTGAGTTCCAGGCTAAGCTGCTCATCAGGGTTCCTTCCAGAACTACTAGGGATCAAGACATGTCACTCCAGCAAAGATACACTGCTGGTATTCACGGAATTAGTTGCCATTCAGAAGTACCTATTTCTTTCCTGGACTATAGAGGGAGCCAAGACAATTGGCTTGGACCTAGAGCCCAGCTTTTATTTAGGATTGAATTCACAGCCATCTGATGAGGAGAAGGAAAACTGACATTCCCAGACAGTCACTTGCTGCTTTTGAGCTGGACCAGCCAGTTCAGCAGCTCTGTCCCACAGCGGCATGTTCTGCTGGATAAACCTCTCCTGCAAGGTGGAGGTGCCTCTGAAAGAACTTTTCTATTTCTCTTGTTGGGAGGCTGAGTTCCCTACAGTGGGATGTACCAGACTCAGCCCATATTTTCTGAAATGAAATACTTAAAATCTAGTTTTAAAGAGATCTAGTAGCCTTTTAGATTATTAAATCTATAGATAATAAAAACATTAATGACAATTTTCTTTTCTGCAGCTAAATGTGAAACTCAACAACCTTTCTTTCTTTCTTTGTTTTGTGGTGAGACCAGAAAAAGTATCTTTGTGATTTAATCTGATATAAAATGTTCTCTAAAACACTTTGCATAAAAATTGTTCTCACAAATTTATATATATTTTCCAGAGAGGAAAAACCAAAACAATTCCCATATCACATTTCTTGGAACTAATTATCCCCATTCATACAAACCAATGCTTATATCTTCCTGTTGACAGCACTGTGTTTTCTTTTCTTTTCTTCTCTTTTTTCCTAGTACATTTGTAGCATGTGGATCAAAGGTTTATGGATTCTTGTCTTTTCTTGAACCCACAAGCAAAGTAGCAACACAGCCAAGTTTTAAAAGTTTGCAAATCATTAAGAAACAAAGCAGACAAAACACATGGTGTTCCCAAGAGACTTGAGACATGAAAGCATCTGTGTTGTGATGAACGTACACAAAATCTGTTGGGACTAGACTTAGTTGTTTAGCAGGGCTTGGAATGCACTATGATTCAATTCTCTTGTTGCAGCTTTCAGGAATCAGTCTATATATTTTGCCACAAATCCCCCAAATGCTCTCTCTGCAATGGAAGGGAGCCTGTCCATTACTCTGGACTGAACCTCAAATTTTTTGAACATGCTGATCTCCACCCAGATTTTAAGTATGTGTCTCATAACACATATTCTACTTAAAGCTCTGCAGAATTTTCTTAGGTTTTGGGTTCTTTACTAGCTTTATATGAAAACCTCTGTTTATTGAAGTTGGGGGGGCTTTGCCACTGCATTCAGGATTTCCTGTTGCACTTTCCTTGCTGTGGCCTCTGATGAGAGGCTGTTCCTGCTCTCCTTTCCTGCGTGCTGTACCTGACACTGGTTAGTCTGGCTTCACATGAGAGCAGGGTCAGGCAGGAAGCTGAATGTGTCACTTTATGCTCATATTGCCCTTGTTTGCCACTCTTCCCATAGCCTGCTTTTCTCAGTGCCAGAGCTTTAATCAGGCTACACTGAGGGACTAAGCCAAATGTCTTATGCAAGCCTCGCACCTGTGTGGTTGCCTTCATCACAATGTTTGGCAAGGCTTGGTTTTCCATATAGCCATCTTGACTGGCACCAATTACAGTGTCATCTTTTAATTTTATACTGATTGAAGCCCTTATCAGCTTTTCCATTACTTTGCTCGGGACTGATGCCAGAATAACTGACCTGTAATTACTGTGATCCTTCTGCTTCCTCACTTTGGCTTCTGACAGCATTGCTTGTTTCTCTAACAACCTTTGGATTTGTAGTGCATGGGCTCATTGATATGAAAATATTCATCTCTAATAGAAGGACTGTAACAGTGACTTCCCAGACTATGTGATGAAAGGGAGTTTATCTTTGGGCCATTGATTTTATCATCTTTTTTGTCCTCAAATAATAAACAATAGCATGTGTGTGTGCATCTCCATGTGTCTGTGCACAATATATATTATTTCTGTCTTACCTGTAATATTAATAACACTGTTACTTTAAGTAACTGTTGCAATGTGTTCATACCATTTTAAGGAATTGCAGGGAAGACAGTATACTCCTGAAAAAAAATTTCCTATTTTCCCTAGCAACACATATTTCCCTAGATTTCTTGATCATATTTCTACACTTTTTTCATTGCTAATTGATAATACCACTGTTTAATTTTATACATGTACATGTACATCTCTACAAGTGAGAGGTTTTCTACCTTATACAGCAATGTCATGGTATGTTTTGGTGTTTTCTGCCAAAAAAGAGAGACATAATCACAAACATTGCTCATATGTAGTCAAAGGATCAGAAAAGATGTTCTGATTGAATTTAATCCATTCTGTGCTGAATGGTGTTATTTTACAGCCTAGGGCATTTATTCCAGTGTGTTCCAGTAAAGACATAATAAGAATAATAAAACAAAATAAGACACCCTCCACTGAAACTCCTCTTTTTTTTCCTTTTCCATTGTCCTTTTTTCCCTGTGTTTAAACATGATCTGTTTGGTAATTCTACTTGTTCTTCTAAACTCATTCATTTTCCTGCAAATGGTCAGTGTACATCTATCACTGCATCAATGCACACCAACAGAGCGGCTTGAAGCTTCCCAAAGACATCCTGACAGCTGAAGCCTGCATTCTCAATTTACTGGGGTTTGGATCTCTCCTATTTACTGTAGTTTCACAAGAGTTTCATATTTTATAAACACCTGGTAATTTAATTAAAATAAGGAGCTGGACTTTTAACAAGAGAGTGGGGGTTTTTTTTAGGTTTGGCATTCAGATATAAAACAGATGTTTATTGTGCTTTTTAAGTGTCCAGGAGATCTTGTCAAAAGCGTCTGGCTTGTACAGTTATTTTTATGTTAAATCTAAGTGTATATTATTCTTTGTTTTCATGTATTAATACATGTATATTATTTTATAAATGAGTTTTGTTTTCTTATTATGGAGCAGTACTTTTAGTAATTGCCCACAGCTCTGCATATAAATGTGCTCTACAAAGGTGTTTGGATTAAAGATGTCTGGCTGCAGCTTTATTAAACAAACTGTTAATTAATCTCAAATATTATCTAGTGTGCCAAAGGCTTTCTCTTTGTAGACAATGTAGGTTTATCTGTGTAATCTCCAGTCACTGGGGCTTTCTCCCCTCCTATGGATGCCAAGTCCATGGAGTTGTTTCCCCATACAGAGCTGTAATGGTGCAAGCACAGCCAAGAACTAAAGCCTTCCCCTGCAGCTGTGTGCTGCCAAATCCTGTTCCCCACCTGGACTGGACTCCTGTCCTCACATTGTGGAATGCAGATATCACCTTTAAAGTTGCATCAAATTAAAACACAAGATCATCTTATCTCTTAGGACATCAGTCTTTTTAAAGTGTTATTCCTAAAAGGAAATATTTATGAAGAAAGAAAGCTCCAGGACTGGTAGCCGTTCCCACAAAAATGTTCCCACTAGTTCCTGCAGAGTTCACCAGTTCCTGATCTCTCGGCTCAGTTCTTACTACTGAATAAGGACAGATGAAACCCAGAGGAATTATTCCTTAAAACCTCTCAGAAGACATGGTTTAGGGCTAGACCAACCATCTAGTTGCCAGTCTCAGTCTTAGACAGATTCTGCCCATTTGTGCTAATTTAAATGTAGTGCAAAACTGTTGACTTCAATAATGCTCTAACCGAGGAAAAGACATTCTCAATTTTGACCTATTTCTCTTTATTCCATCTCTGCACTCTTTAATCTGCTTTATCCCAGTCTGTGACCTCTCTTTTGCATCAGCTACTGATTCCCCTTTGAAGTTTTATTTCAGCTTTTGTTTGCCTCCTCTTTTTCTCATTCTTCTAATGGAAATGACAAAAGATGGTAAAAAAGTGTTTTTCCTGGACTAAGCATGATTGTGCATAAGACGGAGTATAACACTTCTTTCTGTCTCTTCTGATTACAAAAACAAACAAGACAAGTTATGGAGTAGTTAGTGGAGGAAAAGGGACAATTATAAGTGAGCTTAAATTTAGAATTATGAGTTTGAGTCCAAGCCCTCTGAAGACCATGAGAGTTTTTCCACCCACTTCAAAAGGAGGTGGAGCACATCTACTCCTCTCTAGGTACTTAACACAGCTTTGGGTAGGAGCTGCATTAACAACCCAGGGAAACGTTCTTGAAGGTTAAGTCCACCTTATTTTCAGAGGGAAAGTTTGACAAATTTTGCCAGAGTCTGGACCTTAATTAAGACACTGGAAAAATTCAAAATGACAGCTATGTTCAGATTTTTTCTTTTATATTCCTTTTTGGGTGGATCAAGTAAAGTAAAGGAAAAAAGAGTGTGTCTGCTGGAAGCTTTTCTTTCATTCAGATGCTTACCCAACCTCCAATCACAGAGAGGAAAAAGGATTGCTTTGACCTCAATATCTTATGCAGAACTAATGTTATTTATACGTTACCTTGTTATTACATAAAGAACAAGTCTTCTGTCTTTAAAAAATAGTATTACCAGTCATACTGTTCCTCTGATGATCTTGTATATCAGAACAATATTTAGAAGCACCTTTTGCTTTAATTGAATACAAGTTGCGTCTGTAATTACAGTTTAAATCTAATTTAGTGGAAAATTGGTTACTCTGATCTATGATAAAGATTTTAGGTCTACTCATGTTCCTCCTTTGAGGAACCAGCCACTCATTTGCTGCATCACTTGTAAGGTGGACATGGTGCCCCTTTGGTGTCACTGGGTCCCTTGGGTCAAGAAAACTGGAATTTCCTGTTCATATGAAAACCCTATTAAAAAAAGAAAAAAAAAAGAAAAAAAGAAAGAAAGAAAACTTTGAGGGTTGTTGTGCTCCAAAGCAGCAACTATTTTTCAATGTTCCTGTGGAAATGGGTGTTGTGGAAGAATTGCTGGAAAGCAATGCCCCATGGCATTGTCAAAGCACAATGTGCACCTGGGGGTCCAGAAGCATCAAGGATCCTACTGGCTGTGCTCTACCATAACCAGATTTCCTCTCCAAAGTTCTAAGCCTCTGTGTTAGGTTTGTGTGCCCGGAATGCAGGTATGAGGGGCTGCCTATAGAACCCTGGGGAGTTCAACGCTTCAGTTTTTTCCTGCTTCAGCGTGGGATGCTGTTCCCTGTGTCCTTGAACATTGTCATGAGACGTATACGAATCTTGCATGTAGCAATGTATGTAAATGTGGATTCTTATACATTAAAAAAAATACTGGCTTGTATATAGACATGTATTTAACTATGTAATTTAGAACTATTTTCTAACACGAAATTTTCAAGCATTTCTCTCTGTTTAGATTCCCCTTATCCCATGTGCAGATTCACTGTTTTCTTGAATCAGGAAAAACAAAAGAAAAATCGACAGTAAATTGTTTTCTCATCTCAGTTTATAGCATCATCTGAAAAAATGAAGGTTTCTGCTCCAGATAAACTGTAAAAAAAGTGAGGATTTTGCCAGAATCCCTAGAGTGCCTGCAAAATACTTAAGAGAAGGCTTGTTTTGTCAAAGGAATATCACCCCTAATTGTCAAATCCATTCCAAACAAAGGTGGTAGAAGATCAGTGGGTAATATTTCCTGTCAGCAGTCAGGCCTTTGGAAACTTCATTGTGGACAGTCAGACCTAATATTGAATTTTTTGTCTTACCAGTCACAGTCTCATGGATTTCATTATTTGCACAGGTTGCTTTTTTTTCGACACTTTGTACAAAACGTTTGATTCCTGGGGAAGTTGGATGTGACAAGGCAGTGTTTGGGAAGAGAACTGTTGAGCTGGTCCCGAGGTGTGTGCGGGTCTGGACCAGTCCAGGATGGAGAGGGGCAGGGCTGGGCAGCAGTGATGTTCCTGACAGGAAGGTCCAGACCCAGAAGACCAGCTCTAACAAGATTTCTTGGAATTTTTGGAGTAACCTCTGTTGGGAATGAACTAAGTTTCTTCACCATTTTGCACTGTCCACCAGGGTGGCATCCTATGTTCTCTTGGTCTTAACTTCTTTACCCTTTGTTTGGAACCCCTTTGAAGTTTTTTCCCTTCCCCTCTTTTCTTTTTTTGGTACCTTGTTGCTTAGAGGTATTATTGTCTTCTTTTCTCCAAGGTGTTTGCACTTTTAACTGGAATTAACAACATTTGGGTCAGACAGACAAGAGAAAACTGGATCCTTCCAGTTTAGGGACTAAGTTTGTTGGCGTTGTAGAACAACCAGCCAAGGGGATTGTTGAAATAAAAGGAGGCCGCACACTCATCTCTGCCTGGATATTTTAAAGGCTTTATTTTCAAACAACTCTTGGTTTGGAGAACAGAAAAAACCACAGGATACACTTATGAGGGAAATAATTTCTAAAGCTGTGCCAGATCCCCAGCTCTTTCCTCTGGCCCAGCACTGAGAAGCAATCTTTAGACTGCCTGCAGAGGACATCTGGTGATCCTGTGGTGTAGGGGAGTCATCGTGCTGCTTTAGCCACTTCAGGACATCTGCTCTTTTTAGGTTTTGGAGAGTGATGGGACACAGCCAGAATTTGCAGTATTTCGAAATAGATCTGTCAGCAGAATAGTCCCTGGAGAATTTTATTCCTGCGGTGTAATTTCAGGTTGGTCTTCTCTTTGCTATTTTCAGATCCACCAGAACGAACTCAGGGTATCTACAGATGAGTCTTCAGAGAGGAGTTTTCAAGCAGCTGTTGCCACCTCTGTGGACTCTGCCCAAAAAGTAAGTTTCCAGACAGGAGGGATCTGTTCTAAACACTGAATATAAATTTTTCCAGTAAATATCTTCAGCAATAATAAGGACAAGAAGTGTGTAGCTTTATGTGTAGCCAGCAGAAATCCAGAGCTAGGGATCATATTGAGCCACTGAGAGCACAAGACAGTCTGTACAGCTCTGAACTCCCCTGGAAATGTCCTCAACATGAGATGATTGCAAGTGCCTGATGTGCTGGTGACGTTTCTGTATGTCAGAAATGCCAAAGCTCCTTATCAGCACCACTTTCCTGTACCCTTGTGTCACCTTCTACTCCACTATTCTTGGATTCAAACTGTAAAAGGCTCGGTAGCATGGAGTTATCCTTTGTTTGCTAAAAAAAAATGTGCGTAGACTTGTTCTTACTGTTCCTACATGAACAAAAAAAGGAGAGTAAATAATTCTCAAATACATTGGGAAGGAATGAGAAAGATTTAGAGGTAAATCTACCTGAAGAGTGTGAATCATGAGTTAGTCACCTTCTCCCATTCTCTGCTGCCCTCTATTTTCGTAAAGATGGCCCAAACTTTATCAAGAAAATAAGATAATAAAAAGATAAGATAAACTCATTTGGTATGATCTCAAAGAGGATGATATAAAATTTTCCATCCTCTCCTATGCTATATCTAGCAGAAATAGAATTAGACAATTTATTTTGTCATATTTATAACATATTATTCTACATTGTAAATCTCATAAGCGCTTAAAACCTAATGTGTTAATCAGGATTGATTCCCCAAAAAGTCTGATGGTTTTGACTTCTAGATAAGTTAGCGTTCATGGAGTACACACTGTAACTTCTGTACGGATGAGATGGACTGGGACCTATAGAACGGCATCATCATTCTTAGCTCCAAACTGTGTTGGTACATACCAAAAAATTAAAGTTATCTTTATATTTACAGTCTAGAATGCCAGTGAGGGAGTCATAGGAAAATAGTTAGGAGGATCATGTCTGACATGTATGATATTCATTCAACCCTTTTCTAAACAGACAAAAATTCCTGGATTTTAATTTTTTTTTAAAAGGAGTTGATTATTCCAAATAGGTATTATGACATCTTTAATGTGTTCATTATAGACATTAAAATGGAAAGAAACAAGAGTTTGTGTACATGTGAATTCCTCTTCAAGCATCTTAAACACTGGGAAGTAAACTGAGCTGTGGAATAAGCCTGAGTAATGGCCACTGCCTTCAGAAAAGATTTGTGTTGTTTATGCAGTTACTGAATTTGGTGCAGAGTCATTTAATCCAGTAGACCTGATCTCTCAAAATCTTCTTTAGATTTAAGCCTCTTCGGCAGGTCTTCTAGGGACAGACATGTTTCTAGGGACATAAACTTCAGAATTTTAATCACTTTTTAAGACTGCTGGCACCAGTGATATGCACAATTCACGAGTTTCACATCGCAGACATGTTGAGGCCAATGAGCTGTTGCAAATGTGTAACTGGTTACTGCATTATACAAATACCTACATACTGCATACATACAAATCCAGAAGTAAATAGTGTTCATACTTCACTACACAGTGCAATATGTCTCTTTGCTGTTGAAATATAGAGGCAGCATTTTATGATTTCCATGGCCACAAAGAGATACGAGGTTAATAAGTGGATTTCAGTACTTCTGTCGTGATGGAGAAGGCCACACATTTTCCTTTCCATAAGTATTAATTATTAAAATAACTAAATCTTAATAGTGATTAGAATTTTTACTAGAAATGCATATATTAATGTAGTTTCTTCTCCACTTTCAGTGTTCAGAATCCAAGATCCCTTTTCTGAACTGACTCACAAATGCAGCAGAAGTTTTTGAAGCGCTTCATTTGTAAATCTCAACCACAAAAGAGGAGTCACCTTCAAGATACCTGAACCACCTCAAGGAAAATGGCGACATCAACGTTTACAAGTGAGGTGAACAAAACTTTTTATTTAGGGCACCCCTACCATTATTAAAGATCCCTTTGTGTCTCCAGTGAAGGGAGACAAGATGTTGGTTATTATTATTTGTCTGCTGCTCATTAGTTCATTGCCATTTATCTTCTTCACAGCTATAACCACTACATGGAGCAACATTCTCCCAATCCTCCCCATGTGCTTCACACACCACAAAAAGCCACCCATGCTACTGAGTGATGCTCCTGGCAGTGCAGGGCATCAAATGGAACAAAAGGCTTCAAAGCAGGCAAATTAAGAATGATCTCTAAGATAAACATGTTTTATTCAGTAACATTATTTAAATTCCAGAAAGTCTGAGGTCCATACCTCTTGCTTTGTGTCACCCAGAGCCTGTTCTTTGTCTGCTGTCAGGTTTTCCATGTAAGACTGGGGGTGACTGACTTTTCCATTCATTTCCAGGCATAAGTATTTTCTCACTCTTCAGTCAAGCTTAGTGACATTGGCATGAATTGCCCCAGATCTGAGGAAGAAAAAGATGCTGCACATTTCCAGCGAGACAACTCAAATCACCATTCTACTATTTCTGCCACACTCCTCTGTCCCTGTCCAAAATAATCAAAAAACTTTACCTTTTAAACCTTTATGTAGCCTCAGTGACAACTTCTATATCTTTTGACTCCCTATTTCTGAATTTTTCTGTATTTTTATCTTTCTAAATATACTCTCTTCCTATTTAACAAAGAAGATGGAAGAAGATAAAAATAACAACCTTCAGTTGTTCTGCTGGAATTGAAGATGAGTAAGCTTTGAATGTTACATACCAGTGGCATGAGAAGAGTGCAGGAAGCATGAAGATTTCATTTATTGAATATGAAAATATGAATGATTAGTATAAAGCACAAGTTTACTGCAGTTATCGCTTGAGTGGAGCTCACTTTCGACAAAGCTCAGTAAAGGAAGCAGGGGAACCATTGTTTACCCTTTGGGTTTTGTCCCGCTCATACTAGAAAAAGATGCAAATTAGAGCCCTGTCAAACACAGAAGACCCATCTCATGCAAGGTCTTGGAATATGGCTTTGTACCAAACTGGAAAAAAGCTCCAAAATTGCCAAATATTCAATGAGGAAAATTGTCAGAGAAAAACAACCCAACTGATGTTCACAGAATCATTTCATTTTGTCAAAACTGAAGTGTTCTGTTTTCACTTTGATTATTTTTATACAATGCATCTAACCTGATGTTAAATAAAATACCTCATTCAAAACTTTCAAGTCCAGTACTGGAGAATGGCATCTTCTAGGGATACCACTTTGAATGTAGAGTTACCAAAATCCACATGCATGTTCACTGAGATTGTTGAGGAGTGAATTTCAGTCATCTATTAATTTGTAATTGCTGTTTGAAACAGTTTATAACCATTTATTTAACCATGTTGAATCAATGTCCCATTGTAATAACACCAAGAAGCAGGGAGGTCACCTGACATACACCCAACCTTCCCCAGTAATTCCATCTGACTGTGATCCCACCAGTGCCTAAGGAAACCCAACAAGATGTGGGGAGAGGTTATCACAGTGTGGGCTGAGTGCGTGCTTCTAACCAAATGCAGACACCCACTGCTCTAGGTCCCAGACCTTTGCAGATGAAGGATGAACAGTCCTGGCAGACAGTGCTGACAAGTCTCCTTCATGATTTGACTTAGGATGGACTGCAAGTTGGGTTTCTATTACTTTGGAAGACAGTGCCAATTAGCTTTGATTTGGAATCAGCAGGACCAAGATCAGCAAATGTGTCCAGACAGGTGGGGTTTATCTGTCCTAGAACAGTCATGGGCTATAATGAAATATTTGGTGGCTGCATTATCATTTTTATAATTATTTCCAGTACCTGCCTAAAACACAACCTGGGTGTGTAACTGGGAATACATGTTTTGAAATGATTGAAACCAACCCTGGGAAAAGGGCTGACCTGCCCCTTTTCAGCTGCCACAATGTTGATCCTGTGGGGCTTGTTTGGTTTTGTTTGGTTTTGTTTGTTTAGTAATCAAGCAAGGGCCTTTTTAGTCATTGTGTAATCACCAGGGCATAACTTGCTCACATGTGGTCATGACACAGCTCCCTCACAATTCCTCCCACTGAGTACATGAGGTGTGACCACAGCACAGCCTCAGAGGGCATTGCTCACCCCTCGTTCCATGCTGCACTTACAACTCGATCGATGCAGTTTAATCACTGATATATAACAGTGTGGGACCTCAAACCACCATATTTCTCATAATAGCTTGTTGGTAGAGAGTAGACCTCTAAAATGCAAAGCATTAGGGTAGAGAGTTGGTTGACTTCTGCCATTCATTTATTTTCTTACAGGGCATTGATGCACCGAAACTCCCATCACAAGGAACTATCATTAACTGGTGCACATTTATTTTATCAAGGAATCTAACAATCAATCATCAAATTTTTCCACTTGTTTTGTGGCATTGTATTTCATCACTTCGTAGAGTATGAAACATTATCATTCTTTACACAAGTTTGTTAACGGAATATTTATTTGAAGAGGTTTCAATATAAATAAAGATTTTCTACATATATTTCTTTAAACAGATTTATTTTCATTTCAACTATTTGCTTTCCTATGAAAAATTTATGTGAAAAAATAACCCAGAAATGTAAATGGCATGAAAATGGAATTATCCATCAGATGGAAGGAGTGATCACTCCAAGCCAGGTATGTCGGTTTGGGTGGGGTACAGCAAATGGCTTCATTGGTTTATATATTTGGAGGATTTCTCTGCAAGCCCCTCTATCCCCACTACTGTAGTTCATTTATTCTTTGAGAAATAAAAGGAAGGCTGGTATAAATTAGGAATGGTAATGTAAAAGCTTATACCCACTGCATAAAAGTTTTTCAAATTAATACAAGCATTAAATTGCCAAACTTTTTTCCATACACTGCCAGTATTAAACATGACATGACTGCTAGGGTTGGTATAAAGTTTTGTCAACATTTTTGGCATACAAGGTCTCAGCCTGGGGTCAATATTTTCTCGACCAAATTTTGTTGTTTCAGTTGCCTTTTTACACTCATATATTGTAACTCAAACATTTAAAAAAAAATGAAATTTGGCAGTCTATTAGTCCATAATGTGGTCTGATGCCTTCGGGTATTTTTCTAAATGTAAATCTCTAAGATATTTAAGGTTTGAGGTTTAAGAACTGTGCACACACTTTAACAACTTCTTTTAAAAATATTTAGTATGCATATTTACTACATATGTATCTTATAGAGACTAGAGATTAAACTGGAGATTACTTGCTAAAATATGCAAACTGCTGTCCATGAATAAACATCCTCATGAACTCCTATTGAAAGTTTCTTATTTAAAAAAAAATTGTTTAAAGCTACAATAAAAGCAAAGGGAATTAAGATGAGGGGAGGAAAAAAACAACGTTTAAATAATTTTAATGGTTTAACTTGGCCACAGAAAATAAAGAAGTTCTTTTTTTTTTCTCCTGGGATCTAATCCAAAGCCCACTGAGGCCAAAAGAAGGCTTTCCACCTATTCCCATGTGTGCTGGACCTGGTCTCTGCTCTGTGCTCCCTCACTGTGTTGTGTTGATGGACTGAAGCAGCAGCTCCCACAACGTTCCCATTCATCTGCCCAATGCATTACACAACTTTGGGGTCAGCTGCTGGTGGCAAGGAACTCTCCTCTGGAGTGTTCTTCCTCTATAAATTTGAATCAGATTTCCACTTTTGCTTTAACACATTAGTGTTTACCAGTTATTTGTTATAGTCCTCACACAGTAAAATATTGGAGAAAAATTGCAGAGTCCTGCAAAGGCACAAATGTCCCACGTCCCTGTGTACACAACCCTGTTATGTCCCACACGGCATTCACAGCCCGAGAGCTCTAGGTATTAGACTCATTCCAAAGTAATTTTTAGCATCAGCCTGGGAATACATTCCATAATTTGTGATAGTTACAAATGACAGGATTTGTGTAATCAATGACCACTGGCGCCATCACATGCAATGCTCGTTAGAGTGCAATTCCTGCAGTTCCTGCACAATCTGTTCCTTATGCTGATTTCTGGGAGCTTGCAAACACTCACTGAGATGCTGGCAACATCAACCAAACATCTCAGACACATTGTCTTTCTGAACCTGAACTTTTTAAATGGTGGTTAAACATGTTGTCTGCTTTAGTTTCCTGTCTATCTTCATCATAAGCCAGCACCTGTTTCCAATAAATTATACAGAGACCTGTATCAGCAACACCTTGGCAGCAGCTGCCACCCTGAAAAGCAGAATGCCCTGGAGGACAATACACCTGTGAACACATACAGTGTTTATTTAGCTGAAAGGCAAAACTTAAAGTTACATAAAGCAATTATCTAAAGCCTAATGCATGCCCATTATTAACACAAAATAACCTTGTTCTTTAAAACCAATAAAATCTATTTAAAGGCTTTTTCCAAATCCCAGGGAAACATGTACTAGCACCATGGATCTGCTATTGGCCTAGGACTTATATGTCTGATGGTGGGAACACGTGTGGGGGAGGTTACATGTGCAGTTACAAAGAAATAGGGCACAGATTTGGAGTTCATTATGCACAGAGATGAGAGAAGAAGCCAAATCATTTTCAGAGAGACTGTTGAACAACAGACTTTTTTTTTTCTTTTCGGTTCCACATTATAAAGAAGCATTTTGTTGCTGAAGTATAGAACTACTGTGTTTAAAATAGTGTTTGATCTTTCCATCACTATGAGACAGTAGAAAAAAAAGTAGTTCTAAGAAAAAGGTTTTCTTATTACTAGAACAAACCTTTCATTTCCAGTTCACTACCAGCACTGGCCTTTCATGTAAGAGGAGCCTATTTTAGCAGCAGTAAGTAGAGTTGCTTGTTTGCAGAAGATCACAGGATAATGGAAATGAAAAAAACTTATGGTTAAACTAAAACACAAATCTGAGAAAAGTTTGCTGTTTTGATACAGCAAGAATTAACACCAGGAACTCCGTAGTTCAAGCACAGTGTAACATACATTTCCAGTTTAATGCACATGCTTTAAAGATTATTTGGCACATGAACCTTATAAATCACTTAAAGGGGAAGATATTTTCTACCCAGTGTTTCTAAAATTAATGCTAAATGTGAAAAGTTTATATATGCATGTGCATATATGTATATATTGTATTAAATGCCCATAAAATGCTTACTTTTAAAGGAATACTTTAGAATAATTTAATTTCCTGTCTGATGCCTCCTGATGCCATTTAAGTGATCAATTGGAATGCTCTCAGGTGAAAATGTGTTTTAACACTTCAGTTTGGCCAGACCTGAAAGCTGTGAGAGGACTTGCT
The DNA here is from genome assembly GCA_013398175.1 of Climacteris rufus. Lineage (NCBI taxonomy): Eukaryota > Metazoa > Chordata > Aves > Passeriformes > Climacteridae > Climacteris > Climacteris rufus. The sequence goes on from VZRZ01007072.1 coordinate 885,127, forward strand.
AATGGGTATTACAGCCTTCTTAAGTGTCATTTTCCTAAGCCCTTACAATGCTGAATACAAATACAGGTAGAGTGGTGATGCCAGCATGTAGATATTCTCCCACCAATAATATTGTAAAATTAGATCCCAAGGGTTATGTCACATTTTGTGAAATGCAAAATAAAATTCCAAGAGAGTAGCATTATCTTAACCTCACAATAAATACTTTGTCTTTCAAATGTTGCTAGTAGACCTATTTTGTTTCATAATTTTCAATTAAGCAATTTAAATATATCTATATTTTTTTTACAGTTGACTTTATTAAAAACTGCTCTATTTTCATCTCTAAAAAAGCATGGTACATTTCAGAGATCTGAGCTAAAACATATGGATTAAGTCAATGATTCAATTTCTAAATCTTCAAATGACTGTTCTGATTACTCATGTAAATCTATATTTTTGCCAGGTTTCCTAAAGACTTTAATATGAGTAAAATTAATATGAATATATTTTCTTCTCCTAATGCATGTGAGAATATGATGGACTGATGATCTCCATACACAGATACAAACCTACATTTTGATTTCAATTTTCTTGGCTGTGTTTGATTCTAATTGAATATAAATGCTAGGAGCACCCAGCTAAGATTCCAACCAAAAGGAAATCCAGCTATGGCTATGGAACAAAAACTATTTATTTTCCCCTGGAGTGTCTAGCTTTTATTAAATGTCAACAAATCTAAAACCATGCTTTACTAATCCATGGTGTGTATGGGAAATAAGTCACAAGCACAAGTCACTGAAGATAATGTTTGCTTTAGTTTAGATAAACAGGTTCCAGAGAACTGAAATCTCACACAAGCCTTTAAAACATACCCCTTATTTTCCCTTAACATTTGTCAGATCTCCCACTGGTGGCGAAGAATGCCAAAATGGATATAGTGCGGGGGCTGGAAGCAGACCTACATTTGGGATTGTTTACTGCCCTCTCTGATGAGTTTATCCATTAGTTTCTTTCCTGTTGACTTTCATGCATGCTATTAACCCAGGATGTTACATGTTCTTAAACAGAAAACGGAATCACAAGTGGAAGATGCTGCCACCTGCAAGATCTGCCTTTGGTCTGCCCATTGGAATTGCCTTGGGAGTGAGGACCACAAAAGCAGCTTCATGCTGGGACCTGCAGGGACCCCCCACCTTTCCACAGAGTACACTGGTCCCTCCTGGTCTCACATCTGTGTTCACATGTTTGCATGAGGTTGGGACATTAAAGTGGAGATAAGCCCTATAATACATGGGAAAATGTTACAAAATAGATCACACAAGTACCTTGTTGCCCCTGGCAGAACTTTTCAGAGACTCAAGGAGGGTGCCAGGAGTGCAGAGCCATGGGGTCAGTCTAGTCCCACCCAAGGGATGCCAAGTGTGGTTTGATTTGGTGAAGAGTCTGGTTAGGTTTTACAAAGATTAGCTGCCTTGTGGAGGGTTGTGAGAGGGCAACCCATGACTGGTGCATGGCATTGCAGCCAATATGGCTAGGACAGAAGTGCTTGGACCAAAAAAAGGAGGGTGGAGCTGTGGAAACCTGTTACCCATCTCAACAACATCCTTGCTGCAGTGTGGCCTCTTTGCATTAGCTGTCATCACTGGGTTTCTCAAGGTGTGGTGTTTGAGCCAGATAAATGTAGGGCTTGGCTTTGGTCTCCAGTCAGAGGACACCCAAAAATAGGTATCAAAAGACACATACCCTTTTCTGAAAAGCCAGACAGAAGTACTAATGAAAAAGGCAGTTTGGGCATGGTAGACAAACAACCACCAATAGGGTTGGGTATACATCAAATCCTCTTGGAGAACCTTTTATCTCAGACACAGTAAAGTGGCAAAAGAGCAATTGGAATGAGAGTTCCCTTTATTGCAGTTCTTCTTTATTAATTTAATTACATTTCTTTCCACTCATGAAGATACACAGAACAATAAAAGAAAGCAATATTAAAATTCACAGTATACAAGATTCATCTTGTATTCACAGGTTTTGTGTAACTCATATTCAACTGATGTTTGCTTCTTTACGAATGCACACCTGCACATTACCACTTGTGGTAAATAAGTTTATTAGCCAAGGAATGTCTGAATTGTTACTGGAAAACCCACGTAAATGCAATTATTTTTTCTGTTAGGATCCCTCTTTGGTAAAATATTCTATTCCACGTCCATCCTCCAGGGAAAAAAAAGGCAGTAAATGATGTACAAACATGCAGCAAAGATGAAGGTGAAAAGATTCACAGGACTTAAAAATGTCACATGCCTTATGATTCAGTGTGTCTTTCCATGTATAATTTAAGCATTTGTTTTCATATCATACTCATGTCAGATCAAATGTTCCTCTCAGAGACTAGGACTTTATTAGTGTCTTAGTTGTATTTGGTTTTACTTTGAATTAAAACTTAAAGGTGGTGACAGAAGAAATTCTGATGCTTGGCATAGGATTAATACTTGAGAGCCATTCAACTTTGTTAATCATCCGTTTGAAGAGAATTTCCTTATGCAAAGAGTTTGCTCCACTTTGGACAAAACAATTTTTTCATCTCTGAACTCTGAAAGAGCAGAAGGGTGGAAAGAAAGTGAGGGGAGGCAAAGGAGCAGACAGAGCAAAGTGTGAAGCTTTGATCCTTTCACTGAGAGGCTGAGGCGGTTCAAAATGAAAGAATCTCTCACCATTAAAAAAAGAAAAAAAAAAGAAAAGAAAAAGGAAGAGAAACAGAGAGAGCAGTATGACAGGAGACAAAAACTGAAGCAGAAAGAAAAGCCTCAAAGTAAGAGGTGATGCCAGGCTCAGAAGAAGAAGTTTAGCAAGGAACAAAAGAGGAAGCACCTTGGCTCTCTGAATGCAAAGAAATTCCAAGAGAAATAAAGGAATAATAGCAATAAAAGATGTTCAAGTGGCTTCTGATTTTGCATTCTCATTATAATTCTTACACTATCTAAATTATAAAATAACTGTGCCATAACTGACTGAGCAGTCTGGAGCTATAGAAAAAAAACCAGACCAAAGCAATTGGGCCAGTGCAAGAGGAACTGGTCCTAAAGCCTTCAGCAGCAGGACTGACAGACCCCATTTCTAAAGCAGAGAGATGTCTGGGGGTGTGACAGAGTTTGGGGAAGGTGCAATGCTGGTTGGGGTAAATTCAAGAGAAAAGGGATCTAGCAGCAGGTCGATAACTACAGTGCATAAGTAATGACAAACAGCAAATGAATTCAGTGCCTGAAGAGCTGTCATCTTTTTATTCCTACTAACAGCAGTCACTGTTCAGGCATTTAAATAATAGAAACAGAATGCACACCTACCCAGTGTAATTTATTTCACCCATTTTCAACAAGGTGTCCTCTTTACAAAAAAGAAAACCTTGAAAAATCCACGTCAATCCTTCATCTCTTCTCTGAGGAATGTGTATTTATATTATCCTTGAGCCAAGAATGGATCATCATTCACAATTCAGAAGAAACATCACATTACTTATAGGTATTGGCCAGTCTTGTTTAATTTTTTTACTTCATTTTTGTGCAAAGTTTATACATTAAAAATGAGTGCCCCTACTGAAGTGTGATAGAACAACCTAGAACCTTACACAGAAAGGAGTGCTGAAAGACTGGGTGACCATTGCTGCTTATTTTTGCAAAATTCTGCTACTTTTATAAAGGAATAATATAAGGAGAGGCTTGGGCAAGTTATAGCAAGGTGCTGGCTTTCTGAATCCTTCTGGAAATACTATTTACAGACGTGCCAGACCTTTTCTTGTCTCATTCAAAGTCCATGCTCAAAGAGAACACAATTTCACATTAATTTAGCTGTATATGTTTGTTATTTCAAGTAAAACTCTTGAATAATCAAGAAGTCCTATACATGAGGTATGTCAAGAAAGCAGACAGAGGCACACCAGATCAAAGGTACAGAATACAGTCTGATTAAACTAATTCTTTTAAAGTGCATCTGAAGAAATTTCCTTTGATTCAGGGAGCATGAAAACAAAACTACCTTTGAACAAAAAGTCCCAATGAAATCCAATATTTTTTTATAATTTAAGAAATTCAGGGGTTTTAATGTTTCTTTGCTTTTGCCTTCTTATGTATCAACTAGAGTGGCACAGAACTATTGCATGAAACATATACGGGGTCAAAGCTTAAAGTAGACAATAATGTCTGCAGAACATCTGAGTTTTCTTTGAATTTCATGCCACTTTAGAACAAAGATGCTTGCAAAAGTCCCAGACAGTAGTGACATTTTGGGTTGTTTATTAAAAATAAGCAGACACCAAACCTTTAAAAAGCACACTTCACATGCATTGACAACTATCCCTTTTAATTAACTTGGTAACTTCTTTTCTGTTCAGCTTTTACCCTGTTTAGCTATCACATGGCTGGTCTCACTTGCTTCCATCCTGCCAGTCTAAAGAGATGTAAAGCATCCCCAAGACCCAGGACTCGAGAAACATCCTGGGAAAAGCACATATGGATTGTGACTTATGAAAGCAGTTAGACACAAGTCTTTTTAATCTTATTTTAGGTAGACTTGTAGTATCTGCTCATGCTGTGCTCAGCTTTAAAAATTTAGTTAGCTCCATTGTTATGTCTTCACATGCTGCTATAGTTACTCTTTTTCATTGAGAAAAATGAAGATACATCTCTCTGAAGATGTGAAGGTCTAGGATTTTTCTCTTTTCCATTGACAAAAGGCTATACATCTGAAAGTACCCAAAGTACCCAGCCCTCACAAGCTTTATTCCTGAACACTGCCAACAGCAGCACACTTCACTGTCACACTTTCAGTAGCTGCTTCTGCATTATAGAACCTCCAAAATCTAGTTTCCAGTTGGTCTGGAAAATAAATGCTGTCCTCCTTATTTACCATTCTTCCTTTTCCTACAAGAAATTGTTTGCAAATTTTTTTGTCTCTCCATCAGCTTTGATTTCCCTAGATGGGTTTTCCCAATCCTCTTTCATAGTGCTCTGTCTTGTCTTTCACTTCCCTAGGCTCTTGACTTTCATCTTCAATTTGTCCTTCAGAAGCTCCTGAATTCTCTGAACAGATAAGCCTTTCTTAAGGCATTTGTACATTCCTGAGTTCAACTCTTGTGTACTACTGAAAGCATCTTCTGCAGAGCTTCTCCTTCTCTAGAATTAACAGTATGGTGTCTGTTGGTAGTACTGCATAGAAAGTCACCAAATCCAACTATTTTTCTGCTTTCTATGGATACCCAAACCTTGTTTGGAAAACTGTTAGGTGAAAGCCAAGCTGATGAAAAGTTTCCCCAGTAGCAAGTAAATTTTATTAGCTATGCTCACAAAGATGTGATACCTATACCCATTATGAAGGCTACAAGCTTCCAGCAATGGCAAGCTCCAAAAATGCAGCTGAATAGGTATCAGTGGCTCTTAATGGATTGCTTGGCATAATGACAGAAACAAGAAAATGTCTGTTTAAAAGTCTATTGGTATGTATCTAGTGACAATCACCTTGACCACCTGTTGCCTGGTTCTCACTCATTTTCAGGATATTGATGCAAATGTAGGCTTTGGACTGCGATTACAACAAACAATAACCTGAAGATTCACCCAGTGATTGAGTGCAAAGGGACTGAAGAAGCTCAGACATTCCCATGTGTTGTCTGTGCTGTAATTGTTTCCAGTGGTCAGCAAAACCCGAAACAGAACCATAAGGTTTTAAAGATTAGGCTGAATGTCTCCCGCACAGCCTCATCCATGATATGGCCCTTTCCTGGAACTCTGAAGCACTGAAAGAGAGTGATGAAGCAGAAGAATGGGCATTATGCCATTGCATCAGATGAATGGGACATTGGTGGATATTTGCCATGGGAATACTTGACTGGAAAGCACTTGATCTACTGTCTGTTAGCTCATGGGAATGGAACTACTAAACTTGGGAAACCTCAAATAAATTCCTATTGTATATATAATATAATCCAAAACAGAATCTTCTCGGGAACAATTGCTAAGGATACTGGAAGTTGTCCTAGTTTAACAGAAGAAGAGACAATTTTCTATTATAGATTTCAGTACAGACTATTATACTGAAATTTTCTGCCCAATATTCAGAAGATGGGAAGTCTGTCATTAGTGAAATCTTCATTTTAAGCACCAGCTTACCAGGGGATTATAAAAGATATTTCTTTAAAAACCTGTTTCTGCCACTTTGCAATGACATGAGGAACCTTTAAAATTACCTACATGATAAATCACTGTTTCAGAAGAATTCTTGAATGAGCTCATCTTTGTACCCTATCCACTATAGTCATGGTTTCTGTTACAAACCAGATGAGCTGAACATTTACCTCAGACCTTTTTTCTAATTTATGAAACAAATATGTCATAAAGACTGAATTAGTTTCACATACAAGCATTTTCACTGGCACCTAAAACAATCTAATGATTTTGTCACTGTATGTTCAGAAAAGAAATTATTTTAAAATTCTTCCTTAGTCCAAAGTTTTCCTTAGCCTGTCAGGTTTTTTTAAAATCAATCATCTGCAGATACCTCACACTGAATAAGTCATGCATTTCTAAATAGCTTCCCTAGAGGGTTTTTATTCAGTGTTTAATAGAAACCATTAAATCCCTGGGATCAGAATACACAGCTAACATATTAAGAAGTCCAGAATAAAATGACAGAAGTCAATCTGTAAAGAACTTCACTTTTGTTTACTAGACCCCAAACAAGGAATCAACATAGACTAGTGAATGATATATCAAATATAACTCATTTATAAGATACATATAAATACTTAAACAGTGTGGTATTGCAGTTGGGGACATGAAATATAATGAAAATTTTACATATGTTCTTTCAGAAAGTAAATCAACTGGTGTAAGCTTAATAGCTCCTTTCTGTTATAGTAACACTTTAATAACATAATAATAATAATAATTTCTGCCTACACATTTGCTCTTAACTTTTCTTCTCTAGCCCTTGAAAGCATGCTTCTGTACTCACTGTCTAAACTCCAGTATCTCCATTCATACTTTACCTCAAAACATCTTTCTTGCCCACTTCTGTTACTTTCACAAGACATAGCCAGAGAATAATGTGCCTCAGCTGCCACAGAATACATTCCACCGGAAGAATGCACCCAAATTTGACCCAGGGAACAAGATACACCCCACAGTATATAAAAACCTTAATACTAAGTTGCCACAAGGGTATCTGGCAAGCTCCAAATTAAATGTCTTTTCAGACAACTCTAGCTACTCTGTTACTCCATAACCTTCCCATGGCCCATTACTTCTGTGTACTTAAAAAAAGAAATAAATCAGTTTTTTGCAAAGACAAATCTTTACACAATAACTCCAAGGTGCAGGGGAAACTCAGTTTTCCTATTTAAATTATGCTCAATTTTCATTCCCTCTTTGTCTGCATTCTTCTCCCTTTCCATTTCTTTTTCTGCCCTTATTTCTAAAATGATTAAAATTAAATTAAACTCTTTAGAAAAGATGGGAGAAAAAAGGCACACGAGTGTCTTCTCAGCTGTTTTTTTAAACTCTCCCAGCCCTAATAAAAATACTATATACCTAGGCATTGCAAACCAACATTATTTTTGCTGTAAAAATACCATGTGCTTGTTCTTAGACATGATCCTCTATGCAAGATCTTCTCACACGTGGAAAAACAGCTGACATTTCATCACTTTCATGAAAGAATAAATAGAAGAATCATTGAAGAGAAATCCACTGCTGTTCTTGTCTGTTTTTCTAGTCACAGGTTGCTGCTTCTTCAGCATCAGGTATGTTCAAGGTATATATTCAGGTATCAGTGTATGTTGATATTAATTACAAAAGTCATTTTCTTATATAGTTTCTACTCCAGAGTCTGTTGCATAAGAATTTTAAATTGTTTCAGTGTGCTCTGCAGTTGTCACAAACTTCCTACAAAATGAGGAGAAACACCAATTTCCTAAACCAATCTCATCCTGAACCTAATACAAGAACTGGTCCACTATCCTATTTCACAGAATCACAGAATGGCTGAGGTTGGAAGGGAGTTTGGAGGTTATTTCATCCAATCCCCTGCTCGAGCAGAACAACTGAGAGCCAGCTACCTCAAACCAAGGCTTTTGAACTCCTCATTGGATGGAGACTCTACAGCCTCTCTGGTCAATGTTTTCTGATGATCTGACAGACCCTCCCAAGAACAGTTTATGTCCCTTGCCTGTCCTGTCACTGAGCATCATTAAAAAGAGCTTGGCTCTGTCTTCTTCACATCTACCCTTCAGATGTTTATTGATGGCATATCAAGGATGATTGATTATTGATGATATCCCTCAGTCTTTCGTTGTCTGAGAGGTGCTCCTGTCCCTTACTCATATTCATGGTGGTTCATGATGTCTCTCTGGTTTGTCCAGTATCTGCAAGTAAGGATGGGTTCAAAGCAAAGCAGAGCCTACATTAAACAGGCTTGAACAAGGCAGCAACACAGGCAGTGAAACAGAAGGCAAAAAAACTGTGCAAATAAAAACTATCAAAGGTAATCTGTTACACCTTGGATTTTGTACATAAAGCCTTAGCACAGAGGAATACAACTTGCCTGGGGCAGGTTCTGTTTTGTTTCTGATGAGGAACAGAGAGAGAAAGCCAGGCATTACAGAGAAGTAGGCGGTGGGACAGAGCAGAGATGTTTAGAGGAAATGTGCATCTCTGGGTGCACGTGTCCATGTGTCTGTCTGTGCTGTGTGTGCCTACAGACAATGTCTGCTACTGCTAAGGCTCTGAAATTTGATGCAAACTGTTTCATATATTAAAAAGCTGTATTAGTAAGAAGATCTTTTCAGAAATAGACAGATGTGGTATCTATGCCAAAAAATGACATTGCAAAGGGATTAACTGTTTAAGTGGTCAAATTAAACACGACAGAAATAGTTAGCTTCCCTTGGCCTGTAGCTCCTCTGCATGAGGCAGCTTGTCTCAAGTTGCCAATAGCTCATTGCTACTAAGGCTAGGAGACAGTAATGTTAGGAATTGGGACATTTCCCAGTCTCTCACTGTCTGAACTTATGCCTTGTACTCTTATCTGCGCTGGGGCAGGATCCCCCAATCTCCCTGTGCCTAAACCTGGGCCATAGCAGAGTGCTTTCCCAGTGCAGCTATTTCTAGAGTACTGTCCTAGCTCTTGGCATGGACGTGTTTATTCTGGCAAAACTGAACTTCTGCTGCGTAATATGGGTGAAATAAGCTACCCTGGTGAATATAGAGTTTTGTCATAACTAAGTCCACAGCAGGGACTTCTGCTGACACAACAAGGGATAATACTCATCAACTGATATTGCAGTTTGTAGTGGACGTCTGGCCTAAATCCAGGGCTGGGACTTACAACAACCTTAGTATTATTCTTATTAGCAGTCTTATTTAGATTAAAGCCCTGGCTTGATACTTGATTCAGGATGTTAGAAATAGCAATGAAATAAAACACAGGGGCATGCTGAGGTGCTCTGGACAGATCCATGATTATTCCGACACTATTGTGGTGTTTCTTGCACTTGGCCTTACCCTTTCAAACCAAGTTCAGCTATTTTTGGACAGATTTGCCATAAGATAAATAGGTCTCCTAAAAGATTATTAGCTAGTGTCAGAGAGCATCCATAGGTTGGAGTTATTTTAATTCTTTCAAGAAGAAAAAACTTGCTTTCATAAATACCTACTTAGTTGCTTTAGTCTCAAGTTCAATAGCAAAGTATGTGAGATGTGCTTTAGTCCTAGGCTAGCAATATCGATTTATAGCAAAAAATGAATGAAGTTGCTCTCAAAGTCAGCCTAGTCCTTCAAAAAACTATACCTGGCCCCTACCCCATTGACTGTTACATTTTTCCCAACCCCTGTGTGCACACATCCTGTCACTTCATTGCTCACTGCACCAATGCACGACCTCTTTCACTGGGATTAACAAATGCCCGCACTGCTGTCATTTTTCTCATTCCAACTTGGATGACACCTCTGCAGCAAACCTGCAATGAGCTGCACATTGCTTTGGCTGCTCCTGCCACAATGCAATGCCATGAATTTTGAACAAGTGTCTTTGTAACAATCAAAGGTTTGTCCTGGCACAGCACTTGGAGCATCTTGAGTTAGGTTGTTCAGACTGAGTCACTTATAAACACAATGGCTTCATAACCACGGGAAAGAGTTCTACTTCCACCCCCACGTCACCTCTTAGTTGCAGTGATACAGTGCAATCATAGTATTTTAGGACAGATATGGGTATTTCCCTACTTCTCACCTAAGATATCCTAAATGGCTCACTGACCCTACTCTGGACCAAATATAATCCTTGTGCCAGAGAGATCAACTTAAATCTTCCAGACTTTTTACTACTAAAGCATAAAAAATAGATTCTGCAAACCTCCTGCAGTTCTTAAGCAAAATGCCAGAGGTTGTTAAAGGCCCTAACTAATGAAAATTGGCTTTGCAACCACCATAAATTGCAAAGGGAACAACAAATGAGCTGGAAACATTTGCTGCTGATATCAGGTTCTGAAAGATAAAAACATTTGCAGAATTGTATGGCACAGAGTGCCTGGATGCTAAGATGACAATGAACACACTGTCCCACGCAGAGCAAAAGGGAGGCACAGCAGCAGTTGCCAGAACACCCAAGGAATGAGATCCAGGGCCATAAAAGATGTGTTTAGAAGAACATCAGTTCACAGCTAGCTAGAGCATAAGGGATTGTTAGGAAAAAAAACAAAACTGAGAACCAGCCTGTACCTATATTTTAAATAACAGGTACAATCCTGATATCCTACGTTTCAAAAACAGAACCAGAAAAGTTGCAGAAAAATGTACCAAAAACTGGCCAATCCCATGGAGAGGCAGGCACAGAAAGATAAGCTCTGTATGGCATCATCCCTTTGCTATCAGTGACATCAGAGACAGAACATAGCTCTTGATGGACATCTAATCAGCCTTTGCCTTCTGGAGTTTTTAACATGTAAATCCTTTGTGGAGCTAGATCTGCATGGCCTTGAGAGAAAATGTCAGCAATCTCTGAAAGAGCCAGTCAACACAGCTGGAAAAAATGTTCTGGATAAGGAATTGCAGCCAGTAGAAGTGCTGAAGTGCAGTTAGATTAAACTGGAGCTGTTCTGAGCAGACTGTCAAAAACAAGCCTGCACAAGCAGTATCTTCAGTATCATTCACAAAGCTGCATGTGTCAGTGAAGCTGACTTTACCCAAAATAATTTTGCATTTTTTCTACTTTTATCTAGACTTACAAAAATAGCAGCAACTAATCTGCTGCAGTGTCTATCTGGAAGTCAGCTGGACAAACAGACAGGGATTCACAAATGCAGCCACTGGAGTTTCATCCAAAGTCTGGTGAGCTACAGCAAACAGAGCAGCTGCAGAGCCTGCCATGATCCAGGGGCTGCCCAGGTGTCAGATGACCAAAGCACTAATACAGCAAATTGCTGGAAAAATGCTAAGTACAATACACCACTGATTCTATGTTATTTGTGCTACATTTCTCATTCATGGTGTCATGTCTGACTATTACTACAGCTTTGATCATAGAAGAACCTGGCAAAGACCATTCTAACTACATTTTGGATTGATTTTTCTGTGGCCAACCTCAGCGTGGTTGGTACCTCCCCATGCAGGTTGCCTGCTTGCCATGTGTTATCCTTATATATAGACATGTACACACTGATTAATAAGTCAATTTAACACAAGAATTCAATAGTGAGACAGAGGACCCCAAGAGGAAAGTTCTTTCCTGTTGAGATAAAGCAGCTACTCTGTTAGCTTAAGCCAGCAGAGACTTTTTTTATGTTACCCAGAATTGCTTAGACTGAGATTTTCTGAACATCTCTGCATTCGAAAAAGACTAAACTATTTGAAAAGAGCTATTAGCATGCATGCTTTAACTTCACTTCTTTTTCATGTTAGGCTTTTACGGAAAAATACCAGATTTTGATATGAACATCTGTTTCATGTTTTTCTAAATGTGAGATTAGTATGAAAATTAACCCCTGAATTTTCGGTTTCAGCAGCCTTCTAGCTCTTCAGAGCGCACTCAGGAGCCTTGTCTTTCTGTATTGCTAGGAACTCAGCTCAGCCTATGGCTGCTTTGTCTTCTGAAAGTAACTTGGCCAACAGTGGATGTGTTCAAATGTTTAATGACCTTAATTTTAATTAGTCTCCATTAGCAGTTGTCACTTGTTTCTGCTGAGAAGTAACTCAGCTCTCAGTCTCGTGCAAGCTTATTTAACTTTTATCCAGGAAAATGTGGGAAATAACAACCATGTTTGCTCTTTGCAGAAATGTATTTTAGTTACCAACAGCCCCAGCAGATGTTTAGCAATTGTGAAACCACTGTAAAGAGCACAAGTCTGAGCTTGATTTAGTGGGCAGTTTCTTCTCCCCACCCTGGAGGATGAAGGCATTAGACACTATCAAATTGTCATCTACCAAAACAAAGGCAATTTTCTTTCCTGCCAGTTTCGGGTACATTAGTTAAAGGTAGTGACAACTAGCAAATGTCCCCAAATGCAGGAGTTCCCTTCAGTGTGGGTGAGCACCCAAAATGCCAGAGGATTTTCTGAGTTACCCAAACTCCCAAAACCAGATCTTTGGTACTTCCTGCTTCAGGCTGGCTCAGGAATTGCTCAAATGTGTTTTCTTTTTGACAGATCAGCAGTTCCCATTTAGAGTTAAAGGAGGATATACAAGGGGGAAGAAGAGAACAAAATGATAAAAACGTGTTTTACTCACTTTAAAATCTTCAAAATGTTCTACCTTGACCTGGGTGAGTTTCGGATACAGTTCATCTCTCACGAGTTTGGTTATCTCTGATGCTAACAAGGTGCTGCTTCAGCTTGTAGAAATAGTGGATATTTTATTCTGTTACCACATGAAGAAATATTCTTACCATAGTGAGAGAGTCTTGCACACATTTACACTGAGAATTTAAAAATTTCAGTAACGACATCTTTCAAAGCTGCTGAGACACTGTTAATTTCCCCTTTAAATGTATGGATGATGTACGGGGTTTGCTTTTAATACCTGTTCATGTATTTTTTGTACATGCTACCATTGTATTTTTGAGGCCATCAGTGACATCCAGTGGCCAACTAGATTAAGCCTAGACATGTTTTATAGACATCTGCCCACTGCTTTCCTAAGTAAAATAATCAATACAAATGTTAACCGTGAAGTTGACTTCTTTGGGTTAATTCTCTCACATGTGATGGGAATCTTCCCAGAGAAGACTCTCAGAACTGAACACTCACTCCGTTCCCTCCCTTTGAGATGGGGAAACCCATATGTTCTATGGGAAGCACAAGGATGTGATTCCAGCTCTGTGTTCTGTGCCATTATCAGTCAAAACTGAAGCTGCAGTCTCTCAGGATTTGAATTGCTGCACAGCTATACCTAGATTTTTAGTTTTGATGCAGGCAGATATGAATCTAAATAAAAATGTGTCCTGTCCTCTCCATTACATTAATGAGATTTATTTTTCCATAATTTATTTTAAATGAGCAACTCTAAAAGCAGTTGATAGAAAAGGCTGGGGAAATACAAGTATTTCTTCATCCTAAATCATATATTTGAATCAAAAACGAGTGTGAAGAACTACAGAACAGGTAAAAAATGTTAGTTATACTGTAGATAACAGAAATGTAAAAATAAATTTAGATGTGATAAGAAATTTTCAGCACTAAATTTAAGTTTCCTTGCAGTGAGTGGCTGTGCTACTAACTCAGTTAAACAGCCTTTATTGAGTTAAAAGAGGTGTTCTGGAGAAGGCAGTTGATGGTGTTCATCCCCTTCAGTGGGCACAGCACAGAGGTGCTGCATCTGGCCCTGGCAGTGCAGCCCTCACTGTGGGTGGTGGAAGTGAATGTCCAGCCCTGGACAATCCCCTTCCTGCCCAGCTCTGGGCACACCTGGGGCCCTGAGCTCAGGGGAATTGTCTCATCCCCAGGTGAGTTGTCTTAGCCCCAGGGGAGTCACACGTGGTGAAAGCAAATGGGGGGATGTTTGCCCTCCTCTGGCTAGCCCCTGCAAAGTACAAAGCAATTATATCTTTGTTGGTGAAAGATTTCTTGAAATAGAAAAGGGTGTGAAAAGAATAGAAGGTGAGGATCTAAACTATTGGTGGCAGTTCCTGGGGCACAGGGAGTTCAGTTGCTGGTTTAGCTCTACAAACACAGACAGTAGTACCATGTCTGCTGCCATCATGTTCCAACACCAGCAGTACTCACTGTGCTACTCACATGTCTGTTTTGTGGTGCCTGTCATCTTTTACTAGAGAGTCAATTTTCCTGTGACCTGTTTCAATAAACCATTACGTCTGCACTTTGCAAAAAAATTAAAGAGCTAAATGCAGTGCTTTGGAACAGGGCATTCATGCCAGCTATTACCATTGTCATATTTGTGATTTATTTTCCTCCCATTATCCTTTTTTCATAGCTGGCACAAACTAAAGAAATGGGGCTGCTTATGGAAAATAGTTGCAGTCATCAGAAACAAGGAGAAAAAAACTAATAAACTCCAGAACTCTATTTTAGAATAAAGTGGCTCACTTCTGGGAAACATAGTCTAAGCATGAAGCAGCAGTGAACATGGACTAAAGGTCTGTTGTTCATTAGTCCACCAGATAATGAATTAACAATACCACATGGATTAGGGCATCCAAAGACAAAATCTGTGCTCGTCTACACTATTTACAAGGGAAGAGAGCATCAATGAAACTGAAATTTACTCCCCATTTAGACTGAAACTGTTGGAGAAGAAGACACCTCTTCATTTACAGTACTCTAAATTCCTTTAAATGGTAAATAATATGCTTTTAAGTGGTCAAGAAAGGCCAAAACCAAAGCTGTGGTTTCAAAAGCTTACGTGTTTGAAGTGCACTAAATAGACTTTCATTTTGAAGGTAACAGATGTTTACTAAGCTTTCTTGATTCTTGCCAAGGACAGGCCTGGCTTACAGGACACACTCAGAGCAAATGTGCACCCTCTCCTTGTAGGCAGAAACTTTTTGTCATCTCAACAATCACAGCTACACTTCTGCCTCCTCTCTTTCCACACTAGCCAGTGCCACTTACATGGCAGCCTTGTGCACCTGGCTGTCAGTGAGTGATGGTGAGAAACAGCAAATACATATATTTAAATACCTATAAAGAATTTGTATTTTTATATATACATCTATTATAAATTATAACTCAAATGGTGGCCATATATGCTTTTTTTTTTCATGCTAAGCACTTGTTCAGAAACAGCACTTTAAAGAGTCTGTTGAAGGTGTCATTACAAACACCAGTATTCAGTTTCAGGGCATGAGTGCCTTCATTTTTTCATTGGGAGACCTCCAGGTTCCTCCAATTTCACAGCAAAGAGAAAGGGCAAAGCTTGCGAAGCTGCTGCAAATGAAATGCAGAAAAATGTTGTGGATGATTTCTGTAGTAATTCCCACTGAAAGCCAGTAATACATTTAGAAACTTGCAATTATACATGTAAGGCATCGTTACTGGCAAGTAGCACTGCCATGAAAGGCTGTACAGTTGGTACTGCGGTCACTGACAGTTTGCTCTGTTCTGCTATATGGTTTCCTTTTCATGTATCATGTACAGATATTTTGATGATGTTTCACCACTGTAATATACAAACAGCATTTTCTATGAGGCAGAAAATTAAAATCAAAGGTGGATACTCAAAGGCATTGAGAAAGCATGTTAGCTACTTTATTTATGCAGTTATTTAAAGAATCTCATAAGAAAACTGGCACAGCTAAGCCAACAGTACTCATTGGGACAGTTGAGCTCAAGATCTTCAACTCACAGTCAGATACATATTCAGCTCATTGCAAGAAGCTTTTGCCATATGTTTTCTTTAAACTGTGCTGATAACCCACAATTTAAAAATGCCACTTCTTCAGTCAGTGTGAGGCATTTGCTAATTTCTTCAGGGAAACTAATCATGCCTGCATTTTGGAAATCTAGCCTTTAAAAGGCTCCTTTGCACTTCTAACGGTGGGGTTCAGGTCTGCTAAGCTCCTCCTTGTAGCAGAACCCATATTCATTAACATTTCCTGGCTCCACAGAGAACTAATCACAGCTCTGCCAGCACTGTGTTTCCATCTAAGGTTTGTCTCAGTTTGGGTCTAGATTAGAGCAATTATGGAATTAATTACTGGCTGTACAGCTGTTCTTCCCCACACCCTGCCAAAAGGCAGCCTAGCATACAGCCTTCCCTGCACAAAATTCTGGTGACAAAGCAAATCTAGTGTGTTTAGTCTAATACAGACACAGCTAGCCCCATCATAGAGTCACACCAGAGGATTACAGGAAATGCTTGCCAGGAAAGCTGCTGTGCCCCCAGAGTGCCTGCCCCCCTGCAGGCCTTAGGCAGCATTGTGAACACATCTCTGGGATCTCTAATATGTAATATATGATAGTCAGAGATGCAGACCAGCTGGTACACAAAAAACTTTTGTCTCCTGTTTAGGCCACCAAATCCTCTATCCAGTTATCCTAATACTGAACCTGCTTCGTCAGTTGTAGTAGAATTATTTCTCAACTACATTCTCTGTACTCATAACCCTGTGCATTTCAGTATGCCAATATAGAGTCCTGTTTGGTCCACTGCCTTTATTGACACGGACACTTCTTTCTCTAAGAACTAGAGGTAAAACTAGCAATGCTTCTGCATAACTGGTGGCACTTCCCCCTTTCCATCTGCTTCCCTACATCCTGTCCAACAACTAGCCCACAACATCATCTCCCTTGTGCTTCAGCAGAGGGTTGAATATCGTTATAAAATATCTTACTTAAAAGAGCTCAAATAATAATTTGTGTCCTTGGAAATTCATGCTCCAGCATGGTCCAGCATGGCTTAATTTCACTTGCAAGGTCTGCTGTTGGACAGCTGCTGCTCTCAAAGCCACCTCTTGCCTCTTCCCAGCTCCCAGGGGTTATGAACTAATCAAGTGAATTTAAATGTTGGTTTCATCTTTGAGGATTTAGGTGACTTCCAGATGCGGCACCTCTGCTTACAAATTGATGAGCCATCCTGTGCTTCAGGTTGCATGGAGACTGAAGGGAGATGCCAGGAGGAGAAGTGAGGGTGGTCTGGGACAAGTGTTCAGTGTCCAGTGGCAGGAGGGGCAGAGCAGAGGGGCTGCACGGTCCTCTGAGCTGGGGGCCAAGCTGGCACCAAGTGAGGGCTTTGCCCAGCCCCACAGGCTGCCCAAGGAGGGGCACAGCAGCACCTGCCCCAGACCTGATGCTCTTGGCACGACAGGACGGCTGTGGCCACAGGCTGCCTGTCCCTGCCCCAGGATAGGAGCTCACAGCCCTTCTGCAGGTGTGAGGTGTGGGCACAGACCTAACCTGTGGCCCTTGACTGCACTTCTCTGGTTCCTTTGCTTTAATCAAAACAGCAAACCTGCACCTTTTTCTGCTAAACTCGTAGAAGTGCCAAGTAACTTCGATGTTCTAAGAGAAATTCAAGAGCCTGTGGGGCAAAACGCAGGTGCCATGAAGAAGCAACCTGGGCTGAACTTAAAGCTACAACTCAAACAAAAGTCATCTGCAGTGGCTGCAGTTCAGCAGAGCTCTTCCTACAGCTCTCACCAAAGACATCATCTCGATCCAAAGTCCCCGTGGCAGCTGGGTTTAAAAGCATCCATCCTTCCAGTGTGCTGCATGCTTTTGTCACCATTGGAGACTTGGAGAACTTGCGGTCTACAAGGACGAGTCAGACTTTCAAAGATAGTACTAATTCTCCATTGTTATGTTTGCAATTTGCAATTCATTGGATTACATAAATCACCCATTAGCAACCCGAAACATTCCCACATCGCTTCAGAAGCCAACCACACCAAGGCTTCTGACATTTGAATTGTGAACCCTTACAGAGAATAGCTTGTGTGCTATTCAAAAAACAAGATAACATTTTGAAGAAACGGCAATTTTGGACAAATAAATTGGATAATTAAAAAAAAAAAGTGTGAGCCAGAAAAAGAACTTGTTATAGTTAATACTTTCAGCCTGAACATCATCAAAATCAAATCCCATTGCAAAGTGTTCACATTCTGACTGTCCTCCTCACAACAGCTTTACTCAACAGAATTGTCAGGATTTTTTAATTTTTTTTTATTTTGAGGATTGTTTCATCTGGAAGAATTATATTAGATATAGAAGTGGTGATATTTTTGGAACCATATATTTATTTTCTAATGAAGTATGTTTCTATTGTTGCCATACTGCTCTGTAAGTGAAATCTGATTTGGCCCTGTAATATCTGTGAAACTGCTTCCATGTCAAACCCTCACATTGCTTTTAGCTTTCAGAAACTTTCAGTAAGTTGTCCAGTGGCTCCCTGCCAATCTGAAAGCCTCTATAAATGCAAAGCAATTCTCTGAGGACCATTTTGGAAGCACAAGTGCTTTTATTTTCAGTAATAGACAAGGCAGAATCTAGAAAACATTTTTGGGTATTTATTTATACAGCCTAAATGGATATAATACTGTGTATGAATCTGTTGGCATTTTAATTCCCAAACTGCAACTTAGAAATTCAGAGTTTTTCCCCTCCTACAGTGAAGCCTGAATGTTGTAGAAGCAGATAGAAAGAAACAAGATTTTTTGAACCAGATGATCTTTCCTATCCCTTCCAACCCAAACCATTCTATGATTATCAATAACCGAGCTATCAAATTTCACCCCTCTGGCACGTATAAATCTGAACTGATCTGAATGGCTTCAGCTGGGCCACTTCCAGATATATGACACTGGAATTTTGCTTCTCAGTGATATTCAGCAGTTGCTTTCCTACCTGTGCTCGTCATTCCAGGCACAGACAGGACCACACACCTCCACACAGGGCACTGGACCTGCAACCTGAGCACAGCTGCTGCTGCCCAGTAAAACATAACAAGCTTTTACAGAAATATGTGCTCAAGAGCAGAAGTGTAGTCCAACACTCCTGGCTCGAGCAGCCGAGCTCACAGGTGAGGTCTGTAAATGGTAACACCTCCTTGCAGTGGGTGTTTGAGGTGGAGGACTGGACAACCAGGCAATTAACCCTGGTGTTTGCTATTGTTGGTTGGTTGAGTGGCTGGGGTTTTTTTACATCTCTGAAGAATGTTAAAAATTTGTAAAGCAGAACTGGGCAGAGAGTTTGCTGGGAAAACAGGAAAATAATGTGAATGAACAGATGTTAGGACTGAATTTTCATCTACCCCAAAACAAGCAAGAATTAAGTTGGATAAAATTCTTTCTTTGAGGCCAGACAAGTCTCGTTCCAACTGAAGTGTTCGGCATTTTGTTTCTATTTTGAGTGGAATTACTTCTGGCTAGCTTTTGTTGATCTGAATAAATTCTTAATTTTTTTTTTTTTTTTGGCAAAACAAACTGTCTAAAAGCTTCATCCACTTCAGCTGCAGAGGTCACTTTTACACAGAGCTGCTCATTGCAGACCAGTAGAAGTTCATCTATCATTTTTTCCCACCGATGCAAGAGAAATGATGGAGCCCACCATGCCTGGCATGGAAATGGCCACAATGTCTCTGTGTGAGCACAGACACTTGCAGGGTGGCCAACAGGGCTCGGCATCCTCACCACCCCCTCAATAACTTTTTCAGACATAAAATACTGTACCATTTGCACTGATCTCAGATAAAATAATCTCTAATCCACAGAGGTTCTGGGACTGAAATGCAGAGGTAGGGATTTTTTCCCTAATAACCACTCACAACCACTCCTTTTTCACAAGTATGCTTAATTAATCACACTATCTCCTCTAAGGTTTACCAATTTAGTAAATGGGTGAGATTGTATCATCAGCTTGAGTAAAGGGAGATCCAACCCAATATTAATTTTTTTCCTAAAAAACTACTGTGACAATATATGTTCAGTAAATACCAAACACACAGTATTTTCTTCTTCAGCAATAATACACTGCCCTTGTTGGTCACTGTTGTAAGCAAATATGCAAAATCAGTTGACATACAGAAAGAGTTCATTCTCCTGCAATAAATTGGGTTACCTGCTAAATGCTATTGCTAAAGACAGAAATCAATCCACACTGATGACTGCAGGAGACACCACAGTAAGTTGTACCCAAAGCCCACCAAGGAGAACGATCAACTGACCTCACTGGTGATTCTTTTTGCTTTGTACTCCAGAAGGACTTCACTGATTATAACAAAACAAATACTGGTTGTACTTGCCACACCATGTCACATAGCAGATGCATCTTAAAAGACAAGTAATTATAACCTTCCAAGATTATTAGATTAGCAAAAAAACAGCTGCAAAACAAAGTAGACACATATTTAATTACCATGCTAATTTTCTCTTGGTATGAGAAATATTTACTATACTCCTGTAATTGCTTACTTTATATATCAAGCCTTGCCACTATTATTGTTTAAGTTACTAAAGTGCTTAAAATGATGAAACTGCATTGCAAATGTGAAGTTTTATGCTGGAACAGCCTGTGTTATACGGTTCTAGGATCTTAAAAAACTTTCATTCTATTTAAGGGAAGTAAAAGCTGGGCTGCTAAGCACTAGGGAGAATACAAATATATTTGTTTGAACAGTGTCCCTCCTTCTATAAAGCACTTCTGAAGTTTTTAATAATTGATGAAAAATTAAATATTTTTGTGAAAAATCTTGGGATTTTCTCCTGCACCAGTTAGCATTTTAGCATTGATTGTAGGAGAGTCTTTCTAATGAAAAGAAAGAAGGAATCAGCAGGACATTCACTAAGGAAATTCTCAGACTGGGCCCAGACCCCTGAATTTACTGACACTTATACTAAGGAAAAGGAAAAGTGGAACTTGTCACTGAGACCGGCGTGATTTCAATCATTTACTCTTTAACATCAAAACCCCACAGTTCCCCATATCTTCAGTGTCATGACATCAAAGCTTAAAAAAAAAAATCAAGAAAAATTGACTATTCTGGATTTGTTGCCTGATAGATGTAGATAAACCTGCTGATGGAAGACTGGAAAATGCCATCGCTCAGGTGTCAAAGGAGACATTGGATCAGCTCCCCTAGAAGACAGTCCCTTTTGGACATCAGAAATATCTACCATTCCATTAGAATAATATAATTTTTTAGCCTTTTTTTTTCTTGTTCTTTTTTAGGCATTAATTTTAATTCTTTTTGTTCAGATTACTTTAGATAGCAGCAACTACCTTGTACAGTTTATCTCTACTTTAGATAGAAACAATTACCTTTATTTTCCATTTGAGTATATCTGCTAAAGCTGGTACTGGTATTCAGCAGCAAAGAACTGTGCAACACAAGCCTTCATGAAACAATCCATCCTC
The DNA here is from genome assembly GCA_013398175.1 of Climacteris rufus. Taxonomy (NCBI): domain Eukaryota; kingdom Metazoa; phylum Chordata; class Aves; order Passeriformes; family Climacteridae; genus Climacteris; species Climacteris rufus. Next base: position 906,452 of record VZRZ01007072.1, read on the forward strand.
AGATGTTCATGGACAAGTTCCATTGAACCTGGGGCATAATTTCACCTTATAAATTGTTTTTGTCAGCAGAATAATGTTTCACTATAAATTGTTCCGGATTTCTAGAGCAAATGTAAAATGTTTTTTTCTGAACAGTAATGCTATTTCCCCCACAAAAGTAGAATATGCTTCAATTTTTGGCAGGAAACTCACTCTCTACCCTGGGATAGCTTGCGTGAGTAAAAGGAACTAAACCACTATGAACTGAATACTTTAAAAAGAAAGAAAGAAAGCTCTCCTCCTGCTTGCAAACAGAAGATTGGTTCATTTGTGCATGCTGTGCAAAACTTGCCACAAAGTCTTTTGTGCCATCAGCATGAAAAGAATCCTTTGCCCAGGCAGGAGATTAGGGTGGCCAGCGGGAATCCCTGCACCCGAAATTCAGATCAGAATGGGTAAGTTCATGGGAAGTTGGGATTTTAAAGGGATTGTTCTGATGATGCCAAAAGAGCAGCAGGAACGGCCAACTCCACCATCCAAATTTCGGTTTTCTCTCTCAGCAAAGGTACACCGAGGAAGCAGAGTGGGAGGAGCTGGTTTTGCTCACCTTTAGGGGTGTTATGCAAGAGCGAACGACGGAGGTGACAGCAGGGACATGGGGCATCCCGTCCGAGAGCCCCGGCCCAGCCTCTCCCTCCCCTCGGCAGCAGCGAGCCCCGAGAGCCCGGTGCCGGTGCTGGCGGCGGCTGATCGCCGCGGGCTCACGCAGGACAATCCGAGCATCAATCTTCCTTACAGCGGCGCCTGATCCCGGCTCCCAGAGCCGTGGTGAGCGGCAGCAATGAGGAGTGTGAGGCCGCAGCTGCCACTCCCCTCCTGTGCCGGCAATTGTGCCGCCACCTCGGGAGCGCTCCCGGCCGCCCGGCCCGGGCAAAGACCTTTGAATTAACCTTTTCACTGGGAAAGAGATTGCGGCCCTATAGAAAAGTAGGAATTCAGAGCAAAGCCTTTCTGCAGGATTAGTCCATTAGAAGCGAAAGAGAAAGGTTTTTTTGTTGTTCTGCAAAATATAAGTGATTACAGGATTTGAAGGGGGGGAAGAAATGGTCTGTCTGTAGTGGGGAATATCAGCGTAGGAACAATGTGTGCTCTTATCCTCTGCCTAAGTCCTTGTACTGCCCTTATCTCCACCCCATCGGCCTGGCTGCCAGGAGAGTGAGCTAAGAGATATAGAGTAACCACTGTCCTGTGTGGTCCGTCCCTCCTTCCTCCCTCCAGAGAAAAAGGTGTGTGAGAGATGTGGATCTGCTTCGCTACAGATTTTTTTAGAGAAGTGGGAGGGCTGTGCTAAGGTTTTATATCAGAGGAAAAAAGTTACCTGATTCCCTATCACAGTTTCTTCCTGTTTTCTTTTTGACATTTTTCTGGTGGTGTTTTCTTCCCCCTCCCCCTGCTTTTCCGAGTTTCTCCAAATCAGCTATTTGTCCCATTAATAGCCAAAGCACCACTACCTGCTCATCTCACTTTTGGGAGAAAAGTAGAAGACTGTGACTCTGGACTTCTCATCATCTGAGAAACAAAGCAATTTTCTTATTAAGATATCAATACACATGTGGTTAGGTACAAAGGATTTTTTTATTATTATTTATTTACTATAGGCCCTATAGTAACTAAAGGTAAAAGGCTTTTCAAATTTCAGACCGTGCAGTCCTTATGTCAAAACTATTCAATCCAGACCTTATGATCAGACTTTCAAATAGATTCTGATCTTTGTTTAGAAACCATCTGGCCAAAGAAAAATAGCCAACTGTTTTCGGCTCCTTTTCTTTTTTTTTTTTTTTTTCTTTTTTTCACCTCATCCCAAAAACACATTCTGCGAGCAGCATTCCACTTTTCATCCCTATGTGTCAAATGTGATAAAGGACTTTTAAATATCCAGTCCATGTTCTTTACACATAACACAGTTTGTGTAATCACATGCTTGTAGCAGTAACATTCCATATTCCTTCCTTTTACAGATGGTGCAGTAATTATCATTTAGCTCTCAGAATATAACTCAGGGTATGGAAAAGATGCACAGAGTTTACATGCACGCTAACCCACCCTTTTACAGAATTTCAAATGTAACCAGTTTTTTGGTTGTATGGTCACATTAAAATTCCCCTTTTGCAACACTTTATACGCAAAACAAACACCTGGATTCAGAGTTTCCTAAAGGAGTCGTCTGAAAATAGGTACTTTCTGCCAAAATGTCACAAAGATTTATGTGCTTACATTCATGGATTAAATTGAGGACAGGTGGGAGAACATTCAAGTATGAGAAGGAATGATAGCAAATTTATGTGTAAAAAAGGGGGGAGAGGAGGGTAGTTATTAGGATTTCTGGTGGTTTAGATAAAACAGACATGGATTTTGTAAAAGGGAAGGTACCATGCCTGGAAAGCCATCCTTCAGCAGTGAAATAATTATCTATGGGGTTGTATTTCCTTAAAGTGAAAAGAGAAGCATTCTGGAATTCAAAACACAGTGTCCCAACCAGCAGCATGGCACTGAATGGCATTTGGATGCTGCTATGGGAACAGATGCTTGTGGGGAGCATTCAGATGGTGCAAGCAGGCACTGAAACTCTGCAGCTCGCTCTCCTGCCCCGGCCAGGGCACTTTTGCCTCTCCCAAGGACATCCCCTCCCACCACAGAGGAGAACTGGATGCTCACTGCCACTCCCTGGAACCCCTCAGACACGGTGCAGGAAAACTCAGAACACATGAGACACCACAGCAGAGGCAACTCAAACCCAGTAAGCTGAAGTGAAGGCAACAAGAACCAAGCTGTTTGGGAAAATTTGGGTTTAAACCTGATTCACGTTTCAAGCACTTTTCTGATCCCTAGGTAGTCTTGGGGCAGGATCACATGATGCCTGGCCTGCTAGGAAGGGATGTTGGAGTCTGACAAATGTCTTACCTGGATTTTAGTGGGGGTGGGAATGTCTATAAAAGACTATATTGGATCTGGCTACCAAAGCTTGGTCATGTAAACCCAATACACAGTCCTGTTGTGTTCAGACCCTACATAAGACACTTCTATACTAAATTTTACATGGAAGAAAACGGTGACATAGCTCAATTGTCAGCCAAGCCAGCTGTAGTTTTAGCCTCTCTAAAACACCATCCCAACTATTATTAGGATCCTCAGCTATGTTGTAAGTCAAGCTGCTCAGTGCTCATTCATTTCCTTTTAGAATAAAATGACCTTTATTCCAATCCATGCACCCAAAGCAGGCTGTGTACACATTATCATTCCTTTAAAATAGTGATGCAATGAAGATCAACATATTCCCACCTTTTAAATCACAGAGGATGATTGCATTGAGGCATATGAAAACTGAAGAATATTGACAAGCTTGGGGATTTTTTTTCCTCCTCTGCAGGAAATGATTGTAGAGGTAGGCAGTCTAGTATTACACAGAAGTACTGTGTTTTATGTAAATAAATATATAGCTAGGAACAGTCACAGAGGTTAAAGGGCATCTGTAAAGAGAAAACTATGATTCCTAGACTCTTTGCTAAGTTTGTTTAGTAGAGGGACTAGAGAAAGTTTCAGACTGGGCTGTAAGGTGCTAATAGCCTGACCAGATAAATGTTAGCTTCCCAAGTCTGGATGCCAGAAGAAACTGTAAATGGCTAAGAGCTGACACAAAATTCTTCTATCCAAGAAAAACATGTTATTCTGCACAAAAAAAATAGGGTATAGAGTATTATATCTCAGGATAACATTGATGTATTATTCTTTTTCAGCCTCTGGCCTTCAGGATGGTGCAGTGTTATTGTTCTATATTAATCCTCCCATGAATAAATTTAGATTTAAAATTGTTAAGTGGAAGCCATCAACCTATGCTTCATAATTTAAAATTTATTTTTGTTCACTTTTGCCTACAATTAGTTCTTAGAAATTTAAAGCTGAATTAGACTTCCCCTCTAAATTTATTTTTCCTGTGTCACACATGTATAAAGATTTATCAACACGGAGCACATGCATGCTTAGCCACTGGAGTTGCTTTTATGTCCAGAACAGAATGAAATTATTTATACATGGACGGTGACTTTTGGATTAGACCTTAATTACAGTAACACTTTTGCAAGAAAAACAGGTTGAATTTAGCAAGTTTATAATTGATAATCACTAACAACAACCTGATCAGTGAGTATTTAACTATTAGTTTAACAACATGCTTCAGGAGATGCTCCAAACACAGGGGCATTTCTGACTCTTCAGTTACCCTGTAACTCCAGAGTTTGGTTCCTGACCACCCTCACAGTAACACTGAGTCATCTGGATCTGTCTGTTGTCTCTGAAATCTGAAAGAAAGGTTATTTTAAAAACTATGTCGAGGCATTTCATCCTGTGAGGTACAACTGAAACTTCTAGAAATTCATTATTTATCATGTAACATGAAGTTTCCTGTGTAAGGTTCACCACTCAAGCACAGCCCCTGCAAACATTAAAGTTAGACTAATACGTTATAACTATGTTGTTTGCAAACTCTTTGAAAAGTGGCAGATTCAATGTATGCTCTTTTTCCAGCAGGATGTTAAATTTTGGTACCTATCTACATGGTTGTATCAAATTGTGTCCCCATTTTCACCTGTACAATCACACTGAAACCAGGGAAATAGGCAAGTGGAAAAGAAAGCAAATGTAAAGTTAGGTCACTGTTCCCTTTTTCTGAAAGATAAGAAGTTTTCACATAGCAGCAGCCTTGGGAAACCATCCATTTCAGACCAAATTAGGCCCAGTGGTAATGTTGATTTTAGCAACTGTGTTACACCAGGGATACATTTAATTCCACTGTTCTTTGTTGTTCTCATTAATAAGCCACATTATGTCACTCAGTCTGCATGCAAAAGTATAATTACTGTTATTTAATTGCTTTGTTTTTGTAAGAAAAACTACCCGATTGGGTTGTGTATAACCAGTAATGTGGCCAAATTAAAGTTGTGCACTCCAACTCAAATATTTTTTCTTTGTTTCTGCACATATAATTGCATGTAATTTTTAGTTGTGTACAGAATTTTTATAATAAAACTCCATTAATCACAAATTCATCAATGCAGCAAAAATACGTCCAAGCAAACGTGGTATAATGTTACAAACATAAGACGTTTTAGGATGGAAAGAGGCCAGGATTCCCATCTTCATCTATCCCCTAATGTTACATAAATGACTAAGTCATCATATCCGTGGTTTTCACATGGAAATATAAACACCACTGAAGTTCCATACACCATAAATGACTCTGACTTCTGAGCACTTAAAATTACCAAGAGCACCATCAGAGCAGTGTGCACAACATCCACTGGAGGATGAGAACAGACAGGGCAGTGCTGGCAGCGGGTGCTGGTGAAATGGGGCACTAATGGCCATCCAGGCTCCCACTCCTGGGTGTGTTGTCACCTTGCCTGTGCCCTCACACACTTCAGATCTCTGGCATTCAGTTCTCTACAGCTCCTGAAGTGGTTTTTGTTATGCTTCTGTCACTCAGATTAGCACTGAAGGCCTGGCATGCAAGTATATGGCTCCTGAGAGAATAGGGGCTCAAAGTTTGTTTAGCTCCTGAAGCTCTGTTCTAGCACAAATTAAAAGTAACCTTTCATGTAGGGCACTGTGGACCCAGCTTCACTCCTCTGCTGAACTAAGGAGCTGAAGTCAGGGAAGTTGCTTCAAATGTAGAGCAGCATTCAGGTGAGAAAAATTTTTCCCTGTCTGTGCTTTTGCAACTAAACCAAAGCCAGGCCATATTCTAATCTAATTATAGTCCTTAAATCAGCAGTGTGTTACCGACTCAGAGACTTTTTATCTTCAGAGCCTCAAGAAGACAATTCATAAACAAACAGTGGTTGTGAAATCCAGTCAGGCAAGTGATGCCTCTGATTTTGAAGTAAAAATCCATGCTATGTTGATGGCACCACTGGCTCAAATATCATATTTACATTCTAGTTTTTAATGGTTTGCAGTTAGGAATCAGACAAGCTGTTCTGTAGGTGGTCTAAATTATATCCTGTGTGCATGCTACATGCTGAGAGGAGTTTGCTGATCTAACAGATGATAAAAGACTAAGCAGTCACCCACTGTAAGTCCAAATCTTTACCCTGGCAAACCTTACGCTGATTTTTCACAGGAGTTTTGCCTGAGTAATGGCTGTAGAATTTGGCCCATTTTGACCACACCGGTGATTAACAGTCCAGTACCAGGATCCCTGTCCCTCTGGTCCAATTTAGGTATTTAAAGTTGATGAACATTAGTGCAATAACAAAAATTTTACTATCTTCTTGTCTTTTTTGACGTCAAATTTCTCTGTGATGAAGATATTTTCTCCATTTAAAGTGAATAATTTTTAGATATATCTGGTTACGTAAATATGTATGACTTGTGGGATTTTCAGGAATATCTGAGTGCCCGTCTTTCATTAAAATTGAGGAGAATTAACTGTTAAATGTCTTTAATGAATCATACCAAACTAACTGATGAAAAAAAAAAATCACATTAGAAAGCCTTAACAAAGCAGGATATTTATTCTGTCACCCATAACTCAGGTCCCTGCATTTGTCTTCTTTTAAGTCAGTCTCCCTTTAACTCACTTCATTTCATGTCCTTTAAAAAAGACGTCTCTAAGATATGACCTGGTCTTTCAGACTGTACATAGCTCAGTACTGAAAATCTTAATCCTGAGATTAGAAATTACAGAATCACAGATTATTCTATGTTTGACAGAACAGAACCCTCAAGGGTCATCTGGTCCAACTGCTTGAGCAAATGGTCCACATGAACCCACAACCTTAGCAGCACCAAGTTATCAGCACCAAGATCCAACCAACTGAGCTGATCTCAGTGAACTGAATTAATTTAACTCCAATAAATGGTAAAACCTAGAAATTGTAGTGGCACCAGTGGAGAGCTGACACTTTCCATTTTTTTTGTTTAAAGGTTGTATTTGCAACAGAAATGGTGGCAAAGGGGTTTTCTTATTAGGGAGGTTGGGTGAGTAAAACTCAAAAAAGAACTCTGTGACAGACCCCTAAAAGATATCAAAAATTAACACCTTTGTATTATAAAAGGCATAAAAGATGTTTGGGTGGCCTCTGCTGCTCTGCTCCCTCCCCTGCTTCCCGGAATGGGCACATCTGAACCCTTTTCCCTGGAGCTGCTGAGGGCAGGCTCAGCAGGACTGAGGCTCCAACTCCAGCCCCTTGTGCACATTCACTGCCCCATGTGGGGCAACAAGTCATGGTGCAGGCAGAGTGGGTTCCATGCTGTGGGTTCCAAATCAACACTGGCTGCTTTCCTGGGGAAAAGGGGAATTTGGTCTGGGACAACCCCATGGCCAGGGCTCACAGTGATGGCAGGAGCCCAGGAGGGGTTTTGGAGCACACCTCCAAGGAATTTGTACTCTGGAAATACACTGGTTAGTGGGAACAATTGGGAGATTTATCTCCAAATCCGAAGTAACATGAGACATCATGTAAGAATAAGATTAAAATGATTAATTTGAGGCAATTGCAGGAGAAACAGCCCTTCTTTATGTCACTTTTTCATAATCCTGAAATAACCCCTGGAAGTAGGTGAATTTCAGTTTCCTTCAACACCTGCTAATATGTTTGAGGTATATATTGTAACCCTAATTCCTCCTTCCTGTATCTTGCTGGACTTTGGCTTTTGGGAAGTGATTTCTGTCTCTGTTCTTGTCCATAGCTCTGCTTACAGCCGTGAATGAAGTCTCTACAGTATCCCAGCTCTCCACCAGGTTTAGGAACAATTTATACAACAGTTTAGGAGATAAGGTGCTTGTTTACTTCCTGTCTTTATCCCACTGCCTTCCTTCAGAGCTAGTGAAGAGCAGGGAATAGGAATACAAGGGCTACCTTTTTATTCTCAATAAACACTGCTATGCATGTGAATAACCATGGAAGGACAGCAGGAAATGCTCCAGCAAGTCCAAACCCGCTGCCAGGCCTAATGGTCAGGCTGAGGAGGGATCTGGTGGGTCCCCAAGCAGGAACTTTGTGTCAGTGGGGTGGCAGCAAGGGGAGCAGGCAGCAACCTCTGTGCAGGTCTCATCTGTGGGAACTGCTGCCACAGTTCATAAATGCAGCTCCCACTCCTTCTTGCAGTAGTTATTAGCAGTATGAGTCAATATTTTCATTTACAGGCACAAATTACTCTTTTTTTCACTGTTCTGAATGAAGAGCACTACTGGAAGCTACTACACTGTTGTATTGACCTGCATGGTGTTTTCAAGCTGGGTGCTATTTTCCTGCCCAGGACCTTGGAGAAGGCAGGACACCTGCAAAATGTCAGGTGGGTGCTGTCCCACAGAATGTCAGAGCCCATGGGGTGAAGGAATAGTTTCTTTTTCCAGGAGCCATGCCCTCATCTTTATGCCTTGCAGGCCCTCAGCAACAAAATTACCATTCTCCATGGTTGTGCTTTCTCCCCTTTCCCCTCCGTGGAGCCTGCCCACAGTCCTGCCTAAAGGCTGCAAGATCTTCCCTACTCCCTGTGCCCTGGATTGACCCAGGAGCTGCTGGACCCTCAGAGGTGCTTTTTGGTGGGTGCACACAGTGGTGTTTTGCCTGCTGCTCCTTTAACTTGGGTTCATTTGCCTTGGTGTTTCCCACAAATAGTTATAATAAGACTGCAAATGGTTTCCCTGCTTAAAAAAAAAAAAAAAAAGCAACAAGCTTCTCCCTCCTTTCCATTTTCTTAAGTGAAACTTAGGTATCTCAGTTAGGAAGCCTGGATATTGAGTTAAATGATATTGTGAAGTCATTTTAGTTTTGCTTACTTGGATTTTTAACCAGTGAAATCTCTTTGGGATGGAAATGTTCTCTCTCTACTACACAGGAAAGAAGATTCTGTTCTGCAGTGGCTTAGGTGGTAAAGGCTATATATAATAAATAACAACATGGTTGTATTTTCCACACTATCCTTGGTCATTGCATCAACCATCCTTATGCATAAAAGTAGACTCTGATCTGCTTGTATATTGTTCTGCATATTTTTTCCTCATTTGTAGCTTTTTTTCTCATCTAGCTTGCTAGATCATGATGGGACAATTTCAGGAATTCTACAGCCAGATTCCCTCCTGCTTGCACTGACTCTGCTCTGAACAGCAGGACATCCATTCCAAACTAATACAAGAAAAATAAGAGCAAGTTTTCACTGTGAGAGGTTCCTCTCCTAATTCATTCAGACTTTCTGGGAGAAGGGATGAAAATGGCTTTTGAAATATAAAAGACTGCTCTGACTGACTCTTCACGAGGGTTTGTCACATCCCATTAGCAGCGACCTAGAAATATCAGTGTTGTGATGTGTTGGCAGTAACTCACCTTTACCAGTATCATGTGAACGGTCATCCATGGTAATGTTCAACCTGCCACTCAAACAGCTCCAAACAGGAAAAATGCTAGTGCAGGTAAGCTTTCCTGGTATGACTACAAGTAAAGGAATAACATGCTTTATCCTGTAGGGACTGGCACCTCTGTCAGTGTACAGTAGAAAAAAACATCCCCATCACAGGGGCTTTCACCACTTCAGAAGAGTTTACATTTTATATACTCTTTTATCTCCATTAAAATCCCTTGCTATGCATGTATTTCATGTCCACAGTGTTTGTCGAGGTTTAAATCTAAAATATAGCTCCTTGGCTTAATAACACTGTATTTTTTTCACTTGCATTCAATTAGGTCCATTTTATTGCAGAAACCTATATGTTCAATCATTTTAAGGGATTACTATTAGATATTCCTATAAATAATTGTTCACTTTAAGGATAAAGTGAGTAGGAATTTGCTTCCAAAGCTTTTTCATCAATGTACTGTCAGCTTAGGACTCATACCTTTTAATTACATGGGGTTTTTTTCTGGAGATTTATCCTTAAATCTCTCCGTAACCCCAGCAAAATCTTCATGTCAGCTAATGGACCACTCCCCTTACAGTGCAAAGGGGATCTAAAGGCAAAAAATCAAGCAAAGAAAAGGATCTAAAGGGTTCCTTTTGTTTTTCCTCAATTAAATAATATAAAATTGTTAAATGGAAATTGAATGGAGGAAATGACAGTCCACAAACAAGAAAACTCTCAGTAAAAGAGACTGGGCTATATGCCTTTTCTCTGAACAGAAAAAATTCAGCTGCAAGTCTGTGGCATGCAATTTCATCTTTCAGGAATTCTCTTCATACTCACAAATGAATACACATTATTCAGCTTTTGTCTGCAAATGATAAAACAAAGCCAGCACAAGTTCAGAACAGGAAACAGAGGGAAGCAAAGGAACAGAGTTGCATGTGGACTGAAACGCTGATGTGAGCGGCGAAGCTGTGTGAGATAGGACTGCGGTCGCAAAGATTCCAGGGCGGAATTGTGCAGACAACCCCAGCGCTGGGTGTGAGCGGGCAGGGCCGTGGGCAGCGGGCGAGCAGCCACCCCACACCCGCGGAGGTTGGGCGCGTGTTCTGCGTGGAGCGCGGCTCTCCCGCGCTGCCAGCGCTCATCCATCAGCCCCTCGCATCGGCGCTGTCAGCCCCGGCTGCAGGCCCAGCGCCAGCCTGTCAAGTGTTGGGCTCGCAGCCAGTCTGTCATGGTTTGGGGCTGGTAGCCAAGCAGTAACTTTGATGTTTAAGGGGTTAGCCAACTGGTATGTGAGGGTGGCCTATCAGCTCAGAAATAATATACCGCACTCAAAGGTCATGAGTTCTGAAACTAATCTGGCTGTTATAATATTTCTAATAAAAACTGAGGTAGACCTTTTATATTGTAAAAAGTGTTCAAATTATTTCAGTATTTGTTTTGATTAAAATTTCCATTACACGTGCTTTTCATTACGCAACTCAATTAGTATATAAAAGATTTTCTGTTTAAAATGTTCAAATGAGCATAATTGTTCAATTTGGAAAGATTACAATGCTTTTATTTAATTAACACTGCAATAAATACTTCATTTTGTAATGAACCCCATACTTTTGGGCCATTAACCATTCAATAAATTTACAGTATGGAAGGTTCTTTATGAGAAAGAAGATAAATAAAGCGATTTAAATGAATGTGCAACAGCTCTGATGCTAAGCAGCAAATTACAGCTTTTTGCTTCCCATCCAATAGAGTCGTACCTCGATTGCAAACATATGGGAATGTAATAAACACTATACATTTCAATTACTATTTTGAACATGAGTTACACAACACTTTCAAATTTGCTATGTAGAAATGCATGTGAAAAAATGAAGATGAAATAAATTTTCATCTGCCTTTCGGCTTCCCCTTCTCCCACCTCATCCACTGCTTCTTTGGTTCTGAAACACTGTCTGGGAATTTCCTGGGTTAGATCCAATTATTTGTTTCTTCAAAAGAGAAAAAGGAATAAAAAAATCTCCCAGCTATTCAAGAGTTTGTTATTTGTAACAGGATGGAGGAAAATCCCCTAATAGTAGCATGGCATGGTGTGTTCAAACACACCAGTGAATGAAATCACAGAAAGCAGAGTTGTGACAGAAATGAAGGAATAGAGTGTAAACCCCAGTGCTCCTCTTGGATCACGTCCATCTATCCCTCCTTTCCAAGGCCTACAAGTGTGTCTAAATCTATAAATCAGAAAGAGGTTCTAGAGGTGAAAGTGTCTCTGTCAGGTCGTGGAAGTACTGCTCAGAGTTGGATGGGAAGCAAGAGCCTGGAGGCACAAAACCATTTAGGTTGGAAAAGACCTCCAAGATCATTGAGCTAAACCATGACCCTAATGGTCCCCACAAGAAGGGGGATCTGAGCCCCTGAGCCTGACATGACCAATGCCTTCAAATCCCACCAAAATCAGTGGAGCTGGGAGCTCAGGGCATGTGCAGGAGCTGTGCAGAATCCTGTTTCCTCCAGGCTTCCCTAGGACATGCCGCCAGGGCTGCCCTGCCACCCACCTGCCAGGGAACTGTTGTGGAAAAGGGGTTCACTTCTGTCAATATTTTGTGTCATTTCATGGTTGTATGCATGGAGGGCAAAGCTATTTCAGATTTACAGGGCTTCTCAGCCAAAAATGCTCGTAAAACTCCAGTTTGCCAAAAATGGGAACATAACCAGTAACAAAATCTAATTTGTGAACTTCACTAGGAAAAAGGGCTCTTTGTAAAACTATGATTTCATCTAGGAATATGAATTCAAAAGATTTTATTATTTCATTAACCAAACCTCTCTTTCTCCAGTCCAAATGTTACAATCCAGAATTCTTAAATGAAAAACATATAAACCCACCCAAAAAATGCCCAAACCAACAAGAAAACAACCCAAGAAAATGCTTCGGAAATGTATTAAACTTTCATTTTTCACACTTTTAAAGTAGATTGGACAGCATTTTTCTACAGTGTCCATTGAAATCCTTTCAGATGTTGTACTGTGTTTACAGTATCAATTGTTTACAATAATTATGAAATTAAATTAAGCCACATAACCATGTATTTAGGCATTCGCTGTGAACTGTAACCACTGAGCAAATGACTTGAAAAACATTTACCGCATGTTGTATTTCTCAACTGTTATTTGAATTTTTTTCCTAATCTGAAACTAATACATAAGCAGCACAGACATAAATACATAAAATGTAGATTTAGAGAATGTTTAAAATTACGGGTGAAAAGAAAAAGTACTACTGAAACTTGACTTATTATAAAGTTTTTCTTGAGAGCATTAAAAATTCCTAAGTATACCTTAAAACAAGTAAACATTTAAGATGGATTTTTCTCAGGAAATATAGCCACCTGCTTTTGTATATTTTCTGGAGAGGGAAAAAAGATAGACTCCTGTTGTGCAAAAATAAATTATGCAGTTTGTGGTAACTTTATTAAAGATGAGCAATTTTTAAAGCTAGCAGTGAGACATAAATGTTTAACACAAGAGTCTCTTTATTACAGAAGCTTTGAATAAGGACATGTCTGTTTTAAAATATAGATTTACAGGCAGAGAAGGAGCAAAATATTTTAAAATATGAACTGTATATTCTGGTCAATGAAAGTGTTAAAATCGGATTGAAAACTCAACAAGACACAACCTGTCCTATAGCAGCTTCTTAGTCTCTGGCACCTGCAAACGTAGTGAATTAGGATATGGTCTCACTAAGAGGCTGCTCTCACTGTAACAATAGACTTCCCATTGCTAGGAGAAGAAAGGATATATCCCTTACAGTCTATTTTGTGGGTCTATTTCAAGGACCTGATTAATAATCAAGACATTTAAGCATGTGCTACATTTCATGGTACTGAAACACAAGTTTAAGTGAAGCAGTTTAGTTTAACTCCAAATGCTTCTCTCCGATAGTGATCTCTATCTGATTACTAGTTTTCTTTCTAATTTCAGACTATGTGAACTGCTGTTTTCTTGTCTAACTGCATGATTTAAGGTCAAATAGATTGAGAAATGATAAAAGATTCCTTCATAATTAACTGATATTATCAAACACCAGACATAAAATTGAAGTAGTCTGAAAAATCAGGTCCTCCAGTGCATTTCTGCTGTGTTGTCTCTGAACTCTCCACCTGAGAAGGGAGACACCTCTGGTTTAGAGCTCAGGTACCAAGGAAATATAATATTTCTACCTTTCATCTAAATGGCAAATAAGAATTAAAAGAAACAGCCATAATAGTCTAAAGGATAAATTATTAATTTCCTGGTTTTGACTGTTCCAGTAAAGTGACTTCTGTTTACACAAAAGAAGTTGATTTTGTTTTAAAACATTTTCTTGTTTACTGTTCTTATCCCAGTCCTGCAAATTCCTCACTCTTCTCCTTTTGTGGCAATATAAACATTGAAAGTAATAATGATTCTTCTGCCAATGTTGTCTTCCCTCATACCTGGACACCTTAATCTATCTATTTATAGCATCCTAAGAAAATAATTTAAGTTACTAGAACAGTATTTCTTCTCATTCAATATATGAATATGAACCAGATATACTCTTTTATGAAATATGTGTTGGTAGGACCCTGGCATGGTCCTGTGGAGTAAGCTGGGAATATGGTCAAGAATGTTAATGTTTTGACCAAGCTGTCTCATAATAGCAGTAGAAATGGCTGGGGCTTTACAGGCCTCATTTTTTTAGCTTTGCAGAAGTTTGAAACTATGGCATTAAGACACTTCTGAATTACATGACCCACAGACAGTCTTGTCTAGTTCCTTAAACGAAAATCTTCTTTGTTATATGGATCAGAAGTTGAAGTATTGCATGTCTCATATGCACAGCACTCAGCACTCAGTGTGAGCTCTTCTGAGATCCTTATCTCTAAACCAGTTTTTCTTCAAAGTCATAAACATCTGGAAATTGTGCACTATTCTTGCTGTAGAAATCAAACACTCGAGTCCTTATTTGATCTCCCAGCAACCATACCCATTGCTTTCTTCTGTTGTGTAGGTGCCACAGGATTTGGCTTTCTCTTTGACAGCTTCTTTTCTTAGGTGACTGAGAATCAGTCAGACAAGGATAAATTAGGTCTTTTTTTGCCAGCTGCATTATTTAACTGACTAAATAGTACACTGTTTAAGAGACAGTCAGAGGTTATAGATTGAGATAAAGTTGTTACAAGAGAAGAATTAAAGTCTTATTTGCCCTTACCAGAAACAGAGTGCCCAGTGCCATTCAGGTTTAACCTAGAAAGCTGGTCATTACGAAATCCAAACTCTTAAACGTGCTCCTTCTTGTGGGCGAGACATACGCCTTCCTGGCTAAGGAAAAGAAATAAACAAGGTAGGTATACAGTGATTTCTTCCTCCAGAAGCCCTTGCAGCTTCTGTCAGTATCTGACTTTGGGACTTCCTAAGGTTTTCTAAGAGATAACACTCAACACTCTCACATAATAGAGATACTAATAGTTTTTCCAAAAGAGACAGATTTTGCTTCATCTGAATCCAGCAAGAGTTGAGCTTGGCCTGATATTTCAGAGTGGAAATTTCCATAGCAGCTTCTAAAACCAGGTTTGAATAGAAGGCTCTCGTGTGTGGCCATGGCTCAGCTTTAAAAGGAAGAGCTTTAAAGGATTACTGGAAAGTTTTTACTATCTCATCTTGATTTTCCCATTTTCTCTCTTAGTACTGTCAGATCTCTGTATCTTCATAAGGAATTGAGGATTTTTTTTTAATTTGGGGGGAAAAAAATCAGTGGTATATGTTACATCCCTGATTCATCTTTGGAATTAGAGATTCCAGTACCCTATATCATAGGGATCCTATGGGCCTTAAAGTTAAAATCCTGCTCCCAACAAAGCAGAGCAGCCAATATAACATTTTATTTGAAGCTCTTCATTTGGAGAGATTCAGAATGTCTCACATATCTCAGAAAGAAACAAGCATGTATTAAGTCTTAGATGGAAAATACAGTTTGAATAAAACAACATGAAAACAGAACTGTGAACTGCACATTGGAGAAACAAATATTCCATTTTTCATGTAAAATACATAAAATTCATGTTAAAAAAAAATTTTCTCCCAGTGTTTTCTTTCCCCCTAAAGAGGACATGAATTCCCTCCCCCTCCTGTTATATTTTCCCTTAATGGTTCCGTCAGGAGAAAAACAATTCTGACCAGGTCTACCCGCTGAATGCTCAAATGCAAAATTTCCTTGGCAGCTTTGTGCCTGCAGATTACGGCCCCTTGCATGGACTGGGAGTTGCTGGAGAAGCTGAGCCATCAGAGCACCTCATATATGGGAGAGACCAGCTGCAGGTGAGCAAATGTGCAACCTTTCAGATTTCAGTTTATCTTTGTGCCCTAAAAGCCTGAAACTGTTTTATATAAATGCCTTAATAGTAAGGCTGTAAATGAGGTGCACAAGACACTGAAAGGGAAGTTATGAAAATACATTTTTTTACACGTTATCCCACATCATTAAACTTTCTGAAGGACTGTCTGTATTTCTTAAACCTTTCTTTTTGCAGAACCCCTTACAAAATATGTAAGTATTAAAATTCATTCAGAGGATATTTATAGTTATGATGAAGGATAACAAGTTTCATGTGGGCATCTGAATATTTAGGAAAAAAATCAGCAAGTGTGACTGACTACACACTGGTGAAGCACCTAATAGGTATTTACTTTCATGAATTCAGGATCCCAAGCTAATTTATGAGCAGCTGAATGAAATAGAGCCATAAGTGAGTTCAAGTTAGTGGTCATTCCAGATCAGTAAAAAAAAAATCCTACACTACTACCTTTGGGTTTAACCGCTGGAGGTGTTCCCTGTCATGTTGAACCATGTATATTATCTGTGCAATAAAGCTCTTCAAGGGGTCTAAAATTTACATTCAGTGGTATTAGTAAGCAATAGTGCTGCAGGAATCTTCATGGCTGTCTGTCTTGTTCTGGTCTGGGAATTGTCAATCTCTCTACAGCACGTGAGAATAACATGTTGGGATGCCACAAGAATGTGGGTAACATTTATGTAACCTTCAGCCTTTGTGGGAAAATAAAATCCTTTGTTACTTAGAGTTGACTCTGTACCAGATGGTATGAATAAATGTTTGCAATGCCAGTGCTGTTCAGCTTGGCTGATCGATTCTGTCATACTCCCAAGGAGGTAGAGAGGCCTTAAATAACTGATTCAGGATGTAGAAAATATTTTCCTTTTCCTGTTGCAGTAGTATTATGCAGAAGTGATGCTATTCTGACTGCCAGCTTCTCACTCAGCAGGATGAATGAATTATGTAAATATTGATCAGGCTTTTAGCACAGTTGACACAGCTTATTGCTAACACTTTTATGTGTTTTAATTAATTCCAAAGATGCTTAAAGCACAATAGTCACTATCTTTCTTTTTTTATTTTTTATTTTCTGTTCTCTTATTATTGTTGCCTGAAGAAACCGGAGCTGATGCAAAACTTCTGTTGGGTTCTTTATGAAATTCTTTCTTGTTTCCAGTCTGGCCAACAAGTGCATTCTTATGGCAGAGCAATTTGGCAAAGCTTTCTCGGCCAGTACGAGCCTGATGACAGCAATCTCCTTATTTCTTACGTGTGGAACATAGTGCCTAGTACTGGCCTAAAGCTGACTCAGGGCTTCTAGGTGCATGCCATGAACAAAAACAACAAAGTGATTCATTTATAGAGTTTGCATAACATCTCTACTCCTTCTTTAAATTTTCTCCTTTCTTTTTAGGGTCCAAGGTGGTAGATCTCAAAAACACAGGCACCAGACCCTTTTTTTGAAGGGTTCAATCCCCTGTGCCCCACATCCTCAAAAGGCTTCAGCCCCTTAAATTTTGATCATATGCCAAGCTTTATGTGAACCCTGCTAAAGCTGGGCCACAGAGTTCAAACTGGTTTTTTTTCTGCAAAACTGCAACCAAAAAACTCACTGATTTTTTATAATTACCAAAAGCATGTGCTACTTTCAATTTCTGTTTTACATGCAAAAATTTGCTGAGACACCTACTGTGGTATCAGGTGGGGAAAATGAGTTTCTATATGCTTTGATGCAAAACGATTTTTATTTTGTCAATGTAACATAAACAGCTTTAGGTTGGTTTTGTTCTTCAAACTCCTGGTCTATTTTAACTCATCTCTTCCATTTATGCTGCAATTTGTCAATTAGAAAGCTGTGAAACCTCCAAGGGGTTTTCAGCCCATTTATATCCTTACACCACAGCATGTATCAGACCTGCTCCTGCAGAGAATTGCCTCTGCTCTTATCAGACCACAGAAAAGCCCCAAGATAATTACTCTCCATGTATTAAAGTGGAACAGATACATACATATTGGTGTCTACAAAACTATTATTACAAGGAAAAAGAAAAACTTCTAGGACAAATTCACATATGAATAATTTCTTTGATACCAATAGAGTAAAGCTGTGTCTACAATATTGTAACTAACAAATTCCCCTATACTTGTCCTACCTGAATTTGTAGCAGACACACAAGTACACTTTGGGATATATACATTATGAACACAGAACTGTCATCACAGCACTCGGGACTAGATTTTAACCTGTACATGTGGTGTACATCTGTGCTTTGTATGGCAACGTGCTTGATTTGCAGTGTGGGAGACTCCCAGGTTCAAAGTTAATCTGCTGTCTTTTTTTTCTTTCTCTTATGAGATGGTTTTAAACTTTCCTCTGTAATCCTCACACAGCTTCTGGGGTAGCTGCATCTCTAGTTCCAGCTCCTCTAAGAATATGGACCAACCAATATTTTCACCAACACAGAATTAACTACTAAGGAAAGAGCACCAAGGATTATGATATGTCACAATGGTGTTGTTCTTCAAATTCTCTACTCTCTATATTTTCTCTTAAAGCCAACAATGTTCAAGAAAAAAGTACAAAAAAAGCTCATCAATTTTTTTTTAAAAATGACAGGAAACCAAACCCTACATGTAAATAAAGACTTTCTTCAATGATTCATTTAAAAAAATAACATAATCACAATCTCTGCTATATTCACCTTGCAAACAACCCTTGCACTTTCCTGGGATGAGCACTGTGGAAACATAAAACTACTTCTATTTCCATTTTATTCCTTCAAAGAAAGATCACCAACCACTTCTCTTTCCCCCAGGCCAGACTGCTTATGGGCCCAACTGGGACCATCCACCTCCCTCTCCTTTCCCTTCCTCCCCCTTACTGTGCTCAAGGCAGCTGCTGCATCCTAAATTGAACAATAACAGAGGTTGGCTATCTGGACTTTTCCAGGCAAAATGGGTATATCCTATATATGGAATATACTAGCCTCTTTGTAATTTAATGCTGGCATCCTTGACAAGGTAGCTGCATTCTGTCTCACAGCATGTTGTATATTTTAAATGCTGTTGTACAACTGCTGGCCAGACCGCACAGTATAAAGTAACGGCTGAACAAAAAAGAAATTCAGTACTAACAGGCAAACCGCAGAAGTTTTGGCTGAGCATCCAAAACTGCTAATGCTTATCGGGACCTCCTGAGAGCCCCCCTCCTTCTGCAGCCCAGAAACCTCCACCGCCAACTGTCCTGATCCTCATTAACTTCACATCACTGTCATTTGCTTGTTTTTTGCAGCAGCAGCCTCCACAAGCTGCTTGGCGCTTCCCAAACACAGTACGAGACATGCTTTGCTATTGTTTTCTCCTTTTTTTTTTTTTATTTTATTTTATTTTTGGGGACAGCAGGAGACATGAGCTGTGCTAGAGAAATTACAGAATTAGTGCAAACCCTGCCCTGTGTCTGTGCAGCAATGAGGTGCCATCTGATGAGAGCTGGAATTTGGCCTCCCCAGCCCTTCAGGGGTCCTTTGCTATTTGTCACACCATCAGGCCTCCAATCCTGCCAGCTCAGTCTGAAACATGGAAGCAGTTCCATTAAGTTCAAAAAGACATCCATTTTAAAAATTATGCCAGAGAGATTACATCTTAGCAGAGACAAGGGCTCTTACGCACTTGATATGAGAGTGCATCAAAGCGTAAGGAAGGAAAGTTTGAATACAGCTCTTTACCTAAATGCCTACAACAAGTTTACTTGCCAGACAGCAACTTCTCAAGCTTTCCCTTCTCCTCTCCATTCCTGCCCAGCCTGTGTCTGCAGCAGGATGACAGCTGACATCCTCAGCACAGCTGTCAAAAGCAGTGCTCAGACTCCATACATTTCTCCTGACAGAAATACCACCACTGATCCTTTTCTCTGCCAGTAACCACTACTGTGACATAGTTTGG
This sequence comes from Climacteris rufus, assembly GCA_013398175.1. NCBI lineage: Eukaryota > Metazoa > Chordata > Aves > Passeriformes > Climacteridae > Climacteris > Climacteris rufus. The sequence continues at coordinate 926,129 of VZRZ01007072.1, forward strand.
GGGTTTATGCAGTTTCCTAGAAATGTCCTGGGACCACAGTTGAGTGTAAGGATGAACCACGGAACCACAACTTTATCTGAAAAGCGTCCTTCCAGAGGACAGAAAGTAGAGAAAGACAACACAGACTCTACCACAGGATCACCTGAATTCACCATTTCTTTTATTTCTTTCCTTTCTCTTCCTTCTTATCTGGATGCTCTTCTCCTAGTGCTATTTTACCCGTTTGGCTTCTCATGACAGGCTGCTCTGCTTCCTGCCCCTTGGTCTCCTAGCTGTGCTTCTCCTGTTGTTTGCAGTGCTTTACTTCTACATCACATGTAATGAAATACATCTGCCTTCACAGGACCCAGTGTCTGAATGGCCCTTCAGCTGAAAGATTAGCAAAACTAATTTTTCTACAGATGGTTAAGAATCACAGTTTTTCAGGAAAGTAATCACTCTAAGTCTGACGAATCTGTGACCTGCCAGTGCCCTGGGGAATATCTGTTAGGTGTCATCAACACTCAGATAAAAGCACTTGCTAACATGATTTCACTCAGTCAGTGTGACAATATGATGTTATCCCTTGGATCTGATCCACAGCACCAAAAAGGGTGAGTATGTATTGGGAGGTTTTGTTTGGTTTTTTTAACAACAGCAAACATGGCTTCTGGCTTCCTTGTGGGTGGTATATTAAATTTGAATTTTTTCCCCCTAAAGTGGTTCAGCTATGAATTTATTTTCTCCCCACCTTGCTTGAACCATAATATTGTGCTAATATTAGTTACATATTTGGATTGCTACAAATCAGATATGCTGATTTTAAGATTTTCTTCTTGTTTTGTGCCAAGTGTTAGAAATAATTAATTAGCATATAATGTAGCATCAGAAAAATCTCGATTCCCAGGATTTTCATAACATGCAATATCTTCTTGTAGACACAGTCTTGCTGTAGATAATAAAATCGTATATGTTCAGTCCTTGTTGTGGTATTTCTTAACAAAGAGCTGCAGTGTAGATTAAAACAACAAAATCTCAGGGTTATCATTAAAAAATTCTCATCATCCTACAGACATGTCTCCATGGGAGATGAAGTGGTACAAGTACCTGTGAAATGGATCTAATTGATAAAGTACTCTTGTTGGCAGTTGAAAAAATAAATAAGCCTTTAACTTAGGAAAGAAGTTGGATCCAAATACCAACTGTCTGAGGAAAAAAAACCCACCATCCAGTGGGCTTCATTGCTGTTTCATTTCTCACCTTTGTGAGGAGATGGGCTTTTCTTTCGCCATCTGGTGAAGAAGAAAATAGTGCACATCTCACAAAGCAGATCTGTGCTTTTTAACTGTATATTAGAATTACCCAAATCATCTAACACGCTGCATAATTAACAAGAAATTAACCCATGGCTATATCCAAGTAGATGTGTTACAAAAAAAAGAAGTAAAAAACCCTACTGGAACACATTCTGCTAAAGGCTGGGTATTGCTTGTCTGAAGCTACGATCTTGCACTAACTGCTGTAAGTGGACACCATAGTCTGGCCTGGGATCACGCATCAACTGCATCTGTATTTCATAATTACCTGTGGCTACATAGATCCTTCACATCACCTCCACTGCTTCCCTCATCTGTGCTGTGCTGCTGTCTAACTCTCCAGTGGAGGGGAACAAGACCCTTACTATGTGTTTCACTGAAATTCAGTTTTACTTCAGCTAAAAATATGTGTTCAAAATGGCTTGAGAAGTTTCACAAGCAAGAAACTAGACACCATGCCTTCCAACCCATCTCTCAGAACCATCAGATATAGTGGTTTCCCACTAAGAAGTCCCTTCCAAGCACTTTGGCTCACTGGCTGGGCAGTGTAAGAGGCGTTTATGTATACATTGGATTATATACAATCTTTGTCTGGCTAAGATTTTGCTTTTAAGTTTGCTAATCCTGGTATCTTTGGGTTCTGACTCACAAGTCAGATAGTTATCTTTGGATGTCTGCAGTGATTCCTGCTCTTTGGTGCCTGGACCACCCGCCTCTTGGAGCTCTCCCCCGAGCCCACCTTCCCCCCATTGCAGCAGGACTCAGGCTGTGGCTGATCCACATCCTCATGGACCAGCTGTCACTGTCTAACATCCCTGCAAGGAGGGGATGGCAAAAACCTACACCACCCCCAGCACCATGTTCATCTGTAACATGGGCAATGCAGTCTGGTCTCTACACCTTAAAGAACTTAAACTCAGTTTAGTTGAAATAATCTCAATTCTGGGCAAAGGGTGGAGGGACTTCTCACCTCCCTTCTCAGAAGCTTCCTCAGCACTACTTTGTCCCACTTGATGTAAGTCCCTTTTCTATTAGAGCAAGTCTTGCCATGTTCAGAAGCAGATATTCAGGTATTTAGGGATATTTAGGTGTTTAGAGATATTTACAGTTACAAATATATTCATGCAGGAACTCAGTCAAGGTATTAGCTGCAGGAAAATTTTTCAGGACCTATAATTTAAAGTGCCCAGGTTCCTAAAGAGAGCCTTACATGCCAGTTAGTGACTGTTTCAGTGTTAATGAGGAAGTGAGCAAGAAGTATGGGAAAACAAAGATTGCTGAAACATGGATGTCTGACCCAGAGTTTGAAAGACTGAGGTAAACAATGTAAGGAGTGACAAGAGCAGAACTCCCTTTTGACACATGCTGTTTTGGGTAGCATATGACGTGGAATTCTGTTTTTGTGATGATGGAATTTAGTAAAGATAACTTTTAATCTTGTAGTCCACTTTCTTGAAAGTGCACAACCCACTGGTTGTGAAGAGATGGGCAAATATCACAAATTTGTATGACGTTAGAAACTGTCTCTGAGTCCAGTTCACATCATCTCTATAAAGTTATATATTATTCTGTAGGGGAAAAAAAAAAAAACACTTTTAGGGAGCACTGACCTATCTGAAAACCTTCTCTAGAAGCTGCCAGTGTTGATTTTGATCCCAGAGAATAATAGGAAATTCTATGTTGCTATACAAGCGTTCCCACTGCTTTTGCTTAGTAATGGAATGAGTATTAATACAAAGTCTTCCATGTTCCCACTTGGAACAAGTCATCCCTAGTACTGACATTCAACCTGGGAAAAATGTATTAGCATTTTGACTAGTACTTAGTCAAGGCACCTAGTACTTCCATTCTTGAATTTTTGACTGCAAACTTTGTTTCAGCTCTTCATGTCAGGGTTCTCTGTCACCTGTCGAAACAACATTATTTAACAGGGCTTTTTTATCCTCAGACAGTTCTTCCCAGAATTTTACCATCTGGCTATCACAGCCTGTTTTTCTGCATGTCATCTGTTTTCTATTTAACAATTCTGGTTTGTGGTTTAGAAACTCTGTCTGTGACCTCTGTATCTTGAATACTCTCTGCAAGTCACCTTCTTCATTACTGTCTTCTAATTCCTCTCATTTCTTCTGAACTCCTCTTATTATACCTGACTAAACAGATTTGTTTATTTTGGCCCTAGTCTAGCCTCTGATCTTGTGCTTATTTAATCCTTAATCCTCTTAACACCTCAATTGAGAGAGATACGTTTTTCTTTTTGGGACATCTGTTCTTTCCAAATTAATTCTTAACTACAATAGCATCTCAAGCAGCCACTTAATATTTAGATATTCTTCCTTCTTCAACACTAATAACATTCAAAATTTGTTATTACTGCCAGTAATGCAGTGCTCAAGCAGTAGGTGGAAGACAGAGCTCAATTAAACCGGGACTCCTGTAACGTTTTCATTGCTCACATAAAGGCAGCCACACACACGAGCTTAGGCTCTGAGACAGAATTTCCTCCAACATACATTTTTCATCTGATAAAAGGAGGTACAGGACTTTCTTTGTTCTGGTATTTTGTCCATCAATAGACTGATGTCCAGGTTTCCCTCTGTTGCTTGTGAAGAGACGACAGTGAAGTCCATACCACTAAATCTTTTCAGTACCAGACTCTGAAGGTCACTGGTCACCTTTGATAGACTTTCATGTTACAAAAGGATGAGCCATCTCTAATATTTCTTCATTACTCCTGTATGCAGAAGTAATTTCATAAAAATGGTATGTACACCTGCTGAAGTGCAGCAAAGACTGAAGTAACTTATGCATAGATTCACAGATTTATTGTCCTTTTTCCACAAGACTCATGATCAGGACAAAACTTGGATCAGCTATATAATGACTGTAGCTTCAGAAAACATCCTTCAGTGGACTGCAGCCAATAATTTAGCTTTTTGTTGTTGTTGTTGCTCTTTTACTAAATATAGCTTCTCTGGAAAGATGACCTTCCCTGTTAGCCTAACTGCCTTACTTTGAGACCGAGGCAGCTGTCAGCCTGTGTGGTGGGAGCATCACCCAGCACATCAAACATCTGTGTCGTCTTCTTGATTTTCAGATTTGCACTACTTCAGCTTGTCCTGCATCCACAGAAACACAGCAGATGTTGGGCATATTGACTGCTGCTGTGCTGTTGCCTGGAGATCTTCCCTCACTGCTGACCTGGCTGGCTAAGCAAGCCCTCAGCCAGACTTTGGCACTTTGGTCGCTCCTACAGAGAGCTGCTCTCAGCACCTTCTGCATTAACCAGTGCAACTCTCCCACAGTGGCACTCTGAGTAGCTCCCACACCATCTGCTCCTGCCGGTGGAAAACGTTTATTCTTAAAGACTGGCCTGTGGTGGCTGAAACATGGCTGTGCCATGGGCACAGGGAAGCATTGGATTTGTGTTTCAGTTACACATCTTCTTTAGTGTATGATAAACCCAATTCAAGAACCTGTCTTCAGTAAGAGACAGGAATAAGACCACAGTCATCCAAATGTGCTAGTATGGATGTTCTTCATTGCCACACAACTCCTGTGGCAATACCAGAGAAAATACCAATCAGAATATTTCTTGTTCAATATCATGTACAATACACAACACCCTTGCTGAAACTACTACTGTGTGCAAACTTGACAAAACTTTGAAGCTGTCCAATTTACCTGTACTTGTCTTAGAAGTGCTTTTCAGGCACAGATGCTCAAGGGAAAATTTAAATTACCCAAAAAGTCATTAAAACTTCAGTCTTTGACTACACTCACTTTAGTGGTTTTTCTCAGCTTTGGAACATTTATCAGTTTTCCTACCAAAACCCCCTAACTGTCAAGCCTTTGGTGACAACAGTATCTCATGTAGGACAGGTCTTGGTTAAGGAGAACAGACACACCTTAAAAATTTGCTTTTCTTTATATATATACTGGAATAATTATTTAATAATCAGAGACTTAAATACAACTGAAATGGTATTTAGTGCGGGTAGTTCCTGAAAATTCAAGAACATAAGATGAGAGTTAATTTATGTTAGAGAAATAGATTTTTTTTAGCATTCCTTTCCTTTTATGGGCTTTTTTTGTTCCTGTTCTTCTTTTGGAAGGGATTCATATATGCATTTTGTACATGACAGAACATGTAAAGAACAAGGACTGAGCTCAAAAAATAGAAATTCTGTGTAATACAGGAAAATTCTTTTGTTCTTCTGGAAATATTAATCCAAATAGTTGATCAAAAGCTCTACAAGGCTGTTAAAGGTGTGTATGAAGTAGCAATAGTGTCACATTAATTTATGTCTTAGTGATGGACATTAAAGAATTTTACTTAGTTTAAAACAATTTCCATGCTTAGATACATTATTAGTGATTAATAAGAATTTGTGTTTCAAGCAGACAGAGATCTCTTTCTTTGCCTTGAATTAAAGCTGACTTCTGGAACGTGACTAATTTACATTTGCTAATCTGGTGGTATAAAAACATGCTCATCCACAGTTGAGTGAATGTAAGCAAACATGCCTTGCCATGTCTGGCCACTGTGAGGACTGTATTTGCAGTCAAGTTGAACTACACAGACCCAGACCTTGGCTACAAGCTAGCAGAAGGACAATATACAGAAATGTGTGGAAAATTTTATTAAGCCATCATCTGTGGCCTTGGTAATGGTGATGTAAAAGCTATGATAAATCACATCTCTGTGTGAAATCGTCACTGTGCTGTCTCTTGACTTTTGTGGTTTTAGAGTAGGGCAACATAAATCCATTGCTTCTGCACAGACCTAATATCTTTAGAAAGAAAACAACAAAGCTTGTCCTGAAAAGCTCCTGTTTCACACTTCAGCTGGCACTTGAATTCTTTGAAAGTACACATTACTCAAATAGGTGTGTACAGTTTGATACTGCTCGGCTCTGTCATATGATATGAAATATATATGGGAAATATAAATCCTGCTGGTCTCTTCTAACTCTGCAAATTCTCAGCAAGCTGCTGGCAAATTTAGAGTCTTCTACTTTGACTTAGGCTTTCCCTTTCCCCAAGTAAGAACAATAAAGCAGAGCTACTTGTCTCTGACCCTTTTGAAATAGACTGAGAACAAATACAGAAATGTGTAACTACTCTGTCTTTAAGAGAGTAGAACCTCAACTTTTGTGTAACTTTTCTAGAAGAGCTGTTGAAAAACTTGTGATGGTTTCTCTGTTCTGACAACTACTTCATAACTTCAAAAATATTATCTCTGTTCTCATCTCCTTATTAGGTAATTTTAACCACTTTGAAGACCTGGCAAGCTTACCTTATTACTGAGGAAAAAAAAAAAAAAAAAACCACGCATAGTTTTCACAGTTCAAATGTTTCAACATAAAAGCAAATATTTCTTTCAGAAAGATAATTTGTTATCCAAACAAACATAATTAGAAGCAATCTGGTGAAATAACACTCACAGTCCAATTAGTGTATAAGAAACTAAGACAAAATACCAAACTAAACAGTACCTAAAATCCTTTTTCAGTGTTCTTGTCTGATTTATTCTAATTCATCCATTATCCAAGTTTTAGAAGTGAACAAAGCAATCTTGATGTAATCTTGCCATCCAAACTACAGACCAAGTCTGGACTGTAATTACTTTTCTTCCTTGAAAAATATAGTAAACAATTTCACAGTGCATATGACTAAGTTTATCATTGACCATGCTAATTGGTACATACTTTACCCTTGTCAGCTCGAAGGAAAAGCATTAGAAAGTGAAAGATGCAGAAATAGCCCTCGTTTGTATAAGTTATATACATGAATAAAGTTACCATTTTGTAGTAACAACAGATCCAGCCCTCCAGAGAGAACTGAGCATTTGTGAACTGTTCAAGCACTCATTAGCTGTTGACATTCTTTAGAAATGAATAATTTATTTGAGTTTGGGAGAGTAGCACATGATCTAATAAAATAAACAAGTCATTGTCATCTGCAGGTACTGTGCCAGATACATGACTTAAGCCCTGGTGGAAGCACTGGTGTTATTTGCATAGAAGACTCTTTTGGTGCTAATGTTCAGAAAGCTCTGCTGACAGCTCTCGGTCTCTGCAGGGAGATATGAATCTCCACCTGCTGTCTGCTCCCACCTGCTGCTGAGGTCTCTTGTAAACTTAAGGACAGTCCTTGGCTCCTCTAACAAAAGAAAAAAAATCCATATATAAGTATCTGCAGCAGTCATTTAAAGCATAACTTGCAGCCTCAAGCTTTTTATCAGTACTTATATGAGCAAGCTAGACTGTGTCTTTTGTGAAAATAAATACAAGGGGAGTGATTTGTGATTGGTGCCTTCTGCTCTGCTCTCACTGAGGACAAGGGTTGCACACAACATCCTATTCCCAGGCAGCCCTCCTGGCTGAGCAGGCTCCAACTGGCACATTCTGTGCTTCATGGTGAAAGGGTGTCCCACCCAAGAGGCAGCCACTCCTGCATTGCAGTCCTTACCTCCAGGGACAGCTGGCTGCTCCGATGGAACCGAGTAAGACTTGGTAGTGTTATCTTTAACACCATCACAGAAAACTGCATCAGCTCCCTCAAGCACATTACGTTTACTCAAATGCTTGTTTTTTACCACACTGAAGGGTTTTGTTTCGCCCAAAGGACGTGAACAGAGCACCAAGGAGAAGGAACATTTTAAAAGTTCATGGATTTGTAACAAAATTGCAGATTACACCAACTGTTACACCATGGGAACTGACAAAAAGCATAATATCAAATTAAACTGACTTGTTAGTTGTCATACCAAAAAAAAGCATGCATTTTTAAATGTGCAAAGCATTAGCTTACAGAGCAGGAACTAATTAAGCATGCACTTATGAGGTATGATCTTACGAAACAAGAATTAATGAAACTTCAAAGTGTTACCTTTTGAAGTACAAAGCTGGCAAAAACAGCTCCAGATAATTGCCTAACTACTCAGAGACAGGACCCAGTTAAGGCTCCAAGACTGGCCTAAAAATCAGTAACCACCCCCTCCCATAGCCACAAGGAAATGGACAATCAATCTGGACTAACTTCTGATGGTGACATTTAAGGACTGTCTTCCCAACATATATAATTATTTAATATGGACAACCTTGAGCAGGTAGCAAGGAATACCATCACCTCACCAAGAGAAAACAGCTGGGGGCTAAACTACACAAAGTTGTCCAGTCCCATGTCTGCAAAACAGTGTTGTGAAGTTAACGGAGAGAAGACAAATTCCTGATCTTGGCAGCTGGAGCTTTACAGCCTTGCTATCTGGAACTTCATAAACCAGAGTTTAGGAGTTTCTCTAGATAATGTACCAAGGGAGTGACAAAACCAAGGGTTGGAGTGTACAACTCCTGTTGCTTCCCCCCCTGCCTAGTGAAGAGCTAGTTAATACAAAGCAGGACAGCTACAAAATGAAAATCAGGGACACATCCAGAAATAACAAATAGTCTGGTAGCTAAGGATGCATGCCAGACGTGTAGAAGGCTGCCTTGTAGGTCCTGGCTCTGAACCAAGGCCAAGCGAGGACTCAGTTTTGGTATCCAGCACCCATATCAGCAGGTTACAGAGGTCATACAAGGAGCACTTGTATTCCCCATCAGCAAAAATATTTTACTAGGCTAGAGAAACACTGTGAAAAATTACTTGGTTTGGAATTTTTCACAGCTTATCAGTATAAGATGTGCCACTTCAAAAAAAAAACCAGGGATGAGGCTACCTAGGACAGAGAATGAATTTTGAAGTACTCTTTCAGTTCATCCTTGTCAGCTCACCTGAACTTCCACGCCTTCAGTAACAAATGAGAAACTGTCATTTGCTACCGTTTAGACTCTTTCAAAACAAGCTTAATCCAAGAGATGCTGTTGCTGGTTCATCACTTTGACCACAAATTGCACGTCACAAGAATCAATTGCTATCTGGCCTGCAGGACCGTGGGCAGAATGTATGTAATAACAAAAAAAAAAAAAAACCAAAAAAAAAGGTTTATGCCCTGGTAAGAAAAATACAGCCATTCTAACATTCTAACTTCCAGATAGTTCAGTCACAGGAAATATAATTCTGTAGCATTCAATATGTTCCCTTTACCCAAAGTTCAGATCATTATTGACTTTCACCAAAAGGATTCTAAGGCAAAGCCTTTATAGGAACTGTGTCAGGAACTATGTAGGAACTATGGATTCTAGCCACTCTCACAAACATCTCTATAAATATGAATACAGTTTGCATACTACCAGTATTTAAAATGTGCCTTGAGGAAGAATTTCTCAGTCTAACATATTAAATACACTTTCTTCCTCCAGGTACTGTAGGAGAGCAATAAGTGACATTCCTAGCCTCTGATGTGAAGTTTATTATTTTAATAGATCTCAGGTGACTGTGTGTGAAACATGAACTTCAGGACTTCAGCCTGGGTTCGTTTCACATGACACCAGAAAATGGTACTGTGCAACAATATAGCTCAAACTTCCCAAAGAAAGTCTGCATACTTATTTTAGATATAAAGAGATAATTTTCAACATTTCATAACTTGCTCATGCACCCCAAGTTAGGATTTAGAGTATTTCACTGTTGACCTACTGTACTGTATCTTGTCATCTGCTTTACCTCTTGCTGTGTGAACTGCTGCCTTCCCACATTTCACACTGTGTATCATAAAGACTTTGAACCACATCTGAGATGTCTGGAGATTTAGTCTCTCCCAAATCACTGTGACTTTAACTTCTTCAACAGCTCTGGTTTTGATCTGATTTATTAGTACTTGTCCTTCCTATTTTTACTACACGTTCAAGGAAGAAAATGAAAACTGTCATACAAATTATTGCTCTCATACATATACTGGAAAACCAGATAAGGACACTGGATGTAGATTTAAAACTTCTTCATTTCATTTAAAACTAGTGGGATTATTTTCATTAGAACATCTATTAAACTTTGCTCAACGTTTTCGTAGAGATGTTCTTGCCATTTCTTTCTCTGATGGAAAAATATTTTCCAAGGACATTTGGATATGTTTTAAACATATCCATAACCATTTCACAGTCACAAAATATGCAGGATCATACCCTCAGCTGGTGTAAACTGATGACAATCCATTTCTTTCAAAGCTAGCTTTGTGCAACCACTCTGTTTTTTGCCAGTTGTGGCTCAAAAACTATCTGGAAAACAACCACTTTGGAAATGTTTGTATGCCTGGCTGATCTTATTCTATCCTCTTTTGTTTATATCTTAAATATTTTGGACCAGATATATGATTAATTCAGTGGAAATTTTACCCTGGTTACTCACGAGTTTCTTTACAGCGGTTTGATTTCACTTCAGGGAGTGGAGAGATTGTGTTTACTGATGGAGGAGAACAAAACAGCAGTGATAAACCCCACTCTTTGACACTGTCGATGTGCAGGAATGCTGCATTCCGCCCTGTCAGCATTGCACATGCTTTCATACTTCTCCTCTCACAGCTTACCAGTAAGATTCAAGATTCTTACAACTCCCAAAGCACCCAAATCTTCTACACTGAGGCCAAAACCAAGTTATCATAGTAAACTTCAGTGAATTGTTGTAGCTTTTCAAACTGTATTTATAGGACAAGAGGAGGATTTGGTTTGTTTTTTCCTCTTTGAAGCCTTAGAACGTACACTTTTTAACAAGATATTATCTTCTAATTAGAAAAAAGAAAAGGCTTTCTGGCCCTAAAACGTATGGCGTGCAAAATAAACATACAAGCTTTCTTCTTTTATGTTTTCCAGACCAGACATCTTTACGCTCCTGGGAAGATCCTACCTCCTGTTTCTATCAAAGGAAGACAGTGAGGAGGGGAATAGGGGAAGCTGAGGCTTTCAAAATTGGTTTATTGGGGGTTCAATTGTAGACTCTGTAATGCTGCTTTTGTTTTACACAGACATCAGGACTCGTGGCTTCCTTCCTCCCACAGACTCCAAACCTCCCTTGTCCTCCCCAGCACTTCTATGGCTATCAGGGCTTTCAGCTCCACAGAAGCTGTAATGTACAGATCCAATTTCCAACAGAGCCCAGCTAGGTGGGGAAATACTTTCTTAGAAAGTTATTTCAAACACAAGCCCTTCTCCCAGCTCTCCCAGCAGCTCTCCCTGCCTTGAAAGATTGGGCAAAATTCACTTTTTTTTTGCCTTTTAAAGAAAAGTTTTAATGCCATGATACTGACATTGGAAATGATCCTTACACAGATACCTTAAAAATACTTCATTGTATGAAAAACAGGTTGAGAGAATATCTCACAGTCAACTGAATGGGTAGGGAGAACATGAGCCTGTGAATTTAGATCCAACAGTGCTGCTCAAGGCTGTGTAGCTGCTTATAAGCAACAGGAATACAGTGAAAGCACATCAGGTGCTTTTAGCTGTCTTTTAAGGAGAAATAGCAGGTAGAAATAGGTAGAGGAGAGAAGTAGCAGCTCACCACAGACCACCAGAGCACCACAGAGACCTTTTGTCAGGAGGGTTTAATTCTGTAAAGCTGAATTAACTTCCTGGTATAACCAGATCTACGCACCCAGAAGTTATGAACGAGACCCCCAAAATCAGGAGAATGGCTTAATGTGAGATTTAAGAAAAATATGACAGTTTTATTTGTTTTCTGGGTGTTCAGCCTCCAGGGCTAACATTTCCAAGCTTCTGTTTGTAATCACAAGGTCTAGAAACCCACTGTTTAACTGAGATTTGTACATGCTTCAAGGGTTGAGGTGTGAAGAAAAACCCTGAGCCTTGTAAGAGATGTGATGAAGTCGTCATAGTTGGCAGTACTGGGGATATTATATAGTTTGGCCCTGTCCAATAGAAAAATAGTCTCTCCAGCTGCTGATCTTACAAATTCTCCTTGTCTCTACTGGAGATATTGCTCAGTCTCAGGCAATTCCTACACCTCTGCACAGCTCTTCTGAACTCTGAAATGTTTAGAGTTTATTCCATGGTAAACTGAGCTCAACCCTGAAGGGGCTGACCAGCCAAGAAGCCAACATCAACAGCTTTTCACAGTTTGGTTGGCCCCAGGGGTGCCAAATATACCATAGCAGATATAAATCTGAGACATATAATATTATTGCAAAAAGGGAGCTAATTTTCTGAACATCTAATTGAATTCTCTACTAGTTTCACAGAGAAGTGTTGTGCTGGTTTCATCTCAACATTTAATGAATACTGATTTTTTAAAGAAACTGTTTATTTGCATTAAAAATTTACTTCCCCACGCTCCCCAAAGTATCAAAAGAAATTGAATGTTAGATTTATAATTAATGTGGTTTGGATTTTAAAAGAAATTTTTTACAGCAAAGAACATTTCTATAAATCATGTCCATGATTGAAAAAACATGGACATAACTGGAGACAAAACTGCTTCATTTTGCATCTGTTTCACATATATAAATATGTCAGGTTTACTTAGAACACACTGATAAAGATGAGGAAGAAGGGAAGAAAATGATAAAAATAGACTAGGTTGTATCAGTACCTCTTTTATTATAATTCTCCCCAATATATTGCAACTACTCATTACTTTTCTTGCCTGGTTTAGTCACTTAAGCTATTAAAAAGTTAAAAGAAAAATAATCTTTATGGAATTAAGCTCTTTGTTCAACTGTATGAAAAAAAAACTGGCATGTGCAACGCGCCATTACTTTATTTTCTTCTGACCATTTCACAGATAACAGCCCTAAATTAGTTTGCCTCAATTCATCATAGAACTGATTTCTTTCTGCTCACACCAAACGTGGTCCTGTTGGTAGTTGTGATTTCAGGATCCAGGTTGATAGGTCAGTGCCAGTTTGCACCAGTAGAGAATTTGCCCAGTGCTCCAGTAATGCAACAGTAGTGAAGTGAAGCAGTTTGCCAACAGAACCACTTCTCAAATGTGCTGTCCTACTTGTAGTATTATTCCATAGCATAACATATGTTTTCCAAATAAATAACTTTGCTGCCTAGTTGGCCAACAGTCTGCTATTAATAAAAAAAAAAGGAACACTAATATGTTACTTCTAATATTTTTAATTAAAATATACATCTCTAATAGATTTTACTTTTTCTTTTACCACAGCAGTTTGGTATGAAGCATCAGAGAGAAAACAAGAGTATGCAGAAAAAGTAAATTAAGTGTTTAACCTAAATTAAGTGTTTAATCTTGATGGGAAAACATGAAGCAAATTATTCAAACAGAGGTAAGCAATGTGCTACATAACTCTATTCTCCTAAGAAGTGTGTAGTTAGTTAGTTACCTCCTAAGAAGGTGTGGCTAATATGAAGTCTACCTCCTTCACACATAAAGTCCCTTTAAAGTTGTTTTGAGGTTCTTTCCATTTATAGTGAAATCTCCTTCTGTATACTTAGTACTTGAGGATTTAACTGCATGCTTTAAAAAATCAGCATTTCTTATTTTCTATAGCTTATTTTAGGAACAATACATTGTTTAGGAAATAAACCCAACCTCTTGTGAGAAATTTTTGTCAATAAATACCCTGTCCTTCAGTGGTAAGGTATATTTCTTTTTATGATACATCCATTTACAAATTAATGGGGGGGGGAATCTTTAATCATTTTCAACAAATGGTAGTTAAAGTAGGATGAAGTAAAACTATTACTAAGTTTTCAGGTGTTTAGGTAAATTTGCAAGCAGTTTGAAAGCTCAGTGGGATCTATATGAGACTCCAGCCTTTACCCTGCTCCCCCACCCAGCCTCCCAAGGCTCCAACAGCCGGCGCATGGCAGCCTCATTATTGCTTTGTGCTTCCTTTTTATTTTAGTTGGCGTTTATTTACTTGCTGAGGGCAAGGTATCTTCCAAACTAAGGGAAACCGCATTTTTAGAGGCATAGGGAGAAAGAAGTGATACAATTTGTGCTGACGAAATGGAAAGCAGATTGTATTTCCCACAACCCCAGCAGCTGCTCCGCTCCCTGGCCACAGGGCCCTGACATGGCCGCCCGGCCGGGGCCAGGCCTGTGCTGCAGCCCACACACTTGGCTGCTTGGCTACGTGGCATCACCAAGCACAAATGTTCAGGAATATCGTGTCCATTTGGGAACAGCCACCTCCCACCCTGTCCCAATGTCCTCACTGACATTTGAAAGGGCTTTAAAGGTCCTGTGCTCTCCCCGCAGGCCGAGGGTGGGCTGTGAGCAGCACCCAGCAAAGGCTGTGCTCAAAGGGGCTCCTTGGCCAAAAAAGCCTTGCAGCAGGGCAGGACGTGGCCCCACCTTCCTTCCTTCCTAGGGCCAGGAAGCACCAGGCCAAGAGCCAAAATGGAACTGCCCTCACTGATGTCACCAAGGGTCCCCGCAACTGCCACTCCCAGCCCAGCACCATGACTGGCCCTGCACAGCCTCATCGGCACTGCCCTGTCTTGATCTGAGACTCAGGGGAGCACAAACCTAGACAAAGTAAAGAGTGGAGGGGAAGAGCAGAAGGCAGGACAAAGCAGAGTTAGAAGCAAATATAAATAAAACGATTAAACAGGAACTGGAGAGCAAATCTGACAAAAGCCTGGGCTGCTGACAGCCAGCCCGGCATGGGACACAGCTCAGAGCAAAAGGCTGTACGCACACCAGGACCGGGAGGATTTGGGGACAGTCTTGGCTGTGCTTCCCCCATGGCCCCCGAGCAGCTCTGAGCCCTCTGAGCCTCCATGCTGACCAATTTGTTGTGACTTTAATGGGCAGAAACAGCCCAGGAAAGGGAAAGATGAACAGGGGTCCCATACAGCTGGAAAAGTCTTCATAATCCTGATAAGCAAACGGCCCAATCATTAGATTTTCCCCTTAATGTGAATAAGCTGTATGAGAAGCTGGTTTTGCATGAGCAAAGCTGCAGGACTGAGCCTAGGGACCACCTTATGAAGATGAAATATTTCTTCTGATTTGTTTTATATATTTCAAATCCTTGCGTTAGCCAATCTTCTAAATAACAGCAATGCCAAACTTCCTTCCAGGCTCAATCAGATGGCTTTAGGTGCCCAGCCAAAACCGAAAAAGAATTTATTGTGTGCCGCTATCTCCAGTTTCTAACAATATATTACTCAAAACCTGAAAATTTTAACTGTGCCAAACATTCTTTATCAAGGAGGTACCTGGATAGGAACCTTAAATTCTGAGTGTTTCTGCAAAGAATAAACTACTGCTTAATGGTAGGAACATTATAAGATGGATATATTCTGGCCCTAGCAATTTGAGTTCTGTGCTGATTTAACCCTATATACACAGGAACATAAGAACAATCACAATGGAACCACCTCCAACTTGCAGCAGTCTCTCAGATGGTACACAGGGAAATAAAAATTTAAAAACAGAAAAGGGAAAGGTGTTAGATACTCCTAGTCCTCGGAATATTCTTCCAGTCTCCAACTATTTTCAGCTTTGCTCATTCTCAGCCGCAGTCTGATTTGCTCCCTAACCCTCAGAAGGTCTCTCTCATGAGTCTTTCTCCAGTACTGGCTGGAGCCCATATGAAAGTTTGACACCTAAAATATCCTCAGCCCAGAGGTTCTTCTGTTCATCTCATAAAGAACTTGGGGTTTTGGGCCCACAGCCCTCACCTATGAACCCTCATTTTCCTAGTAGAGACAGGCAAGAATCAATCCCACTCCACCTACTCACAGTTTTCTACACTCAAAAGTATGTAGTAAGGCACTGTGCTTTTAAGAGGTGGGGGGCAAATGAAGAAAAAGGCAATTAGGAGGTAATAGCTCTGCTGGGAGAGCTATTGAAACACTTTGATTTCCACATTAAACCAGCAAAACTGTGATGTTTCCAAGTTCACTGGGATGTATGTCCAAATTGACCTTTTATTGCAGATGGTCAAGTGCTGTGAAAAATCCCACCACTTAGCATCTCTCTGTTATCTCAGCCACAGGCAGGGAAATTCTCCCCTTCAAAGAGAACCATAAAAAGAGATAACAGAGACAAGGGCTTCTGTGCCATCAGCATTTCAAACTCCACATCCCCTCAGGAAAAGAGGGGATTTTTTGTAAGGGAAAAGAGGGTTATTTGTAAGAGTAAACTGATCAATGGCTGTAGTTTCTCACCCACCAATCTTGTGCAACACAGAGAAGAAATGCCTCCAGGCTCTCCACCTGGAAAGTGTAGTAGCAAACCAGTGCAGGTACAATTCTTAGAGTACTAATCTTGCACCAGTGGCATTGGTAAATCATTTTACCAAACACTCAGGATTACAATTCTTCCATATAGAGTGCAAAACCAGATTTCTACCCAACTCTTCCACAATTTCAGTCCCCTCTTTACCAAGGAGCGTGATTTTTCTTACACCGACAGATCTATAGTCGAAACTGCTGCTGTGTACTGAATGCCAAAGTAGATGCTGCTATGTGTGGGTGGGAGGGAGAAGGAGTCTGCCAGTATAGCACATTTCATTCAGGGAACTGGTATAAACTACATACAGACAAAACACTAGCTTGCCAGTATAAGCTGTGGCTACACGAGGAAAGTTTGCCAGAACAGCAAACTGCCAAATCTTTTCTAGCACAGACAATCCATGCTATCCCACAGATAAATGTTGCTTCAGACATTAACTCTCACAAGTCTTACCACACTGCATGTAGGAGCTGGCACTACTGAGATATGCGACTGCTTTCCTCCACGATCTGTTGGAGGTCAGCAATTTCTGAAGGCCCAAACTCTTTTGAGGTAGGTGGGACAGGAAGAAGCCTTCAGAGGTTGGGTTATGCTACTATCCATTTACTGTGATGGAACAGATGCACTAGGCCATGGTCCCTGCCACATAAAGAGACAGAAGACCTGTCTTGGGTGCATTAGAAAAGAATGAGACTGCCATTTCATTCTGCTTAGTTGGAAGAGTCACTAGGATCCTCAACTGACTTCATCAAGCTGTCTCCTGTCATAAAACATTATCGAAATGGATTTTATTTGCAAGTGAGAGGATTGGACAACAGCTTGATGACAAGTTGGAATAAGAGCAAAAATGAAAAAAAATCCCCTGGTATAGCAACAGTAATCCATTTCATGGGGTTTCCACATGTTTGTGAAGGACTTTTTCATGTACCACCTATGGACTTCTTTGCTATACTTTTACCCAGAGTAAAACTTCACAAACTAAGAGTAAACAGAGAAAGGCCAGAACATCTGGCACAGCAAATACTCTAGATACAGAAGTGGTATTATCAATCTTACACAGTGTATTTCTTTACTTTTTCTTAGATGACACTTTAATTCAAAGTCAAGAGCTTTGCTGGGAGAACATATAAAATGAAATATCACATCTGAAAACACAACAAAAATTGTTAGAAAGATCATGCTGTATTCAAAGCACTTATCACAGCCTGAGAAAATCCTTTTTATTGTTCCAAGTAATGGTTGATATCAGCATCTGAAAGCAGATAGATGGAGGCAAAGAAGCCAATCAGTCATTTAGCAAAGTAGAGTGTTGCATATATGGCTTTTTCTATGGAGGTTTCTTTTTTCCTCACATTCACAAAATCTTGATAATTAACATGCTAATAACATCTAAACAATATTGGTCTAGAGTACAGGAAATTATACCATTGAAACCACCAGGAAAAACTTCACTTTGTAAAATTTTGAAGGTGATGCCCCAAAAGCTTTAAACAGTGGCTCATGCTTTTTGCCACAGTGAAATTTCTGATATAGGTTTAAATTCCAATCTCCCTCTCTATTTTTCTACTTTTTTGGGAATTTTTTTTCATTTTTCAGATATGTTATCTGCTTACATTTCATGTAAGCACTTCTGTTCACTTACTCCGGTATCATCTGGTCTTCTATTAATCTAATTTCTGAGAAAAATTAAGTCTTCAGATTTTCCCTGCATCCGCAGGCTGTCTGACAATTGGTCTTACACTGTTAAAGGAGAGATGACAGTTTATTAAGCATTAAGCTACAGACTAATGAGTTCTTGCCAGAGTCTGTCAAAATTAATTCATTTTCCGATGAAGTGAAATGAGTGGCTGAATGGATCAATACAATTGCCTGGAATCAGTGCTCCTCCACAATAAATGCAGGAAAGCACTGCCACTGGTATTCTGCTGTATTTGCCATTAGTCGGTGAAGTCTCAAATTACCCAGATTCTCTTCCGATGCAAAAAAGGTTTGCCAGGGAGGGTGAGGAAATTCAGGCAAAGTAAATAACAGTGTTATTAACTAACTTCTTCTCGTTCAACATTTTTCCCAATATTGCCCACATTCGTCAGCACTCAGATTTCATGTCTCCTTTGACTTTCAGGAAGAAATATTTCAGTTTCTCGTAAGGACCAGATCTTGGCTATCTTACCACTGGGATCTGGCTTCAGAGATAGTCCCACAGATTTCTGGTAGGGGACCAAAAAAGAAAAAAAAAGCAGAGCAAAGGTCTTCACATCAGTGGAAATACACATTCCTGGGTTAGGCACTCCACAGTGTGAGCCAAGGTGTTAGTATGTTGCCATTAGGTTATCTAGTCTAATTAATTTTAAACACCACTCTTTATTATTAAATTTTTTTTCACAGCTTTGTATTCCTGAGTTGGTCACTGTGACTCTTTCCCCTGAATGCTGCTGTTCTGTCCCCTCACAATTAAAAAAATTAAGAAATCCCCCTTTCCCCTCTGCCCCAGCCATCTTTCCTGAGAACAGTGTGACTTAACTCACAGCCGCTCTGGAAACGCAAAAAAGGGTCTGGGATCCCTTTAACAAAGCCACTGACTGATTTAAGAGGCGATTCTTATTTATTATACATTATGGTAATTCATTTTTCATTGTTTGGGAGATTCAGGGGGCTTTGTGTTACCTTTAAAGAAAGTGCTGACAAGCTACCACAAGTGTAAGGAGAGAGGCCACACAAGAGGAGGAAAAGAAACCCGGTGCTAATGGCTGTTTGCTCGGATATGGCTGGGATTCTTCAGGCAGTCCCTATTTATTTAGGAACTCAAGGAATATTACAACTGTGGCAGCTAGTCAGGGACTACACCATTTTTTATAAATTGGTTCACTTATTCATATCAAGTACTCAAACCCAATCAATGTCCTGGTCTGGGATGTGTGACACCGAAGTGCAGAGCCCCCGAGGAGGGCAGGGAGCTCTCCCCAGCCCAGCGCTCAGCATGCAGCGGTCTCTGGCTGCTGGACCAGACCGTGCTAGGCACGGCCTTGTTCTCCAGCCCAGCCCCAGCGCTGCTGCCTTGGCTCTGCACACAAACAAGGGAGCTCCTGCCCTCGGACTCGGACATAGGAAGCAGAGCCCAGTTTTCTGTGTTCCTGTGTTTACCTATTTCTCATGTCCTCTGCTTTCAGACAGATGAAATTTATTGGCTTTCTAGGACCAAGAATTTAAAATATTGATAATGATCCCATCTCGGGGTATCTTCATAAGCAACCTCCCTGAGAGATAGCAGTTGGTCTGTCAACAGCAGAGCCAGCAAAGCCTGCTTTCCTAAGAGTTTGTGCCTGATAGTGAACTGCTGCATGGATGCACCACTATCTGTAATATGAGATTAATGTTCACTACAACCTGTTCTTTGGTAGTGACCCAAGTTATGTCCCTTTTCTCTGACGGGTTATTTTTTTACAAAACAAATAAAAATGGAAGCTATTTTAGAAGTCTTCTCTTCTGCAGACTTTGGTTTAAGCATTATTGGATGAGAAAGGGGGAAAACTGACAGGCAAAAACCTCCTTGAAGAAAGAGCATTAGGTTGTAGAGCAAAGGTGGGGAACTCCAGTCAAATCTACTACTGGTAGGAAACAAACAGAACAATGTTTTAATGACCACATGACTAGCATTTAACCAATTAATAAACTATTTGAAGTACTTGTAGGGTTTAGAAAAGGAAGAAAAGTAGGCAATTTAAAAAATACAACATTAATTGCAGAATTACACCTCATACATCAAAGTAGATGTAAATATAGTAAGAAACAGTGATATTTTCTCATTTCTTCTATACTATTTCACATACCATCACTAGATAATTCTAAGATACATTTTTATTTCCTTTCAACTCTGTAGTCTGTAGAGATAATATTATAGAATAAATTTTTCAATCCCAGCCTTCATCTTTTCTTCTGCTCCGTTACTGTACACATACTTCTAGGTTATGCACAAGAAAATGAAAGAGGACAAACAGCACATGTTTAAAAGACTAAAGAAATTATTACTTTCAAGCCAATATCTCAGTACTTTGAGGAAGATGGAGGGAGGGGAGAACAAGGAAAATGAAAAGGACTGAGTCAGTTTTAGAGCTTGTATAGATAGTATTATAAGGAGCAGTCTGAAATCAACATGCTCTTTCAGCAGGAGGTATACCCACATGCAGAGTGCTCTCTTGGTGGCTGTGCTTAGATCCGAAGCTATTTTATTTTTTATTCAAATCTGCAACTTAATTACCAGTCTGTCAGATTGAAACTATTGGCCTAAGTAACAGAGCTCCCTCTAATGGTGTTTCTATGTTTATACTGATCTATAGCACACTGTATTTGTGTTCTTCCTACTTGTTGCTAATAAACTTTACATTGAGCTCAGGACAGCTTTTGTTGTATGTATTTGTGTGTATTCTTTCCCATCTGGAATTACAGCTTTTCTTTCTGAGACGGGAGCAGTTCATTGCAATGGAGTCTGAATATCAAAGAAAGCTTGTGCAGAAGAGGATCATTTTTATCCATTAAGCTACCCAAAAAGGGAGCAAAAGCATTTGCATCTGGGTAGTATTACATAAGGCTTTCCCCCCTGTGCAAATACTGGTTACTTGCCTGCAAAAAGCATACATTAAGAAAGATAGTAATACTTTCTTTACATGTTTGGATTTTTTTTTAATTTTCTCATCCTGGCATCCTACCATGGGAGAGGCTGCTGTTGCTTTTGGGATATTGCCAGGCATATAATTGTTGAGGTGGATTGAAGGCAATTCAGGATTCAAAGAGTAAATTTCAGGAAAAAATGTAAGCACTTGACAAACCTAAAAGATAATATGAAAAGTTGGTAATGCAGAACATTAGCTTGTTCAGTTATTTTTCATCTAAAAATTGGGCAAAGACAGATTTATTTCAGATAATTCTCCCTGTTGCACTCCACTTGGTGCAAGTTCAAATGAAACAAGACCCAAGGGCAAACTACTCCTAATTTTGATCCAAATAAACAAAACTACAACAAAAATTCTGCTTGTTTTACCCCCAAAGCACTCCAATTTTGCCCAGGAGAATTCTGAATATTCCAGTTAGACTACAAGTAGAAATACTTTGCAGTATCTCATCTTTCCCTTCATTTGTGCACATCACCAAGCTTAGTAAATCAGTAAAATTACTGCTCCTCAGTGAAGGAGTGAGTGTAACATGGACGGGATATTACCAATGTGAAATAAGAGGTATTGACACGGTCCTGTAAAGAAGTCAGCACCATTAATTCACTCTTTAGCATTAGTATGAATTCATGGACACATCTTAAACAAAAGATAGAACTGGACAGAAACTTTACTGTGCAATGTTGAAAGAAGAATAAAGCTAGGACCATCTGTCCAAGAAAAATTAAAAAATAAGAGCAGGAGAGAAGGGAACAGAAGCTGTTGGAAAGAAACCTGGCTTTGCATAACTATAACTAAGCACAGCTATGTTTATATCTATTTTGTGCTTTATAAAAAATTATGAGTATACACCACTTTGGTTTAAGAAAAAAGAGCAGCAGAACTACTGAGAGAAATAAAACACACCCTTGGCTAAGTATCTTGGTCTGTCTCCCCAGGGAAAACAAACATTTTTAGTGGTCAGGCAAAAAGGAAAGCAGGGATTCATTATTATTACAATTGTACAGCTCCATTCTACATGTAAAATGCAAGAATACGCAGAGGACATTTATTTTTACTTTCCCATGCACCTAATTGGTAGCACAACTTTAAATAACTCATCCTCTTTCTGCCTGGTACCTGCCTACAAAGGGCTTGGCCAGTAATCAGCTCCTTTTTTAAGTTTTGGGAGTTTTAAAGCCAATATTGCTGAATATCCATGTCTTCAGAAAACCATTTCACAAGTTCAAAAATCTGGAAAACAAAAGCCAACAGAGCCATCATCCAGCAGCTGGGGAACTGCAGGTGGACAGGTTGCAGGTCCCACCTAGGTCACAGTAGTGGGTGGCAGTGGGTGGCACTGGCGGTGGCTTATTTGATCCTAAGCTACCATCTTATTTGAGTTGGAAAAAACACCTATTTGTGGTTTTCAAATCCTGGAATGAACTTAATTAAACTGTAAAACATTAAACAACAGCAGGAAAGATGATATCCTTGTGGGGAAAAAAAAATAGAATAAATCAAGTTCTTTAGTGACTTGAAGAAAATAAACTAAGTGGTTGTAAAAATAAACCAAAAATTTCCAGTCCCATCCACCACCTGTTTAGTGGAGAAAGCAAGGTGAGTTTGCCTTTTAAAGAAAAGTTTTTTCAAGAAAAAAAAGAAAATATAAAGCTGATATACAGATGCATGTCCTTGAGAAAGTATATTTGCTTCTTTTTCCATTTTTTCTCTTCTCCTTCCTCTCTCCCCTGATGTCACTCTGTCACGCTAAAAGCTGCACACTCCAAAAAGTTCAAATGTTTTTCCAGCGCTGAAGAAACATGGTAAAATGCAGAGCATTACGACATTACCACTCTAATTTATCAAAAGCTTGGAATGTTTCTAAATGTGTGTGAGTGGGAAGGCAGGAAAAGGCATTTTTGACATGTAAAATCATGATTGGAGAACTTTATAGAAAGTGCAGGCAAAAAAGGAGAGCAAAGGAAAAAGCAGAAAACAATAAATGGAGGGAAAAAATGGTGGGGAAACAAATTCACAACTGTATCTGACATTAATTTTTTACAAAACAAAAACCTGTCATAAATTGTAAAGATTTCCTGCATAATAATTGAAAGAAAAAAATAAGATGAAGTCTGACATGGGACAAAAAAATGTGTTTCTACCAGCTGTCATGAAAATGTTGCACAATGACTGGCACAGAAAACTAACCCTCAGTGGTTTTGGGTTATTTTCTGGTGGTTTCGGGGTGTTGTTTTTGTTGTTTTTTTTTTTTTTTTAAAGTACAACCAATGCATCAGAAAAGCTAAACGGGAAAAAGAGGTTACCGTTTTGTATTTAACTTTCAAACAAGCAAAAGCCTGGTTCTTCTGTTATCCTGCAGAACTCCTGCAGACAATGTCATACTTGGAGATTAATTCACCAAGGTGCTTAACAGTGTGCCCAGCTCCAACTCAGTGACTGCTCCCTTGGGTCAGAGAAATTCTCTGTCAGGGCAGCAGCAGAAATCACCAACAATCTTAACTATTGCATAAGAAAGTGTCGGTACAAAATTAAAGTCCTTGGTCTTTAGAGGACTCTTGGAACTGAGTAAATCACAGAGGTTGACCAGGAATGTGAGGACAAAGACTGTCAAAGAGATAGGCTGGGACTGGGTAACACCTTACAAACAAGGAAAGCAATTTCAAAACCAGTATGGTATTTGACTGGCAGCCAATACATTTTCAAAATAAATCGAATGTGCTCCTGTCATCTCCTTTTCATAAGAAACCTGGCAGCCACATTCTGTGCTGGTTGGAGTTTATGTAAAGTCCCCGGTTCCCCTAACATAGTGAAAACCCAGCCTGCACTACAAGTATTTTCACTGTTCATCTAAACCATACTTGCATCCTCAAGCACCACTCTGTTTTCCCATGATTTTTCATCTTATTACATTCACGAAGAACCTTTAAAGAGTGAGATTGCACTGATAAAAAAATCTTTAAAAAATTTATTTGCAGTGAGCGTTCTCAGAATCTCATAAATAGAAGATTGATTCTGTGTCTATAATTGAATGCTAAACCAAATCTGATCACTTTCAGAAACAAAATTAACTGATCTCATTAAAGTTGGAATGAATTATTCCTTTCTGAGATTCATTTCACTTTAGTACATTAATAACTTCTTAATATAGTATTGCTGGTTTTCCAAGCATGATGTATTGATATTGAGAAATTTACTAATAGGAAAAAAAAATACAGTATCAATTGGATTACGAGTAACAACTGAGTAATTTCCAAAGATTAGGGAGAGCAAGAATTGGCAACAAGTTGTGGGAGGAGCAGGAAAGCAAAGGTGTGGCTAATCATTGAAAGGGAGGGAAAGATGCATGTAAGAATGGTGCAATAAACGTATCTTTAGAAAGCAATGAAGCAATCAGCCAAAATAGATAATAGAGGGCCTTGCCATGATGACATATAATAATCAGCAGCAACCAAATCTGGAAGTGGAGAAAATTGTTACAATGCCTTATACAAACTGACAAATCCAAATGACATAAGTTTAATTAGATTTTTAAAAATTCAACTATATACAAAAGTCCAGATCCTTAAGATCAGATTCTTTATTACAATTTGGGGAAGATTCCATTAAAAACAGCCAAGACTGAGTGAGAGAAAAATGCAATGGATAGAGTGTCTTGTCATAAATGTCTTTATAAGGGCAAAGAGCAAGTGATTGCTGGATAAATGCTAGAACCAATTTTATTTAACATCTTTATTAATATCTCTAAGAGGCAGCACATAGCACACTAAATATACGTGACATATTAATTAGGAAGTGCTACAAATATCAGGAAAGACCTAGAAATGTTTAAAAACCCAGAAAGAACAAAACAAAGTACCACCCAAAGAAATATATTCTCATATCCTGGGAAAAGAGCTGGTTACATTCTGCACTGAACTTGGGGGTCTAGTGGCTTTTACAATATATGCTGAAAGCAAATTAACTGTGCAACACTTGCTTCACATAACGTGACACAGGGAGAAACCTTCTTGAATATTTTGCATGTCTCCTTTGAGAAGGGAAAAATAGTCAAGCCTCACCATGGCAAGGTTAGTTCTTCACAATGATGCAACAAGGGAAGAATGCCACATTTGGCTAGGATTTATCTAGATAACCAGGTGAATTATTATGCTTTTTCCTCTCTAATTCTTATAGCTTCCATCTTCCCTCTTTTTTAAACCAGAAGAATCCTCCCACTGATCCCAAATATGAATTCTAATTAAAAAGGAGATCTCAATGCAGGTTGATTGCTGTGTTTTACAAGTTATTTGTCTAAATTATGTGGCCTATGTATGAATAATTACTCCTTATCATTCAGTTTGCTCTCTATAAAGATAGCTGAGAGCTAATTAGAAGTTGTTCAGTGGTTAGCCAGTGCTGTCTTTGATCACTCCTTGCTTTTAAAGTTTGTGCCTGTGCCCATATTGCATTCCCAAGATGTTTTCATTTACCGTCAGGAAAGTGGATAGAATTAGATCATGTCACAGGAAAGGACTGCTGAGAGGATGAGGAAATCAATGCAAAAGAAAGGGTAGTTACAGTTTATCTCACAAGTTTGAAAAAAAAAACCCAAAACACAAAAATAAGGTACTTTAGGATTTTTAGTAAAGAAAGGAAATTCGTAGAGTCCTTCCAACATGCTTGTGATCTAAACCACATAGTGGCAGCCAAATATCCAGGGCTCATTGCTTCAATAGTTCCTTGTTAATTCACTTAACTCAAATATTGGAAGTTATGTTTGGGAAGCCCCACTCAAAATTTACATGGTCAACTGACTCAGAAACATCCCCCTGCTTCCATTAACTCTTTTTATATCTTCCTTTCAAAGCCTCATCACTCATGGAAAATGAGTCACTTGTGGCAATTTCTGATTTTGACAGGAACACCACGGGAAAGGCAATGCCCACAAAGGCAGGGTGGGCAGAGGACTGTTCCTGTAGCACTCCAAAGCTTGTGTGGATACTCCTGTGTTCAATATCACAGTAAACAAGGAAGTTATCAGGACTCCACACCAATGGCCATTTGATACCTGATTATGCAGCAGGCTTGCCAGCAAGCTTGCTGAATAGGCTTTAAAATATCTTATATGGCTCAGCGGTCTCATAATTCCCATTATACGAGACCAGGAACATCTATTTTGGAATTCACCTCTGCTTTGCTCACAGTAAGCCTAACTGTGTTCAGTCTGAGCATAACATATTGATCCCATTTGATTCTACAATACAGCTGCTGCCATTACAGATTTTATTGGGAGGAAGCTTCACTATAAAGGGCAGCCTGCTGCCTGCCCAGCATTTATCAATACCTATCTTCAGGGAAAATGAGCTCATTAGCAATGTGCTGTGTGGAAGGCCTGGAAACAGGGAAATTGCATAACAAATGACAACCCATAAATTAGAAAGTAAAACATGCTATAGCATGTTTTTTTTGTGGTGGACAAATCTGACATCACAGCAATGTCCCTGTCTACGCCCAGGGAGTAAAGGAGGCCTGCCCTGCGTTTGAAGTTTATTTGAGAGAGTAAACAGCAAGTGGTTCTCTTGCATTTGTCTTGCAGAATTAGCAGTGTGGTTAGAAATTGCTCTTCTGGGAAAAGCTTTACATTTTATGTTCCACATCTTCTTGGGAATTGTTGGCACCTCTGTCTAAATCTTATCAGTAGGTTTTACCAGCTATCTACTTCCTCACTCCAATTAGCATAGAGAGAAAAGCTCATTTGTCTTTTTCTTCAGGGGCTGAACAAGGGCAGAGGAGCAGCAGATAATACTGGATGCATTACTGGAATTTTTAGACCCATAATTGCATGCACTATACCCTGCAGCACAGGTTTTGAGTTTCTGGTGCTCTCCAGTCTCTGAGATCTTCTACAACACATAACAAGGAGGATGGCAAACAGGGATCTATATTTCAAATAGTGAGAGTGCCTCTCTAAGTTTTCGACAGAAACTTGCTCACCTCCTTGAGACAAGACCCAAGCTTTTCATATAAGGGTGTCAGTACTGCATCAGAACAAAGATTGATCCAGCTCTGCTGTGCCCCTGCCAGCAGCCCCTGGCAGCCAAGGAGAGCACTCATCTGAATCTGAAGATACACTTAGAGACAAGTGTGCAGTGCTACCCCTCCAGCATTTGCCCTCCCAACTTCCAGTCATAAGGTGGCATAAGGACATCCAGAGCTGGGCACTTCACCTGGACCATAGGTTTTAACAGTCCCTGAGGGACTAAGCCCTCATAAATGTACTAGTTCCTTTTTTAACCTATTACACATTCAAAAACACGGGCCCCAGGGTCACTTCTTCCTCCCCATCAGCTCACAGGGAAGAGAGAGGCACTCAGACCATGCAGTCACTTCTCCCTGGCTGCTTGGCTGTGCCTCTTTCAGAAATTTCTTATGATTGCTGAGGTGACATTGGAGAAAGGGATACACAGGACTTCTGTTTTCATCATGTTTAAAAACAAACTTCCAACACCACCCAAGCAGTCCGGCAGTAAATGGAATTTTATCCATTCTTGCAACTGCTGTGGCAGATGGGTATGTTAGATGTGAAACCAGCAGTGCTGCAGAGCAGGGTTTGATCCATGAAAAGAGCAGATTCCTCACACACTGGCTCTGCTATGGAAAATAAAGTGGAGTCTTTCTCTAAGAGATTAGAAGGTGCTGAAAACAAGTTTGCTGGTCTGCAAATTAGCTGTGCTGGATATGTTGGCATGTTTAATATGTTGTTCAAGGAAAATAAAGTGCTACAATACAAGATAGACACAGTAGATAATGAGGCCAGAAACAGGATTTCTAAGAATAGTTCTGCATGTCTGAGAAAACCGAAACAGGGAAAGGGGATGTTTGCTCTGCACAGTGCCCTGAGGATCTACAGTACTGCAGGAGGACTGGGTGCTGATTTCTTTGATCTCTGCCAAAGAAGCACTATGCAAAAAGCAATATATTCTGCAGGAGTTGGTTGCCCAGCATAGGGGGCCCTTCCATACCAGTGGGAAGCTCCTATCTCAAAGGTGGCTCAAGGCTGGGGAATTAACTCCCACATCTGCTCACCACTTCTGCTCCCAGGGTGAAACACAGCTTTTGGACCTTATCTTCTCTAACAATTGCTCATAAATTGCCAAAAAGCTGTCATGGTGCAGCCTCCTACCTTTGGGATAGGGTGAGAATCTCCTGGGGCTGCTGTGATTCATGCATAGGTAGAAGGGTCCACAAAGTGACAAGTGATCTCCATAGCCTAATTTATGTGCTCTGATGTTTTATTAAACTGACTCTCCTTCTTGTTGAACACAGCACCTGGTTGTTCATTTCATATATTAATTTCTCATTTCAGTCAAGTCAAATATTCACCTAGAATTAGTTCTGAGGTCCCTTTCTAAAAATGTTTCTCAGACAAATATTATATTAACCAGATTATAGCAACCAAAGTAAGAAGAAATTCTCAAAATCTGTTTTCTCTTGCACTCATCTTCCTCTGACATCAGTCTGTCCATTTTTCCCAAGTTTAATCTATATCTATTGAGTATTATTCTGACACCTCTTAATTTGCATGTGAGAGTAAATATGCACAAATTTCTATCCCAAAATCCTTTTTTTCCCCTTGCCGTTTCTTCCCCTCTCTTCCCTCTGAGAGTATGATCAGGACCTGGTTCAGAAAGCATCTTCAGCATTTCTGGCTCATGAACCTCAGTGAAGCAGCTGTTTACACTGCCCACATGGTTCCTGAGTAGAGGCCAGATAAAATGCATGTTTGAGTCTTTCTAAATCAGGGTATTACAGTTCACAGAGGCCACTGTGCAAAGCCTTAGCAAGGCAGCTTGTTGGAATAGGGACCACTCACCTCTGTTACACAGCTAAAAGCATTGGGTTTCTAATCCTGGTGTGCATAAACAGAAAAATACCAGTGCCTGGTGAACAAGAGCAGTTTTGGTGCATACAGCAACTGCTCTATGTTTACAGCCCCAATTCAGCTTGTTTAGATATCCACAAGTTGCATGCAAATAGGTTTGTTCCCATTTCCTTGCTGCATTCTTGTCCCTTCTGTCACCGAATGCTGTTGCAGTGGATGACAAACAACTCCCCACATTAAAGGCAAGCTAAAGGTCATATTGCTGCTTCATTCTGAAAGCACAGCTACTCCAGTTCATCTGCTGTGAGAGAAAACACAGTCCTTTACTCGAGAATTTTGGGCTGAATCTGAATTATTTACATACAGAGAGTAAGAAGTGAAGGCATCATCTTGCAAATACCCTGGGTACCAGAGTCATCCCCTGACCCTGGAGCCCAGCTGCCCTGGTGCCAGCACAGTGGTCCACAGGCACCAGTGCCAGGCCTGGGCACTGCAGAGATATTTTGTAAGTTTTAGAAATTACTTCAAGAGAAGGGTATGGAGGGAGTGTTCAAAATTCAGAAACATCTACTTTGATGTTGCATGCCTTTCCCCTGTCATTCAAACACATGTTTTTTTGTTTAAGGATGATTAATATATTTTTAATGTTTTTCCTAACTGAAGGGAAGCCTGTGCTATATATTAAAAGAGTCTAGAAAAACACCCCGAAAGCTGAGCTGGCATAAGTGGGTAGCCTGTATGTGATGTTTATTATGATTTTTCCTTAAGATCCTTGTCTCCTCATTTTTCACTGTTTCTTTTTGCATTTGTCACTGCCCTGTTTGAGGCATCTTGTCTTCACTCCCATATAACTCCAAGTCCTAAGAAAAATTCAACCCAAAACACCCTTTGAGAAAGCTTTGGCAAATACAAAAATGAGCCAAGTTCCAGGCAGAGCTTTGCAGAATTTACAGAGCACTAACTTACTGCCACTGCAGCTCAACTGGCCAGAAGGTCTGGATTTGCAAGCACAGGTTTCAGGAAGTTTGTCAGGCTACCTGGACCATTCATGCCTGGACATGGCAGACCCAAAGCTGCTGCTCTGGCAGGGGAAGCAGAGGTTTTCCCTGGCAGTCCCAGTCCAGGACTCTGCTCCCCCAGCCCTTCCGAACCCCTGCCCCAGGAGAGCACTTTCCTCCCCTCCACCTCCTGTGCATGGAAAGCCCATGCCAGGGTCTAACCTCGAGTACAGGCAGATACAAGTCCCACCAGAGGCAGGGCAGTTATTTGGTCTCTCATGATGACATTTTGCAGTTCCAGTGGGGGTAACCACAGATCGAGGTTGTGCTTGACACAAGGGTAAAAATAACCCAGCAGAAGTTTGTCAGCAAACATGCAACGTAAACAGTTCTGGAACTGGATTCACACTTGTTAAACACTGGAACTGCGGGAGGTACCAGGTTTAGCAGAAATAGCTAAATCTGAGCTCAGGCTTACAGGTCAGGTGAAACAGCTGCTTAAATGTCCAGAAAAAAAATGACTGCTCTACTGGCATGTGGCACAAGCTGTAACATTTATCAAAGAAATAAACAGTACTCCATGAAGTCCTCAAATCCATTCATTTCTATTCCTATCATTTTGACCTTGCAGATAAGACAAAAAACCTCATTATATTTTACTTTCCTGAGTTTTATGGCTCTGACATATACTCAGAATGATTGCCTTTGCTGCTGTTAACTACCTGCCAGCACTCTTATTAGGGTTCATTTAAGAATAATCTATTACCAAAAAGGAAGGGTCCAAGTTTCAAGGATGGATTATTTAAATCACAGCATGCCATTCTTCAGCAACAGGAAGACGGCCAGTTCCCCCCACCAGCACCTTTCAGAGCTGCTCAGTGGGGGAAGAGGCAGCCCATGGGAAGGTGTATTGAATTTCCAGATGGAAAACTAATGGCAGAAAACGCAGGTCATCACAACTCTGGACAAGTGCAAAAGAGCAATATTTCACTCTGGTTTGAAGAACTGTATATAAAGAATATACATTCTACATTCTCCTTTAAAAGCTATCCAGATAGAGGGAGGATAAGAATATTTCAGAAAGCAAAAGCCATGCAATACTATTTGCATATGGAGTATTCTTCTTACTTAATTTATAAAATAGAAATACAGAAATTACTGATACAATCAAGATACAAACATAGGCAGCACACGAAGTACAAGGCTACTCTAAACCACAGGTAATAATGCATACACCCATTTTCCTTTTCCTTGATTTAAAAAAATTCTCAAGAAACTTAAATGCATGTTTCAAAGAAAATTTTACAAATACTGTTGTTTATATTACTATTCAAGCACCTTTGATGGTTCACTTAGGATATTTCTCTTCTAGTTTACTTTTTAAAATGCATTTAAGTGTAAATATTTTTTGGAAAAAAAGCTGAAAAAAGCTAATGGAATATGAAGCGAAAAAATCAAGTCATGTTGACTGACACACAAAAAGTAGGCTTTGTTAATGTTATATTCATTACCTTAGAAAACGTTTTACAGGAAGTGTAGTAAATCCACCACAGATGTGATAAAGATTAAAACCTCTTTTAAAGCAAATCTGTCCATTTAAAATAACCCAAAAAGCATGTGCAACATTTCTCAGTAATTCTCCAAATAAATAGCTGATGAAACAAACTCAATATTAAACTGAAGCATTTCATAAATTCTGTGTAAATACAGTCCTGTAAATCAGGGTGAAAATCACAAAATCCCTACTTTTTCCCTTCATCTCCAAAAGATATTAAAAAGCACTTAAAAGGTGATTTGGAATGGCAGCCCATTTGCTCCAGCACTGTGCTACTACAACAACACACAAAACCACAGTGCAGCATGCTGCAAGAAGGATATAAGCACTTCATTTTCCTTTGAGCACCAGTTAAATTACAAGAAAAAATTTTGAAATACAAGTATCTAAATTGAGTACATTATTTGATACATTTAAAGGAGGAAATGTTACTATTTTATCCATATTTCCTTTTGTGTTTTTAATAGCCCATTTTAAGATGAACCAGGGTTAAATATTTGCATTCAGCACACCTGTAAATGCTCCAGCTGGGTCCTGTCAATCTGACCACCACAAATGGCTTGTGAAATTCTGATTACTAAATGCATATTGAATCAGCATTAACATTTTTTTCCTAAGGAATTATATGACAGTTTACTAGAGTTAAATGAGAGTTTTAAAGTAAAGAATTAAACCAGTCACTTCATCATGGTAACGTATTTCATTTTCCTCCTATGAGCAACCTCACCCTGCAAATTTCCATTAGGATTTCTACCATTTTCCAGTACATTTAACCAATATTTAAAGCAGTTAGTAAAGGAGTATTTAGATCAACAATAGATATTCAAAATAAAACATACAGGTATATTTTGCTATTGCTTTGGAAGATATGATATAACCTGATTATTGCATACAACTCCCACACGTGACAACTATAAGAGAATACAAAAAAGTTGAAACTGTGCAGCTGAAGAGCAAAAACAGCCTTGGGACTCAAACCTGCAAACATTTGCTCCCATGATTAACTATTCTGCCATAAGGAATTTCATTTGAATCATTAAGGGTACTCAAAGTATCAAAGTTAAATACATACGTAAGTATTTACAGGCTTGGACTTTGATATGACCTAAGGAAACAGCAAAGAAACTCTGTCCCTATTTTTCTTTGTCCTCAGGTGAGCTGATTCACATCATTAACAGAAACAAAAAAGACCAGTCATTGGATGGAAGCTTCCCCTAGGTACAGAGAATTTTAATTGAGATTTTTAATTTGAAGAAAAAGTTATCTCTCCCCCAGCAGTATAAAGAAAACACGTCTGCAGGTTGCAGCCCATAAAACAACCATATAGAACGTTAAATATTTGCTTATCTTCTTATGTTAGCTTGGCAAGAATTAAATTTGCTACTCATGACTACTGCTGACATTCCAAGTTCATGCCAAGAAATGTATTTACTACCACACACTGCCATCTTTTATATAACATAACACATATGTGTTTATATGCATATACATATATGCATACACAGTCAAAAAAGAGCTGTGCCATAAATAATAAATCAAGTGAAAGTAATATTTAACCCACACAACCCAAACTTGCTAATAAACACATACAATGTAT
This sequence comes from Climacteris rufus, assembly GCA_013398175.1. NCBI lineage: Eukaryota > Metazoa > Chordata > Aves > Passeriformes > Climacteridae > Climacteris > Climacteris rufus. The sequence continues at coordinate 959,210 of VZRZ01007072.1, forward strand.
AGACAAAACCTATGCTTGACTTTCATCATGATGTAATTGCTATTTCAGATCAAACTGAGAAAATTAACACGTCAGCCAAACTAACATGAAGTAGGCTAATTTGGCCAAAACATTAAATTTCTCACTTTCTTTCTGCAATAAAAATATTACTGAAAAATTCCTGTAATGTAAATAAGGTAGGAATAAATAAAATGTTAAAAATATAAATCAGCTTCAATGGAAGAGGAACACACAAGGGTATGAACTCTACTTCTTAATCAGATTAATTATCTGCTGAGAAGAAGAGTGCACAGATCAAGAGACGCCAAAAAGGACACAATGCTCAAAATACAGCAGGGTGTGTTACAAGGGAAAAGCAACCTTTCTTTTCTTAAAATAAAGCAGTGCAGTAAGTACATAGACTTAAAAGCTTAAGAAATTTTCCCCATGGATGACATACATAATTTGATGCATTATACCGTACATTTCCTCCAAATTCCTGTATTTGAATTAAGTCAGTTGCAATGCTCTATTTCTCAACAGGAGCTTGAACAGACATCAGGTGTTTCACTCATCTGTGACTGTGCTATTTTCTAACAGCAATAACCAAGAACCAAACATTCTTCCAATAAATTCCCTGATGTCCCATGTCTACAAATGAACAAGGCCCCGGCCTAAGCGGAGCCCAGGGCATGGCAGCCACGGCGCAGACTTAAAGAAAGCCCAGGCCCTCGGGTGTCTTTGCCTTCTCTACTGCTCAGGAAGTGGGATATGATCAGTGCTGGACTCAAGAGCCAGGATTTACGTTTCACTTCTGCATCAGGGCTTGAGAGGACTGTGTATCCAGACCCCTGGTGGTGTGCTGTGTTGGTACCAGATGTCCTGATACAACACTCTCAGGCCCCCTGTACTAGTTTTGTTCCACAGAAAAGGGCATTTGCTTGTGCAAAGGTGTGCTGAAAGACTCCTTGGAATTGCTGGGGCCACTTGGTATAGTTTAGAGAAAGTGAAACAAGCCCCAAAGAAGTTATAAGCAGAGACTGCCATGTCTACACCATTGTTACACCCAGGTATTGACTTGATTCTTTCAAGGCAAGCGCAGCTCACCTGTAACTGAGCCTGGAGCCTGCAACAGCTGCAGTGACTCATAGGGCTCACATCATGGCAACCAGCAGAACAACCAGTATGCTCCTCATGCCACAAATTTCTCTGGCCAATATCAAAAGTTTATGTAGTCCAAGACCACATCAGTTATACAAATTAATGTAAAGTTCACTATAAAAAGGAAAGTCCAAACATTTGAGTCAATACACAAAATTCCCCAGAGTGCACCCTCAGGATTTCCTCTAATGAGATAGAGCAAAATGCCCATAAAATGTAGACAGCTGGTAATAACATCATGGCAAGGAAGCCTCTACGGATTGCTTAGAAGCTCAAGTATATTTCAATTTAAAAATGCTTAAGCAAACTACATATATGGAGTGCAAATCTTATTTCCCTCTAAATAAGAAAAACTAGTTACAGGGAGACTGGAATATACAGTTTTAGAATTTGTTTGCATAAGAAGAATGCATCCTAAATTTTGTAATATACAGCATTAATAGTATATATTTAAATGAGACTTTATAATTTTTCATCCTGCTTCTTTAATTGTTCCTTTAACCAGCAGAAACAGAGGCCTTGATGTCAGCAATTCTGAGGAAACCCCACTCCCTGATCCTTCTGCAAGAGCTGTGCAAACCTCAGTGCTCCCCAGGAGGTACCCATGGAGCAGGAATGCTCCTTGGCCTGCTAGGAGCTGGTGGCTCTTGTTCTGGCACAGCTCTCCATGTTGCACACTGTGTTTTCTTCTTCATGTGAAGGCCTTCATGTGAATTTGACCTAATTTTAAGTTGGGAAATCACAACTGCCAATTTAATAATACTCTACAGCCAGAACTAGATGAGCAAACTATTGGTTCCTGTCTGCCTTTCCTGATACAAGTCAGCTGCAGTTTCAGAAGCAAAGTGGACACTACCCACAAAACTCTCATGCTGTCACCAAACATAAGAGCAGTCAGTGGAGCAACCAGTAACTTCTGTAGTAGGAATTCCCAAAACCAACATTTCAACATAGAACTCACAAAAAGCATCCATCTATCTGATAAGAAAAATCCATTGTAGATTTTTTTCAGGTTCAAAGTAATTTATCATCTCCTGAGAGGTATTAGGATAGCATTTTGTGGTGTTCCTCTGGCATAAAGTCACCCAGGAAGTAGTTTAAGCAGTCAGTGAAGACACTTTAATCAATGTTTTGGGGTCCTTGGGTTCTCTGGAGACATCAAAACATCTCTCAAGCTCCACTGATCTTTACAGCAGGATAAATAACAGAGGGAAAGGGGTGTATCCCATCCCTGAAGTCCCAAGTGTCCTCTGAGCAGTCCAGAAAGGGCTGGTTTCCAGTGGGCGGAGGGACTGAAGAGCAGTGACCCTGCAGAGGCACACAGCAGAGGCAACAGGAGTGGCTGGGCCAGTCACTTCTCTCCCCTGCTCCAGGCTTAGAGACTTGAAAGGAGGTTGCAGCAAGGTGTGGGTTGGTGTCTTCTCCCAAGTGACAAGCAATAGGACAAGAGCAAATTACCTCAAGTTGCCTCAGGGGATGTTTTAACCTCTAATTTGATATTTCTGTTTGGAAAATTTCTTCCCCAAAATGCTTGCTATGTGCTGGAACAGGCTCCACCAGCAGTGGTGGAGTCGCCATCCCTGGTGGGATTTAAAAGACATATAGGCGTGGCACTTAAGGACATGGTCTAGTGATGGACTGGGCAGTGCTGAATTAATAGTTGCACTTGATGATATTAAAGGTCTTTTCCAACCTAAATGATTCTGTGAGACACTGAGCATGGTGCCATACGGCCTGGAGCATCCCTTTGGAGAGCTGGGGCCAGGTCTCCTTGCTGTGTCCCCTCCCACCATCTTGCTCCCCCTCCATCATGGCAGGAGTAACTGAGAAGTCCTTGCCTGGTACAAACACTGCTCAGAAACAACTGAAAACATCCAAAACACAGCACTGTCCCAGTGGTACAAGGAACAAAATTGACTTAATCCCAGCCAAAACCAGGACAACAGGAATTCCTACCCATCCAGACACAATTTCTTCCCTTCACTGTCTGCCAGTAATGGGTACCAGAGCAGCAGGAGGAGACGTGTGGGAGCTATAGCAAGCAGCAATGAAGCAATCTTCTTGTAAGAACAAATCCTTCTGAACCCTTAGCCCAGGATCTGAACATCTGCACTTACACATGTTCTGAGCTTTTAAGAACATTTGGCTGTATTTTAATGTATGTAATAATTTAATTGTATTAGCTGTCCATGGGATGTGCTTTTTGTATAAGTCTCAGACAAGGTCTGGTAATTCAGGGGATTTAATTAACAACTACCTGGAAATTCTTACCTGAAAACTGACCAAGTTACTGAGTGTGCAGGTGACTGTTACCAGTGGAGTTGCTAGTCACCAAAATAATTTATGAAAAGTAAAAAAAAGGAGAAGAAACTGTCCCTCTTCAGTTTCAAGCTGATGAATGACACATGTGAGTGTACCCTTAAACAAATAAACAAAACAAAAACAAAATGAAAAAAGGTTTCCTGATTAAATAATGAGCTATTGCCTGGAACAGAAAAAAAACACATAAACAAAGACAGTGACTGTGAGAGCTAAAATGAGGAGAGAAAACTGTTTCAGTAAAGAGCAGGAACCTCTCCAGAGCACGAGCTGTGAGCAGTAAGCTGAGCCCACGTCATCAGTGTGGTTGGCACCAGCTACTACTGAGACCATTAGTTACTAAAATGTGATGACTTTTTTTTAGTACTGACCCAAGTTCCTTCCATCTCCTGGAGTGCATTCCTTTTTTTTTCTTTTTTTTTTTTTTTTTTTTTGTGTGTGTTTGTTTTGGGATTTTTTTAAGTAACAACACAAATAGTTGGAACAGGTTGATATGGTGATGGCACCACATTTTGATCTCCTGCTTCAAACAAAAGATGCACACCCAGCTATCAAAATAAAGTGAACTTTGTTTAACACTACTTGCCTGACTTTCCCTTGCCTTTTACCCTGCATAGTCATACAGAACTGAGCCAACAGGATATAGAATGTTACCCAACCAGAACTATCCACAGTGTAGACATTTGATACCCATGTTGCCTCTTCTTGTTTCTGAAGTCTTTATAAATGTCCTTTCTACCTTAGTCTTCCTCATAGTATTTAAGTAATTTCAAAAAGAATAACAAACTCCTATCCAACTCACACTGTCAGAATAGGAAAGTCATTTTTCCAGGACAGCTTCCCTTCCTCTCTGTTAAAGGAGAAAAGGCTATGGGAGATCCCAAAACAGGTGACTGATTTTCAGAAATGGTATGTGAAACTAGGAAACCCTTCTCTGTTAGGCAAAAACAACTGTAGCTGCCACAAAGGTATCATCATTATATGCAGTAATCTTTTAAAAGGCATAGTTATAATATCAATGTGCAACTAGGAGCTTCCACACCATCTGTATTTTAAGATTGTCCAACCAGAAGTATGCCAATGTATATATTATTCATAGGGATTGCAAACTTTTAGATACTTCATTCTGGGAAAACAAACAACATTCACCCTGCTCCCTCCAAGCTTCCCATTTCCTATTTCTGCAAGGCAATAAAAATACTTGCAAAAATTTTGGACAGTCTCCTATCTTTTCTCCTGTTTGAGAAAAAATAAATGTTCCTCAGATTCCTTATAACAGAGAGAGGTTTAAAATAGTTTCTAAAAGATTTTATAGCATCTTAAAATATTCTCTTTTATCTTTTATATATTTCTTACAGTGTCTGTAGATTATGGGCTGAGTTTAAAAAACCCTTGGGTGCTACTTTTGGAGTTGAGAGTATGCATATGGTGCACACATTTCCAGCTAAGTGATGACTTCCATGAGACGTACTACATGTGGGTGGGATGCTGGCAAGTAACAGATTTTCATGTACAATTCAAATAAGGGCATGAAAATCCAAGTTCTGCAATAAAAGAAACATGTCAAAATTCAATGGGAGAAATTTGAAGTTATTTATTCTGTGCCTTCAAAAGAGCTGAGAATTTTGGTTCTGTCCTGAGGCTGCACAAAATGGCTACATGGAAAATCTGTCTCCAACCAAATCTGCCCACGACTGCAGGCATTAGGCTGGTTTTGTGATGTCATCTAGAGTATTGTTTCACAGAAAATATGGAATTGATTGCATTTTGCTAAGTGAAGTGGAAACAAAATGATTTCTCATGCGCAGATGTAATCACTTCAAAATTAGGGCTAATACATCTTTCTGCCCTCCACAGAATCCTCTCTACCTGTAAGAGCTTCCAGCAGCTTCGAACCAGGTGTGCTGATATCAGGATGCTGGGCAGCAGCCATGGCCACAGTAGGATGAACATAGCGTGGTCTTTCGAGCTGGAGTGGCAACACTACCAAAATTCTTTGCCCAAGGCACTTGCATAATTAGGGATGGCTCTGATCATTAGTGCTTGAGAAGCAGTTATATTGTTTAGCAATTTATCCAGTACAAGCAACATGCTCAGCTCTGTACAGCACATAGCTCATATTTATTTCCTTCCCCAAGGAAAGTACAGATTGACCACACCACGAAATGTACTGGGACTGGGACACTGTGTCCCAAAAATCTTATAACATGCACTGCTCTTTGTTGGGTAGACACTGTTACTAAATTATGTTATAGCTCTACATTAAAAAAATATTTTTAGGTCTTTAAGAGTGCTGACAGCATAGTACATAACAGATAACCACCAGATTCTCAAAAGTTTAGCATCAGGCTTGTGCAGATCCAAGTGATTTACCAACAAAACTCTTAAAGGAAGTATTTATTATAAAGACAGTTCTTGAAGAAAGAAAAAGTAGGGGTCTGTTTACTACAAAAATGAGAATTGCAAATGGAGGGGGTGGGTGGTGACAGCACAAGGCATAGGAACATAAGTGGCAAAAGGATGAAAAATTTGAGGGATGTGGTATCACGATAGAGCAAGAGGTTATGTAAAACTAATGAGACATGCAGAGCCCTAAAACCACATGCTATTACCCAGGGATCAAATCCCACAAACATCCCATGCAATTTGCGAAAATCATTTTTTCTCATCACATCTAAGACATACAGTATAGTAGGAAAATAGTACCTCCTTTTTTTTAAGCTTGGCACATCATCAAAGTCTCCCACGAAGTCAAAGAAAAGCACCTCCACCCTAAACTGAGGCTTCTACATGGGGAAAGAAAACATGTTCCCTTCACTGGTTATTTCTACCAAAGAAAGCAGAAACTAGGTGGGAGACACACAGCGCCATCATCTCTTTCTTCTTCACCTTAATTAATCTGGAATTCAGCCAGGACACTACTCTTACAACAATGCTATCGAAACCTGAGGTGATCCAGTCCAACCCCTTCACAAAGACAACACCTTTGGAAGACCACCACTTCCTCAAGCTCTCATTTGCCCCTGACTTGGAAGGGCTGTGCCTCCCAGTAGCCCACTGGGCCGGGGCTCTGGTGGCTTCCCAGCCAACAGTGGAGGCCTGGCCCTCGCCCTCGCCTGGGAGCTGGCGGCTCCCAGGCCAACGGGGAATGGCTGCAGACTTGAAAGACACGCTGCTTAAAAGGCTCTCTCATGTTTCAGCTGACCATGTGTTTTCTCTTAGTACCCTGTGAGTTCAAATACCTCTGTATAACAGAAGTCAGACTGAAAAGGCATTGTGCATAAAATAATTCTTATCCGTGTTGGTACGAGCCTTTGTGCTCTTTAAAAGCATATACAAGTAGGCAGGGTCCTATTCACACTGCTTGGTCCATAGATTGCATCTTGTTCAAATTCAGTGATAAAAAAAAGGGTTGTAAAGGTTTTCTTTTAAACCTGATCTGTAGCAGCACAGAAATATTTAACAACATCCACATCATTCATAGGTAACTATCTTTTGAGAAAGACCAGATTTCTCTCTCTTCCCGTGCAACCCTGCTAACTTGAGTGCATTTGCCAACAGCAGGATCAGGCTCAGGGGAATGACAGAGTTTGCAAAAGCATCATACCAGATCCTAAAGCCAATCCCAAAACCACAGCTGTTTTAAAGAAAAAACAAAAAGGTAGTAGTTCTGAAGTACCTAAGTAGTATCAAAGGATGCAAGTTTGCCAATGGCAAGAAATCAGAAATATGCCAACAAGGTGTTTGGTGAATACATCCCAATTCAGAAAAAGTATTTGTTATCTCTGATTTTTATTACTTATTTAATGGTATTGGTTTTACAGTTTATTCAATGCTCTCAGAATGCCAGTAAGTGAATAATCACTGAAGTAAAACTTCCACACAGAGTTAGTAGTCACTGTAGCAAAACAAGTTGGTTTTGGTTCAACTCAGAAACAGGGACTTCTCGAGGACAACAGCTTAAGAAAGAATTTTGATTAAATTGAGAGGCTTATAAGTTACTATGCTTTCTACCAAGTTAGTCATTGTCCACAAGCAAAGATTTCTGCATCACTCCTCAAAGTCTTTGCATTTATATTGCAAACTCTGGCACTTTCTAATAGACCTGTAGCACAATGTGGTGGACTCTGTATATTTGTTCTCATCACCTGCTTACCAAGCAGAGCCAGTTGCTCACGCACTGGCATGGGAGTCAGGGAGCAGCTGGGAGGTGTCTTCATTGAGGATTTTAGGCACTAACAAATGGAAAATTTTAATCCTTTGGTGGTGCCTTTCCAGCCTTGAAGATACATAGTCTAAAATGAACTGCAGACATACAGACAGAGACACACACTTTCCCCCAGGCACCCTCAGATCGGGGTGGTGGAGAAGGTTTGCTTTCAAGACTTGGGAGAGCCTTTCAGAGCAGAGCCCCACAGTACTGCACTGTCCTTGCTCTACAGCCACCACATGCTCCCCCTTGCAGCCCTGGCATGCCTTTGCCACTCCCATGTACTCTCTTTTTTCTATTAGGAGCATACCATAATACAAACAGGATTGCTGACAGTGCCCACAGACTTCAAACTCCTGGAGACCCATGCTTATATTTATGTCAGGCATTAGGGGTTTAGCCATTCATCCACACAGTTCTGAAATAACTCCTGCTTAATAGCCAATGTCCAAAAACCAAAGAGACCAAGGATGTGTTCTGAGGCAGCACAAATAATCCTCTCGTTGTCTACCAGGAGTCCTTTCCCCAAACCAGGTCAGTAGGGCTGGGAGATCATCTTCTACTGCACCACAAGCATTTGGCTGCTGAGCCACCTTAGCAAACCACATGCAGCAGCTCACAGCTACCAAAGCCTTGGGGAGGGCAGCACTGCCTGCAGATTAACTTCCCAATGTATCTTAGTCAGCCTTAGTGAAGCACCTCACTGCTACAGTCATATTATTCTGAGTACCCATTCCCTGGGTTGTGCTGTGGACTCCTCTTAACAGTCTGAGAAACACAGTCCGCATAACCTGTTGCTCTACTAGGAGTTTTGGAACTCTGAATGCTCGTAAAACCCACATTAACATCCCATTGTCATGAAAAATTTTATCATTAAGTAAAATTCCAGTGTTATGAAAGAACTTACAATAATCATTTCTGAGTCAGAACAGTGTTTTACAGAAGCATTTTTCATTTGATAAAAAACAACCTACCTACTTTGTTAAGTAAAATGTTCCCAAGCAAAGTCATCAAAAAACCAAATACAACTAGAGCTTGTATTGCTTGTATTTGAGCCAGAAACAATTACTTATAAGATGGTTATTAATGTATACCTTTACTACTCTGACTCAGCCTTCTGTGCTTTTCTTTTCCTTATACTCCACTTTCTACCATCCATCCTCTCTGTTCACACAGAAACCTGAGACTGGCAGCCTTTAAGAAGCACGTTAACTGGAAGAGTTAGAGGTATATTCCAGATCTCATGTATTAAATTCCCTCAGCCTGCTGACCTCTCCTATTCCCAGGAAAAACGCAGGCTGCATCACTGGGCAGGACTTCAAAACGATTAGGGACAGGGATCAGACACCACTGCACCAGTATCTCATTTCTTTCCTTCAAGAAAGAAAATCTATAAGACATGCTTCGGTTCTCATCCACAGTTTTTCTGGAGCACAACATGTTCTATGTTGCTATGGGTTATGAACACAAGTTAGGGAAATTAAATAAGTACCTAATCCAAGCACCACTCAGTTAATTAATGCTGTGCTGTTAACAGGGCTATAACTGCATGCGTTTCATGAGAATTAACAAGATTTGTTTGCATTAGCATCGTCTTACATCTCCCAGGTGACAGCAGGGACCATGCAAAGGGGATTTATGCTCTGTTCTGGCCACTGTCAGCAGTGCCCAGAGGGGCTGAGCAGGGACACTGCCACTGGTGCCCAGGGGCTCTGGTTGCCACTCATCACCTGCAGCACAGCTTGCACCCGCTGCTGAAGCCGACTGTACCTCCCATAGGGGAATTGTTGAGGACTTGGCACAGAGAGAGGGGAGATGACCCTCTGGCCTCCTAATTAAATGGACTAGAACTGAACTTGCAACAAAAATAAACACAGCAAGTACACAAATCAGCAACACTTGCGTGACTTTATGAAGACAAAAATCAAATTACTTCAAGATGATCTTTACAATTACGTTAGCAAGTTCAACGGAGCATCGAAGTTGACAGCTGTAGCTTTGTGTGTCACCGCAGAAGGCAGTGAGAAAGCTTCTCTGGGCTTCAGCAGGGCTGGGCTGAGCCCGTCTTCCCTCCCATTCTTCAGCCATTACTCACACAAGCACCATGAAGATTTTCATTACACGGTATTGGGAAGAAAGTTAGAAGTGGCAGTTCTGCTTTGTGTCTGGCACGGGTTAGGAAAGACCTCTACGACTTCTAGTTCATGATTCCATCCATTTGTCCCTCTTCAGTTGTTCCTCTCCTCAGCTTTGCGGGCTTCTCCAAATGTAAGGTTTATAGCCTTGGTTACTCATTTGATGCGGACTACACAAGGATTAGCCAAATGACACAGGCCATATTATGGGGCAGATTTCTGTAGATCTAAGATGAGGTCCACATATTCCTCTAGTTTACTCATTTACAAACATCTGTAGCAGAACACAGTGATCTTCCACTAAAAAAAAAACCCACACGAATGGAGTCAGTTCCATTTGTTTTCCATATATGGCAAGAACTCTCTCTAAACAAATTAAATTTTTGACTCCAAGTGGAATTGAAGATGCTTTTCAGATAAGAAGTGGTAAAATAAAATCGCAAAAGATCACATAAAATGATGTTATTATTCCTTTCCTGCAGCATTCATCTAATTTTATGTTTCACATTGGGGCAGTTTGGCCTTCTCTAAGACCAGAAAGACAGCAGACAAACAGCAGTTGAGCGGTGGTTAGACTGCACTCATGTAACCCAGCAATCATAATTCAAGGGAGAAAATGATTTCCTGTCAGAAATATAGACTGAAACTGCCAAGAAAATCTCTCCAAAGCTACAAACTTCTCACCATTCACCCATTAGACTTGTGATGAAGAGAAAAATCAAAATTGCACCTCTTAGTAAACCATGGATGGAATACCATGCAGAGAGAAAATAAAGAAGACATAGCCATGAAGTCAGCTAGAGTTCTTCTAAATACTTTGTTTTGAAATCACATTTCTAAAAAAAAATCAGAGAAGTAGGTAAAAATACAGTTGCATTTACAGCCTACCCACTGTGACATTTTTTCCAGACAACTGGCAAGATTTTTTGTTAGCTACAAAGCCATGTCTTAACAATCTTGTGGATTCACTCATCTCTCCGTCCTCAGTGCCAGAACATTCATGTGTGATGAGGGCTGGGGTTGGCTTTAGGACACGATGCACAGGATGTGCATCCAAGGGAGCACCAACCTGGGAGTGAGTGCCTGGCTGAGCATTCAAACCTCCCCAGCTGCACTCCAGCTCCCGTCAGGTTTACTCTGGGATTGCGGTTGTTTCAAAGTGAAGCAACCAAGAAAGGAAAGTTTGAGAGGTGATGTCCCCTTAGCTTTTTCAGAAGTAGTTGCCCCATTACAGCAAATTTTTCTCCCCAAGAGGTGTTCTGCTCCTTTGGTACCAACAGTGCGAAAAGGGCAAAAAGCCTGTACAGTGTGATTTCCTGATTAAGCTACTCATAACCCGTAACCTTCTTGGTCTATTCTAATCTATTTTGTTCCATTGTGTTTTTCTTTTTGCAATTTCATCTGCTGAGCCCAAAGGAGGTCCAATTTATAACTGGATGGCTGGTTCACAGCCACATTATCCCATGCAGCATCAAAGATTTTCAGATGTGAAACCCTTGTCCCTTTTTTCACACTGGTGTCCATAGCAGATAAAGCATCATCCCTAATGCATTATCCAATGTATTATTTCAAGGTCCCAGTGGAAAACAGACTGGAAATTCAATTATCTATGGCCACAAGTCACTTTGTTACACCATGAAAACAAAACACAAAGCAGATTGATTTTTTTTTTCATAGAGGTCCAGAACACAAAACTTATCAAGAAATGAGAAACACAGTAAGAGCCGAATCTGACTGCAAATTCTGACATATATCCACTTATAATGATTAATGACTAAGAAAAAGAAAAGAGAGGCTGCGGGCACAAATGCCAGCCTGAACTGACATTAAGACATATAGCTATTTTAAATATTTTCTCTTCTAATTACCTGTGTCTTACTACTGTAAAATATTCACCATACAAAACCCAATTGGCTCTACTGCCCCTCTCAAAAGCAGCAGGCAGTCAAATAAGCTCTGAAAAGCCAATTCAAATGCCACAAAGTAAAACAGCACTGCTGTTTCTTCCACAGAAAATCCAAATAAAGCTCATTTACCTCTCTTGTGAGCATAAGACAAAGGTATTAACACCACAGCAGAGCTTTTCTACAGCAATACATGAACAAAGACTGCTCAAACCTGCAGTCGCTATTAGAACCTTCATTATATTTACTTATATTTCAGTGGGAGCACAACTCATTTAACCCAAGGAAAGAGTTTTGGCCACATTAACTGAGCTTGTTGACCATTTCAAGAGTGATCTCCAAGAGACATAAAAAAGGCAGAGTTCGAGTGCACTAGCAAATAGTATTCAGGATATACCACTTTGCTCACTACTTTCCAAGGACCAAAATTATTTTCCTGGGCAGAATGGCTCATTTTAAGACAGCTTTACAGCTAAGGCATGGCATTTTACATCCTACATGACCAGAATAACTGTTTAGTCAGACCAAAGCCACCGAGCACACAATTTCAGGGGCTGTTTAGGGGTTTGTTGAGGTGTGTGAGGCAGAGTTTGGGTCACACAACGGGTCCCAGCAAAGCCACATCTGGTATAAAGCAGGTGCCTAGTGACAGAAAACAAACCACATCCCTTAATGCCCCTGATACAAAAAGTTTAATGGTATGTTGATATTTTGGGATATCCAGGTGGCCTCTGTGCTGTCCATTATCATACAAGATGGAAATAGTATCATTTGTCACTGGTTCCATGCCACGTAGCACATCTGGAATCAGGGTGTTGGCGGTGTTTGTGTTATGCTCTCAGTGGGAGACGATTTGCTGGTAGAGATCATGTCAGCACTGCTGGAGATGAAAACATCCAAAATAGCGTCCATGACTGGCAACTTTTATTTTGCAACATATGTCAAACTCCTGTCTGTGACGTGGCACAGCTAGCTATTATATGATGTAAGGGCTACAGCACATATTTTAACATACAATGCAATTGTCTGGGAGAATTTAATTTGACTCCCCACTGCGAGACACATTTCATGACAACCAAGTCCTGAAAAGTGCTCTTGCTCACTCAAAACTGAACTGAAAGGGCTTCTCACAAGGCAGAATGCACTGGGCAGAAATTTCCAGAGGTGAACTGTAAATGGAAAACCTTTAAGCAAACACAAATATTAACCAAACTGGATGCAGAATTACTCGCTTGGGTTGGGCCTCCTCAGAGTAATGAAGCAATTCCCTCAGAAATGCCTCTATATGTTCAGAGCCTGCTCTTAAAGCGGATTAACCATGTTGTCATCTTATGTGAATACCAGTCGTTGCTTGGGAAAATGAATCAAGACCACACCAAAATGACTCCAGTGAAGAATTCTCAACAGCACTTGTAACCTCAGGGATGCTGTTAAAACAGCAAAGGGAACCAGCGAAATGCAGACTGGTTTACCAATGCTCTTTTACTGCAGAGCAAAAACACAGTTTATGAAAGCGAAACACACCGAGAAAAGGCTTCGATCAAGCCCCAGCGTGGCAATGCAGTTCGTCAAGAAAAGAAAGTCCTTCTTCACCCCTTCCAACATGGAGCTTAGGAAAAAATCACAGGTGATGAGAGTCATCTTCTCATTCAGACATTAGTTCAGCTTCTCCTTGCTGGAAGGATGATCTAACCCTTACCTTCTCCAGACTTTCTCACCAGGGGATCCAGGCACATGGTAGAGAGGAGCTCAGTGACAGAGGTGAAAAGAGGAAGGAAAAACATACACAAACACACAGAAAAGTGATAATTCTGGAGCTTTCCGCCAGGAAGACCTGTGCCACTGCACAGCAACAAAAATAACCCAGGGGTTCCCTCTCTGCTCTGGCTCCCTGTGAGGAGCCACTTTAAAGCTTTTAGAACATTTGCAGAGTTTGAGAGAAATGTTTTTTGTTTAACTTCAGCTACTTCAGAAATGCCTGGGGCCTGAAGAAACATATTTTTGGATTGCTCCTAAAGAACAGGCTGAACTTTGAAGTTTGGGGAATTTTTTTTCAGATCAAATGTTAAATTAATAAACACCAACATGACAAATCTGTCTGAGAACTGGGGGAAAAAATTAACAATCACTAAAAAATCTTCTTGGATTAATTAATTGTGGCGTATTGTTACTTACTCTAATATGTTGATGGGTCTGGCACTTCAAGTCTTGTAAGCCACACTGCATATGTGTTTTTGTGTCCTAACTAAGCACTTTTTATACAATTGCCTTTTTTCCCCTACAATATAAAAGGCATATCATCACCACCATCAGTCTGGGTAATAAGAAGATCATAACTAGTTTACTTACAGATGGTTCAAGAAATGCACACAGAAATTCAAAGCAGCTGGAATCTAAATGACTTTGTACACAGCTTATTTACAACAGAAGTTTCATCAGTGCCACTGAATTTACCTTGCACTTTCCTGTTGATTGAGGTGTCCCACGTGACTTATTTACTCTTCACTGTATTGCAAGAAATGGCTGGATAAGGAACCCTTGAGTCCCTGGGAAGCCACAGGTCAATCGGATGCAAGCCACACACAGACTATTAATTACAGCTACGTGGTCAGAGCCCTCTGCTAACACTGCAAACAGGAACAGGATCATGCCAGTATTGCCACATCCACATTTTTCTATTCTCGCCTCAATCTTTCTCACCCTATTTTTGGAAGGAAAACCATGATTCATTCTTAATAGGTGCCCCATTAAGTAATTAAAAAGCGATAATGTAAAACAACCTCCTTCTATATACTGGTAAACGGCAGTTTGCTGTAGTTCCTTACCATCCCATACTGGAGCTAGAGAGGGGAAACAATATACTTTCATGTAGATTTCAGGGACATTTGTTTCAGGAACTTGAGGACTGTAATGCCTCAGCAGTCCAGAAGCGTACCTACAGGGACCACTGGAGAAAGTTTGCTTCTTCCAAGGTAACTTATTTATTAAAAAAAATCACCCTCTCAGATTCTGTTATCATTAACACAAGCCAGGTTAATTCCACTATGGGATGAAGCGGAGAGGGGTAAGTTCCTACTGATTTTCTCCCCAGGGACTCCTATAGCAGAATGACCTCCCTGGCAAACACGGTCCCCGTGGAGGGCCGGGTCCTGAGCTTGCACTGATGGACAGGGTGCTTTGATTAACACCACAAGCTCCTGACCCAGAACATCAGCGCCCTGAGGAGGATTCCAGCACACATCTGTTACCATTAAAGATCACTGGTTGAGATCTACACCCCGAGAGGGCCAGGGCTGAGGGATTGCATAGTTCCTCTCTGAGGCTGAAACAGCACACAGATTTGGATGTTAGTGGAGCAACATTTAAGGAAATCGGCATCAGAATAAGGAATGTGAAGCTATTCATTTAGTGGTTTCTCTAATGCTTCTCCATTTAATATTTGCAAATTTAATATTTACACATGCAAGCCTTACAAAAATTATGTTACAAGGAACAGCTTCTGTACTTCTTATAATAAACAACCAACCAAAAATATATGGTATGTATAGCAGGGGGTTACAGCTGGGATCCTATATTACTTCTTAGAGTCACTTATCTAAGATCTAGTATCTATAAAAAGCCTCTCTGTTTGCTATTTACACAGGTGTCCTGGAGCATTATATAATCATGTAGCAGATCAACATAGCCTTAGGATCTCAAAGTATAATAAAAGTACATTAGGATCATGACGTAGAGGGAAAGAGTTGGCTACCATTTCACACTGGTCTTTTATTCCTTCCAGAAGTTCACCTGGGGAAGAGGATGCATACCTTTAGTTCTTCATGAGAATAAGACAAAGAAAACATATCTTTTCCTAATCTTGTTTGCCCAGATTTTTTAAATGTACAGTCAAGCTGGCTCCTCACATAAATGTTTAAATATTGCCACTCTTATTTATGCTATGTGGTTCTACTAAACTTGGCAACAGACGTCCTACAGTAAGGTCCACAAGCCAGGGGTCTGGCAAGATGTCTACTTCCAAGAGTCAGACTTTAAAATATTAAAGCCATAGTAACTTAAAGTATTCAAAATACACACCACCAAGGAGGACAACAAGACATGAGAGATGACAGAGTCTACACAAGGCATAGATGTTTCCACATATTCTCTAACCACAGAGAGGATCAGAAAATATATTACAAATTAAAGCAGATTCTATGACAAAAATGCCCTCCAGGAAAGGCATCTATCATCCCTTAAAAAAAAAAAAAAAAAAAGAAAAATTAAAAAAAAGAATGTGATGTATTATCCATAAAATCCTCCACAATGACTAATCTATCATTTCAGTCAGCCAGATCCTGAAGACAAGGTTTGAATCTTGACAAGGTAACAACAAAATCCACTGGAATGTAAGAACAAGGGACATATTCAGTTCCTATTACATCTGGCTTCATTAGAGCTTATTCTGCTTCTAATCTGCTGTAATAAAGTCCTTACGTTTGAGTAAAGATCTTAGACTTTGACGTGCTCATATAGAAATATATATTGCATGCAAATGACATGGCAAAGGCAACACAAGTACATCAGAGCTTGTACTTAATATGAATGAATTATATCCTCCCTTCATGAAGTCCTACTGTCATTCTTTTCCAAAGCATCTGCTATGCAGGATCCACTCATACTGGCTCCTTACAAGAGACAACATCAGGATGAATAAACTTCCACCTCACATTCCCCAGGCTGTGTACAGCTGCTGCTTATGCCAAGGCATTGCACCCTCTCCCATAATTTGTATCAGCTATTCAGATTCCCATATACATACTAGAAGACTGTAGCAAAAAAAAAAAAAAAAAATCCATATATATATACAATGCAATGTATCATAATATTTTTACAAACTTCTTAAAATATCTTATCACATGTTTGCAGGTGCAAGCATGTCATCATGCTTACTGAGGCTTGCCAGAGGTCATAACGAACAAGCATTCCACATAATGCATGTAACTACCAAGGAATTGCTCCCAGACTACTATCACTGGATTTTGCCTAGTTGTACATATATAAATCAACTGGCACTGTGGCTTAAAATGGACATAACTGTCCTTGACACTAGAAACCATTTGCCTGCTTGAGAGCTACGGCAACGCTAACGCTTAAAGATGCATCTTGCGCTGTTCATTTTCTTCACAGTGTATTTTGGAGCTCTTCCTTAGGTTATGGTTTTACTTCTAGTTCATTAAGCCCTCAAACTTGATTTACTTACAGGCCCTTTACTCACAAATGTACTATGTAAGATGAAAATGTCAAGGGAATACTTTCACCCAGAAAGCAGAAATACACTCAATATTCTTAACTTTATATGAATGGCAATCAACACCAATGGAGACTGCTAACAAAGTCAATGAATTTGCACACCACAACTTGGTCTTTTCTGCATTTTCTTCAAGCATTTACTAGTTCATGTCTCACTGAGTTACAAATTTCTTTTTCATGCTGTGAATCCTTCTGGCCAAAGAAAAGCACAAAAATACATCTGAACAGTGACCTCAACATCCCTGCCCCAGGTAATGGCCAGTTCAAGTTTAGTCAGGGATTGCCCTTTACTCCTCCAAGGCTGCTGATTTACAAAGCAAAGAGATACTTGAGAAGCCTGAACACTATTTGCCTACCAAGCATTAGCTCTTCTGAAATCAATAGTCATGGAAAGTAAATCCCAGCCCATACTTGAGAAAAGCTGTGTAAATCTGCAATTTTCTGTATGAAAAACATCAGGAAAACCTACCAAAAGATGGGCTTGCTTCCCTAGTTGAAAGAAGAGACAGAAAGCAGCAGCCAGTGCTTTTAAGACCAACAAGCTGCAGTTTCTGCAATCTGCTAACAACAGCTAGGTGAGAAGCAGGAGGATACCCTGAGGGATGGGTGGTTTCTGGAAGTGGTCCTTGCCATGGAACCTGTCACTGAAGTCTGGGAGTCACCAGAGGAACTGCCCACAAATTATCACCTTTTATTGTGGGGACCCTTTCTTTTGCTCAGGGTGTCCTGGAGAAGCACTTTAAAAAAAAAAAAAAAAACTTTAAAAAAGGTGGATGGTTGGTGTGGACTGCTTTATGGAAACAGAACAAAACCAAAAAGAACTGTGAGCCATGCTATTAACTCTACACTACAGTTTGCATTTTTCAAATTCCTCACAATGGATCTGGAATAAATCAGCAATGGGTCAAACCGGTTCAGAAAGTGTTTGAATAACTGCCCATGGAGTGGCCAGAGGTTCTCCGTCAGCAGAGTATTTTGACTGCTGCTGTTCAATTACCATTTGAGAGAGTGGGACTGCTGGGAAAGACAACACAAGGTAAACCAACACTGGCTACAAAAGCAATCAGTGCACCAATATTCACACTGCACAGCCCAGCCCTCAGAGACGCTCCCCAAAGCAGCTTCACATCCTGCTGCTCCGAGCCAGCAGTGTTCAATACAGCCAAAGGTAAGGGGCTTTCAGCAAATCAGGAGAGCCCGAAATATCTCATTTTATCTCTATAATAGAAACAGTAATTGACAAATCATTATTTTACATTTATAAAATATATGATGAGGAACATACCACATGCATTCTAGACTTTCTGTCTGCACTGGAAATCAGCTGGGAAATTAGGAGGTATGGCGTAGAAACATCACTACGAATATACCATATTACTGCTTTTGCAGCTGCAGTCCCAGAATTTGTTTCACAATAATTCAGTTACCCATGTTTAAACAACCAGCCAGCAGAAGAAAGGCTGATATATTTCATATGCATTCTCTTTGAGCAGGGGGGCCTTCACGTCTGGTCGAAAAATGTCAGGCTCATATGACACCACCAGAGTCAGGAGAGATGCCTAACCATAACTAAAAGCAGAATTTGGCCAACACAATTGGAAAATACCAGCAGAGTATATACAAATGCACACACGCAATCTCATATAAGAGCAGAGCATGAGACAGACTGGATTTTTTAATCACACCTTTAAAGAAAACAACATTTCATGTACAAACCTCTCAATGCGCTCCTACGTGGATCCTTCATCCCACTGCAACATAAACAGACATACCAGAGTCTGGAGTAGGGAAGAAAGTTTTTTCTTTTTTTCTTTTTTTTTTTTTCCCCATTGAGAATTTTAAACACAGTTTGAAAAGCAAAAGAACAGATCTGGCCTGCCTTCCAAACCGACTTCAATAATAGATAAACAGTTGCAAGACTACCACAGTCAGCAAGTACATACATAAGCTTCACATTAATACACTTACCTATATTTTTAAGAGAGCTTCGTTTTTCCCATTTGTTCTCAGTTTGCTCTTGCATATAGTCCAGAAGAAAAAAATAGATGTCTTTCCTGGTTCACCAAAACCACACTTTTACACTGGTTTAGATATTACTCCTCAAAACCTCTTATCCAAAGGAAAGCAGCCTGTCAGCTTTAGTACCAATTTCTACAAGTTTTTTATCATCTTTGTAATATCCTTCTATCAGACATGTCTTTCAGAAAGGAAGGATTTTAGCTTGCATCCTGCATGCAGTGCCTGACTTAAAGATGCCATTCACTTCTTCAAGTCTCTGTTTCTGATGCACTTCCTGGTAACAACTGAGGGCTTCACTGTTTTGCAAAAACAGAGCAAAACTCACTATTGGCAAATTCAAAACCAAACACAAAAATTTGAAGATATTACTAAAAAACCAAGATTCTGAAGCAGCATTTTTAACAAAATTAAACAGATAAATTTTGGTGCAAATTAAAAACAACTCTCTTGTATCTGAGCCCATAATGACTATTTTGAATACAGATTATTTACTGCTGCCAATAAAAAAGTTTTTTGGTAACTTCTGTGTTATTGGGAAGAGATTGAATACAATCCAGTCCAAAAAAATGCTGACTTTCCTAAATAGGGACTGTGTTTTTGCAATAAAGAATACTGGTCAATATACAAGTGGAGGAAAACTGAACCAGATGTCAGTAATAGGACCACAGAACGTTTCATTTGCCCAGAATCGCTATTTTAAACACACGATGTTGGTCTACTGGTTTGTGGGATAATACATTCTTGGCAGCCAGAAGGAGTTTCGATATGTTAGAAGGTTATCCTTGAGCAAAAAAAAAAGAAAAAAAAGAAGAAGAGAGGTAAAGAAAGGCCACTTATTCATCAAGTTACCTATAGCAGAAAAAAATCATGACATAAGAAATGAAAGGCAAGCCAGTCTCAAAACAGAAGGCTTGGGTTTATATTAATTATCACTTTCTGCTTTACCTCCTTAATACAAATACTTAATTTATCCTCCAGTGCCCTTTGCCTTCCTGGGTTTTTTAAGGATTCTTCCCTTCACACATGCTCAGTTTCTGGTGAGCTCCCACCTTGCAGCTCAGTGTGGTCAGAGCGGTGCGGGGGAAGCGCGCACAAAGCCCAGCACCAGGGGCTCTTCCTGCTGGGAACCTGTGCTTCCCCCAGGCCCCTGCTGCCCTGGGGGGCAGTGCTGAAGGAGGCTGCCCACGGGATCTGGACTGTCCCAGGCACTGGAGGCAGCCCTGGAAGCCACGTGCACACAAGTGACATCCACCAGGTCCTCACCCACTGACAACCAAGTACTTACGCAGCTCTAAAATGCTTCCTAGCTCAGAGTCATGGGGGTTTGTGAGTGGTTTTTCGTGTGTGTTTGGGTTTGTGTTTGCTTTTTTTTCCCCTTCTACTTAAGAAGTAGTTACATCTGTAAGTCTTATTAATATTGAAATCAAACTTCAAAATGTACTTTGTATGTTTGGCCAACAAACACTTCCCTGTTTTACCACGGAGTAAATTTAAAAATCAACTCTGCTCATTGTCTTAACAAACCCTCCTCTGAAAGATAATTAAAACCACTTCCCAATATACAACCAAAGTTTTATTTTTATAGTCTATCTTCAATTATGGCATAATCCTTTCTTTTTTTTTTTTAAACCAGTAAAATATACAAATCACACAAGACAGAAATATGTACATTAAATGTACAGAACAGAGGAAAGGACATAGAAGATTTACATATCTGAATGACAAGTAAAATATTTTACATTAAATAGTGTTTTAATAGCTAGGATCATGAAATTCAGTTCTGCTCAGACAGAAGTCACTAAAAAAGGAACACGAGGTGATTCAGCAAATGAAAAGAAGATCATAGTTTTTGTACAATAAAAACCAAAGTGACATATTCAATGAATTAGTGCTTTATTTATTTCTCTTAAAGATATTCTTTGCAAACATCTGAAGATGAGGGGTAAATATGTCCTTGTACAATAAATTAAGAGCAATAAAGCGCCATTAAGAAGCTGATAAATGATCAAGATGAATCTAATGATACAGCTTAAAGGCTTGTGAAAAGTCAAGGCTTTAGTACAACTAGGCTAAAGTGACAGGTTTTCCTCACTTGGTATCTGCAAAACCATTTTCTTTAACTTGTAGGATGCAACTGAGTTGGAAAGTGGCATCTGAATCAAAGATTAAATCCTGTGTAACTACACAGCATGGGGGGGGAACACATATTTTTCAAAAAATAACAATTTTCCATTCAAAAAATGAAAAACAAGGGCTGAATGCAGCATATGTTGGAGTTGGAAGGTGTCTCCTTTCAGCAATAATCAATAATGCCCTTAATGTGAGAGCGGAATAGAAGCAATTTCCAGACTGGTATTGATTCAAGTGCAGGGTGCTGCCTCTTCCAACCACCCAAGAAAGTCCTGAAGTTGGGAAGAGGCTTATTTCTTTGTGATTATCCTTAAAACTTTTGAATGTTAAAAGTTTTTAAAAAACAATTAAAAAAAAAACAAACACCAAAAATTTGGACTCAATCTAAACACCTGAAGAGATCTGAAAAAGAAAATGAGGGATGAACTGTCCCTTTAATTTAGATGTTTTATTATTTTCTAAATCATTAAAATATATATGTACAAAAAGCTTTGAAGTATCAGACACCAGAGACCACAGTTCTCCCATATAT
Organism: Climacteris rufus; assembly: GCA_013398175.1. Taxonomy (NCBI): domain Eukaryota; kingdom Metazoa; phylum Chordata; class Aves; order Passeriformes; family Climacteridae; genus Climacteris; species Climacteris rufus. The sequence goes on from VZRZ01007072.1 coordinate 980,891, forward strand.
ATGTAACTGCTCGAGTATAGTCTGAACAGTTGTAGTGTATATCTGCAATATATTATCTAAAGCATGTGTATTAAAGACATAGGATGATAAATTTGGTATTGCTGCAATGTTTCATTGAATTATAATAGTCAGTTAATGTTATTAAAATATGAAACTATTGTCTCCTTGAGTGAAAGCGTTCCCAAAATCTGCAAAAAAAAAAAAAAAATCAATCATTCCAAGAGCGGATATCTAATGATTTATTTTCTCACATAAAATTAGAGGAGTTATTTGTCAAGCTGTGTTCTGAAAGACAGCCAGCTATTACACCATTTCAAGGCATTTTCAAATTTGGGGAACTCTCTTTTCTATGGGCTTTCCAGGCTGGGAAACCAAAGCTGTTTGTAAGCATTGCCCAGCTCTAGTGCTCCAGGCAGCCTGCCCTGCTGCTCCATGCCCAGCCGCAGGGCAGTGCTGCTCCGGCAGAAGAGACACTCAAATGTCACAATTAGCTCATGAGGCCAAACTCTGCCTTGAAGAGTATCTTTATTATTCACCAAGGCAGATTTTTTTCTGGGTTTCTGTTTCCACCTTGCTCGGTTCTGCAAGCAGCCCCAGTGACTCAGGGATAGCGCAGTTGAAGCCTTTCCGATCCTTTGCTCTTTGCCCGCAGGTGACACTTGGCCGGCAATCGACACCGCACTTCGTGATGAACATACCCCTTATTTACAGAGCCTTTCATGCACTGAACAGTTTTATACACCCTACTCTAGGAACTCCTAGTGTCTGAACCTAAAAGTCATAGACAGGTCTGTGTGTTCCTCACATCCATAAGGATTGTTCTAACATCCCAAGCACATTACATGGTTGCTCTGCCTACTGCACATGTATTACGTTCCATGGATCTAAATTAGGATATGTCAGATTTTCCCCTCGAACTACTCTATTGTTTGTAAGAAAAGTCAATTTTTTTTTAACTTTGTAAAATAAATATTCTCAGATTCTCCCCCATTATTGCCAAAAATATAAGCCTCACACAGTTCTGGGATGGACGCAGAGAGGGTTTCCAGGCACTTCTCTTTGCAACCTTTATATTTTTCTCTTTTTATTTTCCTTCCCCCGCCCTTTTTTTTCTATTATTTTTTTTTTTCTTAAAAGAAGACGACAACTCGTTGGACTCTATAAATAAAGTGGAGATAGTCCTGCGGAAAGGGAGAGGGGCTGCACCCCTTGCTGGCAGGCAGCTGCAGTTCCTCCCACCTCGTCCGTGCCCTATTTGCACACAAACTGGTCCACGATCTCTGTGCACAACTTGCATTTCACGTAGCAGCACCAGTGGAACTTGCAGTGGCAGCGCTCTCGCTGCACCGTCTTGAACTGGTCGTAGCCCCGGCCGCAGCACATGAGTTCACAGCCGTCCATGCCCTCCGAGGTCTTATTGCAGAGGCGGCCCTGGGTGCCCAGGGAGCCGGTGCTCTCGTTGCGCACGCAGTAGTCGGGGCTGGGGTCGATGTACACCAGGTCGTGGATGGTGGGGGCGTTGAAGCGGCTGTTCACCTGCACCAGCTTCCCCCGGCTGTTGAGCTTCATGGCAGCGGCGCTGTCGTACTTCTCCTTCAGGGCGTCGCCCACCTTGCGGAAATCGGCGAGCTGCAGCCAGCAGGTCTTCAGGCTGCAGGAGCCAGAGACGCCGTGGCACTTACAGGCCACGTCAGCCAGGTTGTACACCGTCTGCAGGAGGCGGGGAGAGAAGGACAAACCACGATGAAAGACCAGCATAGCTGTGAAAGCATTTATTCCCCTCATTTCCTGCCCTCTGTTGTATTCCCGCTGGCCCCTCCACAGTATTCACCTTAGCATCCCCTCTGCCTCCTCCAATACACTGGGAAGGATGAGCGAGCCCACACACATGTGCACCCCCAGCACCCCGAAGGGCTGGGAGGGGGAGAAGGAGGAGGGGAGCGCTCTCACCAGCCCTTCCCCACCACCGAGACAGCCACAACAGCACACACACAGCCCAGACAGCAGCATCACTCAGCCTGCGCTCAAATTTTAGGAATTCGCTCTCACGCCAGCAAAGGATTTTGCCGTTTCATTGAGAAATGTAAAACATGCCTTTATTTTCTATCTGAGTTACTTTCCCCATTGATCTCTGCTTGAGGCTGCAATTAGGGAAAGAGTTAAGATTCCTCTTGCTCCTGGCTCAGCTGCAGCTGATTGTCTACTCTTGGCTCGGCTTTCTCCTCCTATCCCAAATACTGCTCTGGAAGAGAGACTTCATCCAAGAAGAAACCCCCAAACACCTATGGGTGGGAGACAGAGCTACATAGCAATATCCTCTTTGCAAAGCTTTGGCAGGGAAACCTCAGTCATTTGCCCTGTACAAATAAAATAAGAGTCAGTGTTGACACTGCCCCAAAAATCCTGGGGTCTGACACATTAGATGATACTGTAGACAACTTCCACCCAGCAGTTAGAGAGTCTTCACGCTGCCAAATGGCACTGCAAAGATGAGGCTGAGGAAGGAAAAAACTGCTCGAGCCTCCGTAAGCAACTGTGAAAGTGTCATTTTTCTTCTTGGTAATAGCAACTGGCCTGTCCATTGCTTTCAGACGCCCTCCTCTTACATTTAAATACTATTAATTTTCAATTATCTTTCATCCTTTTTCACCTTTGAACACAAGTGTAAAGTCTCCAGCCAACTATTGCTGGCACTTCAAGTTCTAGGAAAATAATGACTTTGGCTCTTTGTATTCATACGATTAAAAAAAAAGAAAAGTTTGCACCCATTCATTTAAAGCATTTTTGAGATTAAAGAAACCATGAAGACATGTTCAACCACAGAAGACCACGTTTTCTAATAGCATGGAAAAGCTTTTCACATCCTCTTAAAGCAGGGAAAGAGTCAGAACAATCCTGTGGCATGAGTCCAGCCCGGGAAGCCCAGCACATCCCTCTTCCTTCCAAAACACACTGTCCTGGTTGGAAATACCAACTAATAAAATTCAGTTCTACAGAGAATCTACAGTGAGCAGGGCACTTTTCATGAAACAATACAGAGGGAAACACAACATGCTTTGGGCCCAGCCTCCCCCACGAGGAAAGCAACAAGACTGTCAGACAACCAGAAGCAACACCAATCCATGTATTCCTCACCCACCCGCACCCTGTGTTTGCCATTTGCTCGTTTTGTGCAACAAAACAAAGCCAAGCCGTGGTGGCTGCTCTATGTCCCACTGAGCCATATTTCTCCCAAAAGAGAGGGACGTGGAGGAGCGTGGAGGGACACGCTGCTGGGCAGGCACTCACCCTTCTGCCGGCCTCGTTGTTGTGCAGGTTCATCATGATGCGGGCGCTCTCGTAGGAGCCTCGCTGGTAAACGCGCTCGCGCTCCCGGGCGTCCACGAACTCCTTGGCGAAGCGGTAGCCGTACTCGATGTTGTCCCCGCAGCCGCCCCACAGCCAGTCCCGGGGCAGGTCCTTGGGCCGCGCGGCGCGGCTGCAGCCGCACGAGGAGAGCTCGCCCTCCCGGCACGCGCGGCTCATGGCGTTGACCACGCCGGCCGCGCTCACCGCGTAGGTGAACGCCGTCTCCCGGCTGCCTGCACAGGGACACAAGCGGGGTTAGGGCACGGCCCAGCACACTGCTCCCTGCCCGCTGAGGGGCCAGGGGGGCAAAGGCTCTCCAGAGCCACCAAAATTCACTCGCCCGCTAAAGGTAGGGTAACCCTGAACCACACTCCCCAAAACACCTCTGAAAGAACCAAGCAAAACCAAGCCATTGGAGCACACACAGTGTTTGTGAAGAGCAGAAAACCACTCCTCATTCATGCCAGTGGATGCCTGGATGAGAGAGCAAACAGGAGGTGGGTCAGGGCCACGATGCCAGTGGGGCCAGAGCAGCCATGCCTGCGTGTGAGGGCAGGGAAGGGAAACAGGCTCCCTGTCTTTCAGAAGTAAGAGATGTTAAATACAACTTTTAGAAGTCTGGTTCTTAAATTACTACTTCTCAAACATGATTGATGCACTTCACCCACTTGTTCCAACTTATTTAAAGTTCAAGCGTTTTACAAAGCCTCCCGGTATCAAAAGAAACGTGCAGCAAAGTAAGAAAACAACTTTCCACCCTACACATAAGCCAGACACTTCTGGAAGGGACTATTTAAAACTAATGACAACCTGTGCTGGTTATTATCCACCACTCCAACCCTTGTGAATATGGCAACTGAGTCCAGGGACAATCATCTTTACAAATTACAGGGAAGAAAAAACCCTTGGCATAAGGTGGCCTTGAAGGTTTTCTCCTTCATCTGGTGCCCTTAAATGGAAATAGAGAACCTCAAGTCTCCAACATTCGTAAGAAAAAGTTGCAATACCCATAATGTAAGACATGGCCACATATCATCCTATTGACAGTATCTGATCTCACCTTATTTAGATTCTGACTTCCCCAATCATTTTTCCAGGGGTGACACAAATTCTGAGTAAAACTAGCAAAGTTTCCAGACAAACAAACAAAAGATTTGCACCAGAGAGCACACTCGAAGTTTGTTTTTCTTCTTAAGAGAAAGCATCCCAATGGGTCTTTTCCAAGAAAGATTCTCAGAATGACTGAGAATAGACTAAATATTTTTTTTTCTGTTTACACAAGTTAAGTTTTATTCCTAATCTTTAGTCTAATCAATAGATCAAGCTAGCTTTTAATCTTGATTTTACATGATTTTTCTTAGAGAACAGCATGGGCCTTTGTAAAATTAGGGCTTTAAGAGGGTGTGTTTTGGGCAAGTCATGTATATTTAGATAGTAACATTTTTAGGCAAAATCACTTTGTACAGACATATCATGACAGGTCAAATCTAATAAGAGCTTTCAAGCTTTCTGAAACATAAATAATTTGAGTCTGGTTCACATTTAACATCAAGATGACACCATGATCAGAGCAGCTTTGTTAATATAACAGCTGTCATCCACTGGATTAATTTTATTAATACGCTGGTTTTAAATGGGAAAAATCAGAAATCTTATGTTAGGAAAGGTGAGATTTAAGGAAGATGAGAAGCACTTTGCTGCCTTACTTACAAAGGTCTATTCCCACAGACACCTGCTCATGGAAGTATTTGCATGAATTGTGGGTATAAAGGGTTGCAGGAGTAGCCTTTTCAGTTAAAAAAAAAATTGGCTTTGTGTGGTAACTTAGGCCTTGCATCTACTGCAAACTATAGCAGAGGGAACCTCATAGCAATTTTAATGTTCCCGTTTGCTCTGTAACACACATTTTTGGATTAAATCCTTAAGCAAAATTTCCACTATATTGAGAGGAAAGAAACGTGGTCTGCTTTGGACCACAGGACTCGCCTCTTCCGTTCCATTTTTGTTCTTTTTCATGTTTAGTTTGCTCGTGCTTTCACATGGTTAACTCTGCCACTTATTGCAGGATTTAAACTCATAAAGCTGACTATTGTTGACTAGTTTTTATTATTATCCTGGAACAAATTTTAAAGAACTTACTCTTAGTGGGAAGGAGAAGGAAAGGCTGGGGTAGAGGAAGGAGAGTTGCCCTGCAAGTTCCCTCCTTGAACATTTAGGCAAAATATGAAATAACATCAACTGCTGAAGTACATTTCAAGCCAACACTGCCTCAAGTCATCAACCCCAGGAACATGTTAAGAGTGATGGTTCCACATGGATGAACTACTCTGAATTTTCTTTTTTTTTTTTTTTTTTGTTTGCTTTCCTTCACTGTCAAATGTATCTGTCTTTTCCCACAGTCCAGCATTTCTCTCTATTGTAGCCATGGCAAGGAAACACACATTCCAAACACGTTCAAGTCCCCTCTCTCCCATATATATAAAACATAGAAATGGAACTGTTCAATATACACATACTGTAGGAAGCCACCCACAGAGCAAGGAGCTGAACTTTACACTTGATCTGAGTAAGTCTGCAAGAACAGAACCATTCTTTTTATACCTGAACATAAGATACAAAATGTTCTTTGTCTTGCATTTTAAAAGCATTTAACATCAGGCTGCAGGCAGAATAAACTGTACCCCAAGCACACAGAGCTGTTGGGGGAGGATCCAGTTATTTTGTTTCCTGTTGGCACTTCCTAGCTGTGTACAAAGCCCAAGAACAGCCTGCCCAGGGCTGGCCACAAAGCCAGAGGATGGGGCAAGGTGGGAAAGGCAGTGAGGACCATGGCCTGACCTGGGAACCTGCACCCAAGGAGAGCAGTACAGAACACGAGCCCTAAAATTTTACAGTTCAGTAAGCCACAGAGCAAGTTCCCAAACCCAACAGCAGGTTTATTTGTACAGCTTTAGCTAACTGCAGGGTAAATCCTGGAAGAAAGACTGTCCATTGACACACGGGGCCGTGGCTGTGCCGGCGGGCAGTGCCGGGCCCGGGAACTTGCTGGGGCGCGACCAAGGGCACAGGGCAAACCCTCCCAAAGGATGTGCACTCAGATCCTGCCACCTCCTGCACTGCTGGGAGAAAGGGCTACCTGACAGCCCATGGCACGGGGTATGGCAGGCCGAAGCAAACTGAATCAGGCTCTGACAGTGCCCACTCTTCCCTCCACTCAGAGGAACACCAGCTGGTCATACTGAGGGCCAGCGTGAAATACTCCAACTGTTACACCAGCTTCCTTGCTCTCAGTGAATACACTCTTCACACTCTAACTCCTGAATATGGCTATTAACCTTGCTTCCATCTGCAATTAGAATAAGTGGCTTAATTACATGATGAATTGCTGTGTAGACATCAGCTAATACAGTCATATTCAGCAAAAGGGTGCGGCAGAGTTATTTAACTTGAAAGGAACCACCTTTAAATAGACCTGTCACAGTTGGGGAGGGCAGAAACATCTATTCCAGAGGCAGACACCACAAATCATGGGCCCAATCCTGTGCACTGCTTCACACCAATAGTCCCCCTGAGCAAATTTTCACTTGCTTGCATAATAAATAAGGGCTGGAGGATGAAGGCCTGAATTTTAAACAGATTAATTTTCTGACATTTGTTAGATTACTAGAACAGTGAGGTGTACAAAAAAAAAGCTTGCTTTCATATTACATGTGTTTTTAGACTTTTGCTTGGGTAAGTTTAAAAAAAACCTCAATGGGGGGTTAATATTGCGTTTGAAAAAGCCTCGGGAAGGTTGTTTATCTAAAATCAAATGTTCCAACTCAGCACTTTCATGCAATAGATTTTTTTGCTATTTATCTGACAATCTCCAAATAAAAACTTCTTTTAACAAAAACTGTGACCAAATGTGAATTGATGTATTCCTTCAACTTTAACTGCAGTCAGCCCATGTAAAGACAAACCTAGATTGAGACTGATTTTAAAACTTTTTTTTTAAAAGCAGGACAGAAAAACACTGACATAAAAGCTTTACTTTACAACTCCAACTATAAAGCACTGCTGAGTTTGCTAGTGTACTGACCACTACTTAGAAGATCACAAGTGTAACCCAGAAAAATAGGTATTTTTCAGTTGATTACACAAAATCAGCAATCTGACTTGGGAAAGTCAGAGGAAGGTTTCACCATGGACCCAGTTCAACAGCAATGGTTAAAATTTTGTCAAGGACTTTAAAATACTATGAGGTCCTTAAATGCCAGGAAAGGCAGGCAGTATGTGAGCACTGGAGAAGCCCATTTCAAAGAGGATCTGATAGGGAAAGGGTTGGGTGTCCACCAAATTGCGATAAGATATTAAACAGGAATCTGTCTCTCTTACCAGTGATGTGATTACATTAAATGTGAGTTACAAGGACAATCACACATTTTGCTCTGACAGAACTGATTTCATAAAAATTACCTTGCTACAGCACTTTAAAAATAAATCTGTTTTTCTTAAAAAGAGAAAAAAGATCACTGTATCTGGAAATAAGCAAGGAGGAATTGCCTATAAACACTAATCGACAGAGCAGCAATTTTCAGTTAACCTCTGGACCAAGAGCAATTTATTATCCAGCTGCTAACTTTGGAACTGGACATGGACATCTTTAATTTTACAAGACGCTGCTGGTTTTAATTCTCTTAGATTGTCTTCATTTTGTCTCAGGTTTTCTAAAAAAGAGATTTCAGGGCCTCATTTTCCTTTCTCCTCTATTCCCATATGCAAATACATATTCCTACTTTGTTTTCCAAGACACATGGCTGGACAGTGGTGGGAAATCACCTCCAGCTAAAAATAATCCAACTCCCTTGCCAACTTTTAAAAACACTTGATTGTATACAGTACTCAGCAAGAACCTGGCAAGAGATTCAAGTGCAGAACAATTTGTGCCATACATATCCTTAAACAAGAGTTTAATCATAAAGATGTTGCTTCCTACCTATCTGCATGACTCTGCCAAAAACAGAGTTGTTGTCCACAGTGCTGCAATTCCATCTTCTATGTCTGAATTGATACTGGCACTCCTTAATGCCCGTCTTTGCACCCTCTCCAATGAACTGCATATGGTCCTGATACAATTGGCAGAGTTTCTTCTGTCCTTGGGAAAGCCCTGCTAGCTGGCTACATAGTGGCTGGGCTCCTATGATATACACCTCTGACATCTGCACAGGGTTCATGGGGTTCATGGGATTCATCCCTAAAGACCTGCATAAAGAAAGAATTGGATTAATAAACAGAAGACTCTAAAGTAAAATAAAATAATTTTTTTAATCTATAAATCCCAGACAGAACTGTATCTTATACATAAGCATACAACTGGTTTTGCTAACAAGTGAGGAAAAAACCCAAACACTTCAATATGAAACTTTTGTTTTAAGCAGAGGACAGAAGTTATTCGTTTCCATCCATGTGGTTATCACCATACATTAGAGACTGAAGTAAGACACAGACTTGGAAGACTTGCATCTAGGCAGTCTTTTACCAGCTTAAATTGACACAGTAAAAGTAACAGAAGCTCCAAACAATTGCAAGGCCAGGAAAATAAATAAAACAAAAATGAAAAAATCTCTCCAAATCCCCATTTGTCTTAACACATATTTTATATTTAAGTCTGGATTTTTCAGTCTGATCTACTATAAACAAATAGGGAGACTTTTAGCAAGCCAGAAGTTAGAAACTTGCTACAGACTACTTCTAGCTTCTTCCAAATGACAACACAAAACCATACAGGCAAGTATATTTGCTCTAAACAAAATCAACTTTGTTTTCTTAATTCTTAATGTGCCCTTCAAATGATACATTTCAATTAAAAAGCAGCCATTAATCCAAATAGGATCACTTGAAACAGCAGAGAAACACCTATTTCAAGAACTCTTACCATTGTACACTATATAGATAATTTGCCAAGCAGGAATTTAAAAGTATTTTTTGTAACCAAATATACTTGTAAACATTTCAGTTACAGAAAACTTCAAACTGAAACTTTACTAAAAGTTTTCCTTAAAAATCAGCATTCTCTCTTATACATGCAAAATTTCCATCCTAAGGGGGTTGAAATGGCTCTTTTAAGAGAGAAACAATTCTATTAATTTAAAGATGATAAAATTCATTGAGAATCTACCATACAGCATTCTAAACACCGTATTTTACAAGACGAGAAGTTGCACTGTTACCCTTATCCGACAGACCCGTTCATTTCCCTACACTACACACTCCAACCAGCACACTCTCCCCGGCTGCCTCGCTCCTGCCGCACTCCCGCAGAAGCAAAGTACAGAAAAAGCACACAGACATCGAAGCGAGCAAATCCTGGCACCCCCTTTTAAAACCAAGCCGATACGAGATGCTTACCACCAAGAGCTGGCTTCTATTACAACCTGGGTAAAAGAGGAGAAAACGGCCAGAGCCACTACGAGGTACTGAGAAGCCATTGTACTGCCAACTGTCCCCACAGCACCTCCGTGGATTAATACTGCACTGGATTTCTAGAGGGGGGAGAAAAAGGATCAGATTGTTTATTGCTTCTCAGACCATTTTCGAGCATTCAAGTTTAAACAACGGAAGTCTCCGGGCCCCTTTTAACTTGACTCTGACTCGCCGGCCCTTCTCCCCGCCGCGGCTCTGGTGCCAGACACAGGCACGACGCGGCTCCCGCTCCACCGGGCAAAACCCACCCCCGCAC